>JAVJGG010000031.1:20376337-20426569 GCA_035590195.1 Aviceda cuculoides
TAAACTGTTCTTATCTCAACCCACGAGTTTTACTTCTTTTCCTGATTTCCTCCCCCATCCCACTGGGTGGGGGGGAGGTGAGTGAGCGGCTGTGTGGTGCTTAGTTGCTGGCTGGGGTTAAACCAGGACAATACCAAAGACTAGTGTCAGAAAATAAACACCAACAATGCTATAAGGGGGGTTGGGGGGGGAATCACAATCTGTATTTGGAAATAAGATTTGTAGGTGTAATGGTATACAGTTTTGATTGTATTCCAGGAAATTATAGACAAAGAATTTTAACAGGAAAGGCTATGATTTTAATGGAAAAGGTAGTGATGTGACAGTGCAAAAGCACCAAAACACTTAAAATGGCACAGAAGAGGTGAGCAACAAGGGAAGAGTTGAAGGCTGGTGGAATAAAGTTGCATTAAATTAAATATCTGTGCATTATAGCTGTAACGCTATTGTCATTATGAACTGTAGCTACATTCACAGTAGTCTTGATTAGCTTCTCAGTACACCTGTTTTGAGCACCACAGCATTTACATTTGTATACACGTAGTCATATACAATTGCTGTTTTAGAAATCCTTGTGCTATAGTTTAATTTTTGTATGTTTACAGAGTAAAATTGCCTTTATAATTTCCATTTACAAAGTACAGAAGATCATTTAGAGTACTCATTTGGTTATATGCTTTGATGCTACAATTTTAACCAAAAAACTTTTGTGAAGCATAGGAAACAGAAGCATTATTTGCACTGTAATGGCTAGCTCTTACTGGAAGAAGCAGCTCCTGTCTGCACCAGTTTGTTTCATAACATGATAGGGAATTTATCACAACATTTTCTTCCATCACCTCTTACATTAACAACTTCAACTAGGTGATGTTCCTTCACTGTTCAATGGATGTGTAGATTTGACTTCAGATTCAGGTGCCTGTGTCATAAGGTGGGCATCTTCTTTAAGTATGCTGTGCGTAGGTTCCTCAGTTGGAAAGAAGAAAATGTAGAGGAATTTCAAATCTACAAAGATTTCAGAAGTGCGCTATATTAAAAGGTGTTTTATCTTCTTAAATACCTGTGTATTTTAAGAACTTTAAAAATAGCTTTAGATGTGATTGCCACAATGGGGGAGAGTAAAATCCTAAATCATAAAATTGCAGAGACAGTTTTCTCTCTGCTCTGTCCCTTTCTGTTCATCAGCATTTCTTTGGTGACTTGACTGAGGTGTACATGTCATTTTATCCAAAGGATGCTGCATTTTCTTCCACTGATATGTATCTTAGTTATGAGAGTGTTAGTCCTCAATACCGTTGAACATGATCTAAATACAATTTAGTATCAGCAAATTGAATTAAGTTGCTTATTCAACCTCTGCCTCTTGTGGCCCTTCCAAAATGTTTTAAGATCCCATGTGTCTACTCATAGCATTGAGGATTGCTTTATATCGTCTTCTGTTTTTTTATATATATAAAAATATTTTTTGCAGCTATATTTCCTGCAGTTTCTGTGGTTATTTCCTTCAAACGATCCCTGTCCCCAGAAAAAGCCTTAAAAACAAGATGATCCTTCTGGCTGGTAGAGGGTGGTATCTTTCTTAACTCTATGAAATGAGTACTTGAACCCCCACTGACTATATTCTGTTTCATTATGTTGCAGGGACTGTAACTTCTCTAGTCAAATAGCTATCCACTTGATATTTCAAGAATTAAAATCTCTCAGACACTTTAGAGACCAGTAAAACTATTCTAAGCTACACAGCCATGTGCAAAGTAGCTTTGTAATTTAATATTACATAACATTTTCTGTGTAATTTAGATCTGTAATATCTTCATAAATGGGAAGGATATAAATTTGCCTAAATAGGATCTCAGTAGAAAGCTGAATTACAAGTCAATTAAATAAAAGATGTAACTCCTGTTTAATTGGGGGATTATGACTGGTTTCATCTGTATTTGAAATGTTATTCCCACAAAATGTCTGAAATGGAGACTCGCTATATCTGTTCAAACTTAAATTGCAGCAGAATGAAGTTTCAGTAGGGTAGCCCAGAAGGGGTGTGCGATGGGACAATCAGATAACAGTCTGTAGTCATCCTTCAGACTTGGGCTGCTACAAGTCCGTTTGCCTCCCTCTTCTTGACTTCCTGAACTCACCCTTTTGATCACTGGGGACCTACTTAAGTTAGCTCCTTGTTTTGTTTTTGAGGAATGTAACTGGTTTTGGATTACTGCCTAGCAGTGACACATTCTCTGGTGGTGAAAGGTCCTAAAGAATGTGAAAAAGGGCATGTGCCTGTCAAAATCAAACTGAGTGATTTTCTCTAAATGCCAGCTTTTACAGGTGGGAGCACAAAATGAAACCTTGCTTGATCCTCAGAGTAAGGGCTGGAGACTATTTTGGCTATCACATAAACAGTTGGGAAATAGAAGTCATTTTTCACAGAGAAATAGAAGCAGTTTTGGAAAAGTGCAAAGTTACCATTGGCAGACTGGAAGGTGGCTGCAGCTGCTTCCTATGCTTCAATCTCTCAGGATTGTCTACTGAATGGATGCCTGATCAAGACCAAATTCAGTTATTAAGTGTGTGATAGTTTGATTCAGTGTTTAATTTTTTCTCTGGTTTTCCTTCAGCTACTTCTTTTTGAGGAAAATTGTGTCTCCGAATCTCAGGGGTCTCTCTTATATAGCATTAAGTAGAAACTTACCCGTGTCAATAGTGGCAACAGTAGCTGCAGCGGTATATTAATCTGTCTTTCTCTACTCTAAAAAGTTTTCGAGGATGTTAAGAAAAATCAAATGCAAATGAAGTTGGTTATGTTTGCTGGTCAGTGGCGTTGTGAATCTTTATTTCAAATCATGTTTCTCTGAGAGAAACTTACCTTGGTTTTGTCATGAAAGTTCTAGGGTAACTTTTATCACAATGTTTCTGTTTTCCATTGATAGATGGATTTGCTTCTCAAGAGCAATGCTTTTGCAAAAGTATTTGTAAAGTACATACACATGTATGTTACCTCTAACCTCAGTAACAGGATATTTTACACTAAGTAAGCTGCTGTGTATGAAAGTTTGCACACATTTACAATGTATAATATTCCAAATGCTTTCTACATCAGATCCCAGGAACATCCCAGTTATAGACTTGCTATGCTGTGACTTTAAAAACAAACAAACGAACAATCGCTTTACATGGCACTGGACTGATACGAAAGATGAGTTAACAGCTCTGTGCTGTGGTTCTAAAACAGTGATACCCTTCTCACAATGAAAAGTCATATTTCTTTATGTATTGTTTTCATTGTATGTTCAGTCTGTGTGGTGTTAGGCTACATTAGCAAACTTGCCCTTCCGACTGCCATTGCACAGCATCGAAGTTTTAAGCCAAGCTGAAATCAATGAACAAATTTGCGGATTCTGTTACTTGAGCTGTTAATGTCTTGCTGATAAGTGACTTAATTTGAATACTTATATGCATGTATAACAAAGACAAATCTCAGTTTTACAAGAATCTCACTAAGGTCCTACGTACATATAAAAATTTAGTGAAGCTGTACCATTGCTTACCACAGCCAATGGCATTAACAAAAGTTGCTTGAGGCGTAGAAGATTTTAATGTTGCTAATGCATCTTTAAACTTACCATATATCAGTGGTAGGTTTACCTTGAACCTGACACTTTCAATGCTTGTTGCAGCTGCATAGTAACCCTGGATTATTATAAGCTGCTTCTGAAGCATATTTTACCAAAAACGTAACATCATTTAGGAGAAAATTTTGCAATGAGGTTGAAGTTGCATGCAAATGTGCTACTTTTTATAATGTAGTTATCTCTGCTTGAGGAAAGCAAGAACAATTATTTTAGCTACTTTGACAAGTTTGTATATATTACTTTCCTCTACCATTACAGTCAGTTGAAGAACATTGAGAGTTCGAATGTCAATGTAGTCCCCTGCCTAATTTTGAAGATGTATAGAGCTTTATTTTTACTCTTTTTAGATACTCATTTTCTTTTACTACCAACTCCCTGGTAACTGTAGAACTGAAGTCATTTATTAGTACTACTAGGAAATCCCACTAAATGCCACTGCTAGCAACACTAGTTGTCCTAATGAGACTTAAAAGTGAAGGAGAAAATGTGAAATTTAGAAATAATTTCTTTGAAACTTACTGTCATATTTCTAGGTGCTAGTGTGTGTGTTTGCACGCACGTGCACTCTCTTAAACATAGCAGTATTGCATCACTGAAAGTTTGAGAAGTGAACCTTGTACTTTTTTCTTTCTATTTTTTTCATTAGATGAAAATGATGTTGTCACATACTGAGTTAGACCTAATGAGAATAGCAGATGCTTTACAAACCTCCCATATTTTAAAGGCGGCTTACCCAGTTGTGTTTACTTTCACCTATAAAAAGGGTGAAAGCAGGGTGAAACATAAGGAATTTCTTTGTCCCATTAAACCTCTATGACAAAATAGAGAAGTTTTATGTTCATGTTTTATATAAATATTCCTGCTCTCTACACCTTCCTTTAACTTCTAATGTGAATCAACCAAACCCAAACGAGATAGGGAAGTGAGGCTGCACAGAAATCCAGCAGTGCAGCAAATGGAAACGCTTAAATATTACGGCTCCTACAGTACTCAGGTTTAATCATATTATTATTACCATTATATTCCTAGTTCAGGCTTAGAAAAAATGGTCTTCCATGGCTGTCCTGACAGCCCTTCATGACTGTCCTATTAGTGACTGAAATAGAATTTCAGTCTGAACTCATAGCATGGTGCAAACAGAAAAAATATTTCAGGAGATTACAAATGAGAGCAAAAATTGCTAGGGTGATCTCCTCTACTGGGTGCAAGTAAGCCATAGTTTCAGTTTGTCTTGAAATTGGACTGTCCTGACGTGTGAAGGCAGTGTGTTCAGTCCATGTGTTCATGTTCTTTATGAACAGAACTTAACTTCATGCAAGCAATCCACACATGGCCCATGTCAAGTTTTAGAGGAGGTGGCTGAATTACTTTAAGATGGTTTTATTTTATGAAATCAAGATCTGAAATTTGGTGTCTCCCACCGAATTAGACTATTCTCTTTTCTTTCCCCTCACCCCTTGCCATGTTGTAATGAGTTTTTAGAGAAGAGGTATATTTATGACCAGGGAATTTGGCATGATTCTTTCATGCTGAGCTTTGTCATCACTGTAACATAATCTTCAGTACATACTAGATGACCGTTCTAGTTCTAAAAATGCTTTGTTGTGGTTTTAAAATTATTTAAAAGGAATAGAAATGGCATACTGTCAGTGTGGGTGTCTTTTGGTTAAAACCACTTCATGTTCCTTTGAATTACAAAAAGCAGAGTTAACCATCCTGTGGAGAGGATGGTTTCATCATCAGTCTCATTAGTTATCATTGGTAAAATGAAATAGCCTCTGATGTTCCGAAATGCCTTTGGCAGATGAAGAAAAGGTTGCTACAGAATCTAAAGATCAGTGATGACTTTCCTGTACTTCATTTTCCTGTGTTAGGCAGAATATGAACTGTTCAATTAGCTGTAAAATTCTTTCTCACCCTTAATTTTAGGCAAGATAGAGGCAAGACAGTGTCTGTCGGAGTTACTGTTTGTATTATTAGCTGCAGGTTACACAGTACTGTCAAAATTCAAACCACTTAATTTTTATAAATGTTCTGTGTTTTACATTATACCTTATGTGCAGTCGCTGGTGTGTTAAAAGAATCAGGCAAACGGGTTATTCCCTTTGTCAGTTGCATGCCAATGAATAAAACATTTTGCATATGTATCAGAATTTCCATAATTCGAGGCATCCATGGCATCAGCGTGAAATATGCCCTTTTTAACCAAACTGGGCGTTCTTCATTGAAGAGAGGAACTAAATATAATCTTGGCAGTATATTGTCATACCAGGCCGTATAATTTTGGCATTGACTGACCCTCAGAACAGTTCTGCTTAGTTGCTGTCGTGATCCACAGATCTATGTAAGTGACCGTGCTCAACAGTGGTACATATGGGATAATGCTGTTATATTTTCTGTGCTTCTAACAGCTACCTCCTTTACTATATTTTCACATTTCTTAGTAACAAAACTTGAAGAATTTTGTTGTTAAAAGCTGTGCTAAAAAGATTTTAATTACTTTATTCATTTGCATGCTGTTTTACCAATTCATACCTCATCAGATCAGGGAAAAAATGCCCTCAACTTTTGTTGACTACCTTTCAGTGTTTCTTATGGTATTGTTAGTTCTAGTATGATCTTTTTGACTTGGGGAGGGCAGCCCACGACACTTGTTGGTGGAATGTTGCTACTAGAGCTATGATCCGTACCGCCACTTTATTAAAAGGTTTATTAACTCAATTTTAACTCACAATTATTTTGTTTGCTCTGCATCCTCTTTGCAGTGGGCCAGTAGACATGTGCTATGGTGCACGCTGCAGCTTCCATTTAGTGCTTGATAAACGTGAAAAGAAATCATAGTTATCAATACTTTGATGATATACAGTAACTCAAATTACATTTCTTCTAGAAGTATTAATGTATTTAAAATTGTTTCCATTCTAGTGATGACAGAAATTATTTCTGTGTACAAAGTGCACATAAATTAAAACTCCTTTGGCTTTAAAGGCATTGCCTCCATGCCAATTGTTTGAGATCATATCTGTTATATGGGATCTGAAACAAACACTTCTGTAGTGAAGATAGCTAAGATTTAGCTGGTCACCTGGGGACTCCCTTAGTAGAACATGTATTCATGCCAACTCAAAAGCAGGTCTTATTTATTTATCTATTTTATTTTATACTTTTATTGCTTTTTACTTCCACCATGGGTTCTGGAGCTTCTTTCTGAACTTTTCTCAGCAGCAGTGAAGATGTCACAGTAAATTCTTTGGGAAGAGAGTCTCCCCTCCATTTGTAGGCTGCTGAGGAGGGATGATAGGTTTCAGAGTATGCTGGTAGTCCTACTAAAAAGAACTGGCTTGCTGCACTCACATGCTGTGCTTTGCAGCAAGATACAATGAAAGCCTCTGTATGGCAAATGTGCTATTTAGGTTGGTTACAATTTTTTTTTGGCAAAGTCTCATAAAAGTTATGGATGGTTTCTGTTTCAAGTATGCAGTTAGTTTTAAGTTATCACAAAAGGGTTTTCTTTTTTGAGTTTTTCATATATCGTTTTGATCAAAGACCAGGTTTCTTCAAGCAAATGTCCACTCTTGCAGGGACAGTGGGGGAGACAAAAAGAAGAGTTACTTTTTTTAGTATTGCGTGGTGAAGTTTTGGTGATTCAGTTTTGCCTGCACTCATGAAATAAATGAATAAAATAAGGAATGTGTCTTATCAGAGTTACTGGACATTCATGCTGTGGAGAGGGTTACAAGGTTAATTTATGCATTGGGGAATAAAACGATGTACAGATTGAAAACACAAAACCCAACAGAAAACCAAAACACCAAAGCTTGACTGGACATGCCATAACTTAAATATGTTTCCTAATTGACAGTTTGGTATGGTAGAACTTCATTTTGTAGTTGTGTCTAAGTCTATTCTTAAAGGAAAATTGTATGTGTATTATCTAAAATACAACTTGTATGTATTTGGGAATATGTAAGAGCAACTTTTTAGTGTATCTGAAGGTTGTGTAGTCCACAGTTGTAAGATTAGTGTTTTAGGATTTTGGCTCTTCCCATGGAGATGTTTGGGAGCCTGTTTCTATCTTTCATACTAGATCTGAAATCCAGAGGTTCAATATATTTTGGAAGCAGACTGAGGACTTACATTGAGGATGTGTGTCATCATATTGGAGCATTATAGCTAATTCTGTAATTCAAAGCAGTTCACAGGTCAGTGTTATTGTTAGTGGATAACAATGATATTGATAACAACAAATGAAAGCTTTTTCTAGATGCTGATGCATGACAGACTTACATACAACTACTGTAAAAACAGAGCATGTAAATAAAAAAATTCCTATTCAATGCAATTTTCTACTCCTGCCAAGCTCAAGGCAAAATAATAGGGTACACGAACACTTTGTCTGTCCCAAGAAAGCTGTTCTTACATGTTTATGTCTTCCCAGAAACTATGCAAAACAGAGGAATTTAGATTACCTTTAGCCAACAGAGTTCTTGATCAGTTACGATATTGTGACTATACATATTATTCTTAAACTGATGAGTAATTTAGGATGTTATGGTGGCCATGCTGGGATGGGTGATCAAGGAAATTATGTGTTTCGTAGTCTTGCCAGAAATTGCCGTGCAGCTCAGCAAATCCATAAATCAAAGAATGTGGTGGCAGTCTTTCTGTGGAATGGCGACTCTGATGGGTAAAAGAATATCTGAAACCTTGAACCAAAAATGGAGAAGTTGGTTGTTGGAACAAGGTGGAAGCTATGCCTTGCAGATTTAGACTCATTGGTCATTAGTTTCGGGGGGGGGGAAGAATTGTTCAGGTTTAAAGA
This sequence comes from Aviceda cuculoides, assembly GCA_035590195.1. NCBI lineage: Eukaryota > Metazoa > Chordata > Aves > Accipitriformes > Accipitridae > Aviceda > Aviceda cuculoides. The sequence continues at coordinate 20,384,789 of JAVJGG010000031.1, forward strand.
GCCCTACCTCTCTAAGCATGAGATAGATGTGCAAGTCATTTTCCTGAGTCCAACCGATACAGTGAATTGATACTGAAGCTCTCCTCAGTTTTGCTGTTGCTATTCAGAAGTCTGTGGAAGACAATTCAGACTGTTAACATAAAGTATAAATACCAATAAAGGCAGGCATCCTAGTTATATGAAGAAGGAAATGGAGGTTTTGATACCACAGTCTGTTTTCAGTCTCTGCTGCGTACTCCCCTTCCCTTCCCATGGTGTTAGGTGATGTGCTCTTTGATGCATCTCAAGCCTGTATGCCCTGTGTGCTGTGAAAGATGGAGCCTCAAGCAGAGTTCAGAGGGAGCTCCTTGGTGGAAGTTATCAAATGAATTGGGACCATTGGCTGTCTCCTCTTTTTTCTGGTTGGTGAGCTTCCTCTGGTCCAAGGGAGTTTTTATATGCTGTTTTCCCAGTTTCTGCTTTAAACTCTTTATCTTTCTTCCTTTACCCACCCCCCATCCCCCAAGACATCTTGGTAGAACTAGATGAACTGAAGGAGATCATTCCTGTTTTTCTAAGTGTTTACATTTCCTTGATGATGATGATATAAAACATGTGAGCAAAAGGATATAGGCAAAAGAATAAAGTCAGACAAATAAAATGCTGCCTAGTAATTCTTATGTATTAGTGGTTCTGTTGCTTTTTTCCCCAGTACCACATTTTAAAACGTTTTCCTGAAGTACTGAAAGACTTCCTCCTGAGCTAAATTTGTAGATAAATTTGCATTGTGCCCATACCATTTTGTGTATGAATTAAGAACCTTTGGCAAATACTTCATATTGATGAGATATTAATTATTATTATTATTATTGTTGTTGTTATTGTTGTTATTATTATTTTGAATCATCATTCCCAGAAAACAAGTAGCAGCTGTGTTTATAATTGTGAAGAAATTGATTTTTTTTACTGTCATCACATTAAAAACTTTCTTAAAAATCATACTGCTGACAAAGACAGATCTGCATCTTTGTGTTTGTGAGCTGTTTTGATAAGAACTGTCCGACTTAACTTGCATCCTATATGTAAATTGATTTCAGCTGATTGCTTTGAATTTGAAAGAAATTTAATTTGAAAACTGCCCTGTTCCACTCCCTGCGGTAGTAGATGCTTCTCTACGTCATCTGTTAAGCAGTGCATAGTCAGCATATGGCTGTTCCTCTCCTATTTAAAATGTTTTCTCCAGAGAAAGAGAAATTCCCTTTAGACCAGGCAGACATCTGCTGACTCTCTCCTACTAGCAAAGCAACTGAAAAGATATCTTTCCCGTGATTAAAAAAAATATGTCTGGAGGCACTTAGTTTTTGTTCAGTTAATCAAAGATTAAACACATGTGGACTCTCTAAACTGGGCTTCTTTGTGCTTCTATCAAAAGTGATTGGAGGGGAGCTGTGCACTAGAGCTGGCTTGACTGAAATTTAATATTTTACCTATATGTGTGCTATAATTCAGTTCCAAAAGTTAATAACAAAGTGGAAATAAACCACTAAAAATGAGCTTTTTTTTATTAATCTATGACTTAAAAATATTCGAATTTAAAAAAAAGAAAAAAAAAAAAGGATGCAAAGTGTCAAATACTTTCCTAACCCTTATTAAAAAAAAAAAATAAAAGTCTTAGGGTTACTTGACTGTGCTACTTTATACAAAGTTACCATTTTGGTTTCTGTAACCATTCCCAGATGGAAAGGCATTCTTGGTTGCTTTTGTTCCTCAATTCCTATTAATAAAAGCTTTACGGGCAGAAACTATTAGTGTTAAAATTCTGGTATTCAGCTCAATGCCTTATCCTTATTCACCAATTATACTACAGATAGACTATTTAGTAAAAACCTGCAGGTTCGTCGCTGATGCCAAAAAAAAAAGTATAATTTTTTTCACCCTAAAGTATACAGAATATGTAGACTAAAAATGCCACAAGAGTAAGATGGCAATAATTAAGCAGATTCCTTGAATACCATGCTGCTCTTAAATTTTTCATCAGACACTAGCAAGTCTCTCTTGTAGACATCTTTATCTGAAGATAATTTGTTTGGCTCCAGTTTTATGAGTGGAATTAGTTCTTTGGTGTAGTCTGTAGTGAGGTTTTAAACAGGAAAGGCTCCACTGATAGTGTGACTTTACTAAGTTATATTATAAAACTGTGTCTTCTTCTGGACTGCTCTTTCTAAAAACTATGGTTTTGGTTTATTAACTGATCAAATTTTCTTCAAAATACGTGAAAATTTATCTGTGTACCACTTTCTGAATAAACATAAATTAAAATACAGTGGAAAGGTCTGTCCTTTCATAAATAGGCATCAAGGAGCATTTTTTGCAAGATTACTTGATATGATAGCAAAGTTTCCTTATAAAGTAAGGTGTACTAGACTTATATTAATAATTAATTGAAGAAGTAGACAATGAAGTATTCAAAACTGTCATCATAGAATTAGATAGTAAAAATAATAATAATCTCCTCAACATGTAGCTGCTTCACTATTCATGGGCTGAATCAGTCCTCTGATGTTAATAAAAAGTATAATGGTAGGCATTGCAAATTACTTCATTTTAAAATGCTGACTGAAGTAATTATGTTTTGAAACCAAAAATAGTCAGAATATTTTCCAAAAACGAAAAAAAAATCATAAAGGCCAGCTAATTTTAGTAAATATTGTTAGTGTACAGAGGGAAGAGAATAGATGCATATACTTCGATTCTGGTATCTTAGCATTGCTTCGTGACACTTCTTTTTGCAAGAGTACCCTGAAAAGTCCGCACTCCTCTATTTATGTGTAGGTATTTAAAAATCAAGTTTTTAAAAGCATTTTATAAATGTTCAAATGTGCCCATACTTGGGAAGGAAGGTAGTCTTACTATTGCTGTTCTCTAGACAAAAATCTGAGGCAGGAAGAAATAAAATCTTGGTCTCAGAGGGTCACAAGGATGTCTGTCAGCTGTGGAGAGATTGGGAACTCCCTCACTGTTGCATTTGTTCCTCACAAGACTACTCTTCATCACTCTGCTTTAAGGACTATTTGAAATGTTTTGCAGCTATTTTTAGCACTAATTGCAAATAACTTTGGAAGTCCTTTGAAATGTTCCAAAAATTATCCCTTTTGAGTGGTGCTGGGATATAAATTGAGTTCTCCAACTTGTAATTTTCAGTTCTCCTCCTATGGATTTATTCCTCTTAGAGCCTGGATTGCTGATTGCCTATAGTTATGGGCCACCCCCTTTTTTTTTTTTTTAGTTTTTTTTTTCGTTTTTTTTTCTCCCTGCCAGCTGCTCATGCATCAGATGAATATATCGAGATGATCATATATTTAGCCCTCCATTGTCCAGAGAGAGAAGGCTACAAAAGAGAAATCCTAATAATATATAGGTGCTATAGAAGGTGCTGGAAAGCCTGATACAGGGACACTTGTTTTTCTGACTTCAATTTAGTGTGTTCCTGCTGGACTCGGGACTGCTCTTGCAGAAACAGATGAGCGTCATTGATTTTACTTTTGCCCATGGTCAGTGAAAACCTGTGAAGTCGAATTCAGCTCCTTCGCTTTAATACGTAGTGGATGCAAAGAAGAGGACTTTGTACCCAGTCCAGGGACTACCCAGACCACTCCAGTGTGTGACCTCCCTTTGGAGACACTGTAGGTCCCACCCAGGAACGGTGCTGCCTTCCTCCCCTCTATTTGTAGGGGTTTCTTGGGGCACTGGTTCACTGCCAGTCTACCCTAATTATCTAGTAGAGCCGGCAAAGCTACCTCTTAAAAGCCCGTTACAGAAAGCACCTGGGCTCAAGAGCCTGGTGTGGTTGTCCCAGTCACTGCAGCAGGGAGGGAGTGATCCCTCCTCTGGCTTAGCCCAGTTTGGGACAGACCTGTGAAGGCCTGCTCCAGCTCGCCTTCGCACTAGCTGCTCTCCACATAGGCAACGTGGGAAGGTTGCTGGAACGGTTGCGCTTCCACTTTTAGCCCATCAGCCAGCACCCATGGTCTTTTGTTCCTCCCACCTCCTACTTCTCCTCATTCCCTTGTCTTTCTGTCCTGCTCTCCTGTGGGCTAAGCACATCGTTTAGCACAGTACATGCTGTGCAGTCTTGCTCTAGGCCATCATGGGAGCCAAGTGAAGCCATCTTGGGGAGCTCCATTCAGCCTTCAGGCTGTCAATTAGTTTTCCCTGTTCTAGAGGGAGAATCACAACTCATGCGTATTTCTCCTCAATATCGTGGAATAGATGCAGAGCTTCAAAGTTAAGAGGGTAGAAAATGGGAGCAGTAATTAGGAGTCACAGTCCCTGGTTTTGCTCCTTTGCTCCTTCAGTATGCTGTCATCATTTAAATATTTTGTTACTGGAAAGAAGAAAGCAAGTTTAGTCTTTTCCTGACTTCAATTATGACAAAAAAGAAACCTGATTTAAACCAGTCTTCATAGAGGATTAGATGAGCATGAGGAGAGCTTAACCATAGAAGAGCAATGTAAACTAATGGTGAAAAACTCATTTACTTTTCTTCAAATTATCTGACTAGTTTATAGAAAGAATCAAGAAGTGACCATTTCCTCTAAAACCACACACAAACCTGCTAAGTTAATATATATATATGTAGAAAGTCATTGAAGTAGAAGTACATAGCTCAGAATGGATTTATCCAGTAATCATTAGTCACAACTTGCAGGATTTGGACATAGGACAAATGTTACCAGATAAACAAGTAGTGGTAAAGCTAAGTCCACTCTCCATATTTGAACTGAATGGCTTGGCAAGTATATATGCTTGCATTCAAATGCCACATCATATGTCTAAACATGAAAGGTGTGTGTACAGACGTTTAGCATTACGGGACCATAGTCTGTAAGGGAATGATGCTGAAAAGGACCTGGGATCACATTAGATAGTCTAACAATATTTTTTCAAGTGATGCTGTGGACTACAAGTAGAAAGGTGAAGTACAGGTGAATCATTCGTGAGACCATTATTGGAATGCTTAGTCCACATACACATATGAAAAAAGACATTGGAAATTTGGAACGGGCTCAGAAGACAGACACACAAATGATTCCAAATTTGAAAAACTTCATACATGGCAGACTTCTGCTCAACCTAGTAATAGTTTTATTAAAGCAAATGTTAAGAGGTAACTTGAGGCTACAAGTCAAGTCATACTATATAAAAGTTCCAATTAGTACTGTATTTACATGAAAGTAGATGCTGGGATTCTGTCTCTAAGAAGCTATATGCATGCATCCTACCCTGACCACAGTTACGGCATTGAAGAAGGTCTAAACAGTTTTTTGCCTACGAAGTAAATCAGCAGGTAAAACGTTGTTAATTCTGCTGCACTTCGGCTTTCATACTGTTTTTGGAACTTAAATCAGGAGTTTATTTCATTACTGTCATTTATTCATTTAAGAACACAGTAAGGAAAGTTACAGGATAAGAAAGTAAGTGTGTGATTTGCTGTTTGGACTACTTTGGCTTCCTAAATAACATTTGTGTCTTGAAGAAGTACCTAGTTATTCATATAGTACACAGATTAGTGAATCCAAGAGAAGTAGGACGAGGGGCAGAAGAGAATTGCAGTTGAAATTTCAGAAGCACACTTGTCACAAAACAGTAGTAGCTTTTAATATGCTTTCCTTCTGTGGGAAATGTAGACACCTTGGGTCGTATTTTACTGAAATGGAGATGTGCGTTTCTAAGGTTTTTGTTTTGTTTTGTTTTGTTTTTTAACATTTCCTTGAAATATTCCTGTATTGAAGTGAGTTGATGATATGCAAGACTGGACAAGGCTCTGTGCAGTATCTTTATACTTAAAGAGGAGAGTAGAAAGTTTGAATTGATCTGTGGTCTACGTCTGAAGCCATTAACTATTCCCTAGACTTTGGTTACTGTCTCTGCCTGTAATTCATCTCAATGGCATCTTCTAAATCTGTAGACCACCAAAAGAGCAGGAAACGCTCAAAAGTAGCTGGTTACACACTAGTCTTGCTCAGCAGATTTCATTTAAAAGTGTCTTGATGCGTGGACAGTACACAGAAAAGAAATTTTTTATTCCTCGGCCACCTCTGCCTGTGGGCACTCAACTGCATCAGGTCTGCCAGCTGGACTTGTACGAGAAAATGAAGCGCACTGCCCAGTGGCAGAAGGTGCCAGGCTGTCGGGGCTCCATGCCTCCTCCCTTTCCTCCCCTCCCCTCATCCCCTCTTTCTGGGGGGTCTTAAAAGTGTATCTGTCTTCTGATAATGCTGTTTGTTGTACCTGCGGTTTTAGTCCCTAGTGAGCTGTCCTTTGTCTTCTCTTCTGGATCTCAGGCTTTTGATACTCTTGAGAGTGTAGAAGTGGGACTTTGGCAGCGCTGCAGCCACAGGGGCATAGCCTTGGACACGGGCTCCTTGGGCAGGTGCGGACACGGGGGGGTTTGGGGAGGGAAGGGCTCTCAGGGTCGGCTTGGAAAGGCAGCTGTGGCACTGGCCTGGAAATAAGGATCGTTACCCACAACAAACCAAGAAAGCTGTTGAAACCTGTCCAAGCTAGCTAAAATTTTGTCCACCTGTTATTTCCAAAGATTTATATTTTTTTTTAAACTGTGTTGATGACCTCTCTGGAATTCAGTAACTTCTTCCTCTATGAAAGCGAACGGGGGATTATTCCTGGTGGTATGTGGTGTTGGCCCAAAGTTCAGCATTGTATTGTGGCTGAGAACTGAAACACAGGAAAGTAAGTTAAGAGTAACGATCCCTCTATTCATGACCTTAATCATTTGAGGTTTTGGCTTTCTCTTTAAATGATTTGGAGAAATGGAAGTTACTTCCCTTGAAAGATGTTACTTTGGCTAAGATGATTTGTTGAGACATAAGGCTTAGTTTGTCTAATGCCTGATGATTATTTGTGTCTGATTGTTCCTACTATAGATGTATGGGAGACTTTCCTGGTTGATGAGTAGAAATTATATCAGAAAGATGTATGCATAGTGGGAAAAAATAATCACAGATAGGCTTTTCTATAAGTGTAGTAGAGTGTCAAACTTTGGAACAAGTGACATTGCTTTTTTTTAATTGCAAGGGAAACAAATCAATTGAATGGAACATTAAGGCATGTCAGTGTTCATATAGATTCAGTTGTTTTATGTAATAAATATTTTGATTTTAGATAATATAACCTACATTTCTTGTGCTGATATTCTAAATAAAATGTATACTAGCATTTTGTTTCAAAAACTTTTGTTTAATTAACCATACATGTTTATATTATATAGGTTTCATATATATCTCATTTGAAATAAAAATTCTGCACAAATTTATTCAGGCATGTTGTTCAGAGCTCAATTAACACACAGAGAAACTCTACCTTAAAAAATAAAATCTAAAATATATTTTCAATTATCGCATTCAATAAAGATCTTTTATAAGCCTTTGCATTTTATTTTTGTATCTTAGATTTACTGTATCATTGATAAAGGAAGTAGTATGGCCTCTATAAAAAGTTATGGCAGGCTTTGCAGCTATATTTTTTTTTTAAGGCACTGATTGGGAAATGGTACAGATTTCACCTTCTTGAGGAAGTTCAAGGTGTGCTTGGAAATGAGAGAGCTTCTACAACAAGAATCGGGAAGGAATATTTCTACACTAGGGCTAATTAAAGGGAAAGTAGTACTCTTTATGAAAGAGGATTTTATCGAAAATACATTGGAAAATACTGTCTGAAAGCCCTCACCATTTTTATGGATAGAAATAAAATTAATGCTGGCAGATGGTGTGTTTTGTTACGGTGAGGAGAAGTAAGCTTTATGGTGATGGGAAGGTAATTGTTTCTTTGTGACAGCAATAAAATATAAGGTAGTATGATTTCTTTTGGTAAAGCATTAAACTTTTTTCTAAATATTGTTAAGTATGCTATTTCAGTGATGATTGTTAAGATGATCAAAATACACAAAAGCCTTCTGAGCACGCTTTGCCATTTTGTTTAGAAAAATAGTAGTCACAATAACTTTGAACTAATTCACAGTAAGAGGTTCCTCATAGAGCATTCTTGTTTCTCTTGCAGCTTTGTTCTATGGTAAGGATTACTGGTGATGTGAAATAAGACTTTTTAGCCAATAAAAGTCGTTGCAATATAGCTTATAATTAAAACTGGTGATAAATATGATGGTAGTGTGTGGAGATCGTAAGGGCCTTTTGTTCCAGTGAAAGTTAAAAAGGTTTTGTTTACAAGGGATTTTTTTAATTAGAATTTTTTTCATCATTATTTGATGTCTTGTGACTGGGACATCTTTTTCAGGCTTCTGTTCTCTTCTTGGATTTGCACTTATTTTGGAAATATTCCATTTTCTATTTATCAGTGAAACATTTCGTTACCTCTCTATCCATTTATGTACCGGTACCAGTATGTGTATGTCCCAGGGAAAGTTGGCTTTTTGGTGTGACTGTAGGTACCTGAACTTGTTCATTAATGGAGCAGAGGCCAAATCCCTGCAGTTCTACATGGATTGTTTGTAATGCGTAGGAAGAATTTTGAGGGAGTGTGATATGAACAGTCTCCTTTGGCTGTCACTTAACCATTTCATTTTATGAAAATTTTAAGGAGGCAAGGAATCTTGCTGTTCAACATATCTGGATTCTACTTCAACTTGGAGTACAAAAAGGCTGTAGTTGAGGACAAAACTGATTTGTGTGCAGTCTTTTGGTGATACAGACATGCTCTTCTGTTAGCGAGTGAAGAGAAAGTTCTTTTTTAAACGCAATAACTTTTCAATTATTTACTTACTTTCTGGTAGGCAGCAACCAGAAATACACTGATTTTTTTTTCCTCTTTAGTTAAGAATAGGAAACACTAATGTGAAAGATTTTCATGTATTTTAATGATGAGGAGAATATTTGCCTTTTATACATGAAATCCTGTACCCAGCTTTTACTTCAGCCTTGGGCATGCTTCCAGTAAAAGAGCTGTGAATCTCTATTACTACTATAATTTTTCATTTATCTTCTGAAGGCCTAGTTATCTCAAGAAACTCATCTGTCCTTAAAGTCACTTTAATTTGCTGTTCTTCTTTCTTTACAGATTTTTTCTTTTCCCCCAAACTGGGGTTTATCTCTACACGAAGTGATCTATATTAAATTAGTGTGTATAAATAGATAGGTATAAAGGCTACATATGAGGTCTTAGTTTCATCTGGAATATTTGCAAAAGAAATAAAAATAAATGAACTAAGAATGAAGGCTGTGTCTATACCAGAGTTCAAACTGCTGCATGTTTGTTCATAGCATACATCATTAGGATAATACTAATTACAGAGGTAGTATTGTATCAGATCTGTGGGCTGTTTGTTACTCTGGGTGGCCCATAACCATGACTATTACATGGCATATTGACATACAGTTTCCTTAAGCAGCAGATATACCTGCTGGAAGTGCATTGCTTGGTTACGTAGCTTGCTTACTTGACTTGTCAAGTTCAGTGTAATTTTTGATAGGATCAGTTAGCATCTAACAAGCTAAGTAATGCAGATATTTTTCATCTTAGATGGTTAGCAAAAACATCCTACTTACTTTCCGTTCTGTTTTCAGAGTGGCCAGCAGTGGCCTGTTCTTTGATTTGTGAACCACTGTTACAAATTTGAATTCATATAAATAAATTCATACCCCCAATATTTACACTACCTATCACACATCTTTGAAGTATTGTCTTTCCATCTTTGAAGAAGAATTGTATGTGTATATACAACCTTAACATTCAGTATGCCAAACATTTGCACTAATGCAGGTACAGCAGAAGTTACGGTATTTAAAACCTTAGATGTCTTATTTCAAGATTTCTCTATAAAGCAAATAATACCATAAAAAAATTTCCATTTGTCCCTGCTGTCTTAAAACCAGACATATTCACTAGTATTTAAAAATAATACAAAATATACATTGGAGTGTATTATTAGCTATTTAAAAAGTAACACAACTTGCTTTTAGGTTTTGGGACGGTCTGTATTATGTCTTCAGGTTTTATCATAGTACTGCAAGGGTGGAACTAGCCTGAAAGAAAAAATAACAGGTTTTTAAAGGAGTTATGTCAGAGTACTGAGGCCAGGAAGCTACACTGTATTCCAGACTTGAATTAATATTCTTTGTGGCCCTGAACTAGTATAGCTTTTCTACCCTGGCCTCAGTAGAATATGTACCTAAAGAGACCTATGGCCATATAGAAATACTCTTGTATAGGAGTTCTATACAATAAAGGCAGCACTTTATAGACTACTTTGAGGAAAAAGTGCCAGCTCAGTCTTTATCGGCAAGTATTTGAGGCAGGTTAGCCATTCCGCTAGGGCAGCTTTACTGAGATTTGCAGATTAACAGCATAACATTGTTGTAGGATTTAAGGAAAACTGGAGTAAAATATTTTCAGTGACTTTTCAGTTTTCATTCCAAGTAAAATCTTCCAAAAAATTGGTAGAAACAAGAACTAAGTTTTAGAATTAAAGAATAATAGCTGTTTATGTAATTCATATGTGTAGTGCATGGGTTTTTTTAAAGAGATCTGCTAAGTTTTCCATACTGGAATTGGTAACAACTGTAGAAGATAGAAAAATGTTTTAGTTTACAGAATAAAGTGGTTCCTGTTTTAGATGAGCTGTGCTGAAACCCAGGTAACTGGAAAAGTTTAATGAAGCCTTTGATATTCTTGTTGCTGGTACAGTTAGGATTTGCCATTTGAGTGTTTCCCTCTGTCATTTATTGTTTAACGTTGCCTGTTAGATCAAAAATTGTAGTTCTAATAAATAGGAAGTAGCAACACAAAAATGAGCCTGAAGTAGGAAATGGATTTAATTTGGAAATATTTGGGTGGGGAGATTGTAAAAATTAATGCAAACCATTTGTTCTTTATCTGCAAAAGTACAGCAAGTCTGATCAATGTGCCAAACCACAGTAGCTGGTTAAAAATGAATAAATGCATTATTTTCATGTAGATAATTTTCAAGCTTCTTTGTGATATTTTCTTTAGAAAAAATACCAACATGTTATTTGGTTGCATACACTCATGATAAAAAAGGAAAAATACCCCTACTTGTGAATTTTAATACTCTCCTTTAAATTAAAGCCCTGCAAAACTTAGGTTTGAATTGTAACCCAGTAGAGTGTTGATATAGCAAATTTCTAGAAATGGTACATTTTAATAATGTTTTACTTTCTTGTAATCTGGATGCTTGCAATTTGGAAAGTAAATGAAAAAGTCTTTTGGACTACAAAGGTAAGCATTGTGTTGGTTGCCTTTATTTCCTCACCATAAAGACACCGATTCATATTAAAATAGAAGAAGATTCTTGTAAGCGAATGGATGTTAGCGTACTAAACTTGAAAGATCCAGTAAAGTTTTACATTATTTTCTTCAAGATGCTGTGATATTAGGACTTAAGAGTTTGAGCAGGGGTTTCAAGTTAAGAAACAGGAGAAATGTTGGGTTTTCTTTTTCATACAGCCAGCAACATGTTAGTCTCTTTTAAAAAACACAAAACCTACAATAAAAACAATATTAATCATAAATTTAAAGAGTATTTGAGTTTTGTTTTATATTTGAAATAAGCAAATGCTCTCACTGAGGCTTTTACAGAAGTTGGTTGTACAGCTAGCTAGAGAAGATGATTTGTTAGAGTCTGCGTGAAGTGGCCTTGCATGTTTGTTGCCTTTGTGAGCGTAGTTGAATATTCTCTCTAGTGTGCATGAAGGTCTTCTGCTGCAAGGTTCATTTAATAAGAATAGTAGTTGAATTATTAAAGTTTTAATAGACAATAAACCTAGAAATATTTTACTAATACGAGTATTTAAAGATGTACATTTAGCAGAGAGTTGTTTCTAAAACAGCCTCAGAACCACTGTGGTTGGAAGGTTGCTCTGGAGAACATAAAGTCCAATGGCCCTACTCAAAGCGTGTAAGCTTTTAATTATATGGAAAGCGTTCAAAATAATGTCAATGCCAAACTATGTCTGAGTTTTTGAGGGAAAGTAATAGATTTCAGGTTGTCATAAATCTGATGCAATAAAGCATCTCTCTTAGCTGTTGCTGGTAGCTTATTTCACTACTTTCTTATGTGGGAGGGAAAGCAAGAGATGTGCTGAAGAAGGTCAGTATCAATCCAGCATAGGTCTTTTTAAAGTTGTACTCTCTCAGACTTTTCTTAGTGGATTTTTTTTGTGCACACAGTTGTGTGGGAGAAAATGAAGATTCCGGTAAATGCAATGTGAGATTACTTTACATTTTCTGTTAATTAAATAAAAGTATTTATAAATCTATCCATTTTCAATCAAGAACTTATAATGAATATTTCAAAGAAATAAAATAGAGGAAAGTATAAACCCCTTACAAATATATTTTTGTTCTGCCTGTGTTATTCTAGGCAACAGGGAAAAATACTTAATCAATTTCCGATATGAAGTTTTGGAAAAAAATGATTTATAATCTTTCCCAGAGTTCCAAAAATCACATATTACAAGGAGAAAAATAATCTACTTTATCCTGGTTACAACGTTTTTGGTTGGATTTTATTTTATTCACTTTATTGTTTTCATATAATGATACCTGACATAGCTCTTTTATTTCTCTTTTTATCTGTAAGGAAATTCTTCAGTATGAAAGTATAAATCATTGTGTGGCTAACTTCTAATGTATTAATATATATATTATTTTTTTTCCTAGAATAGTTTTTTTATTGACATGTTCTCTTGTAAAATCAGAATATATAGATATAGATACAGCAAGTCAGGAAGGCATTAAGAAAACTTGCTTGGTTTTCACCCATTTTTATAGTGACCATAGAATGAAATCCAGGATCAGAAGAGCTTACAACCTAGCCTAGGAGTAAACATACAGAAAGAGGGTAGGAAGAGATGAATAAGCTGCAGGGTGCGGATGTGTTGGACTTCTAAAAAGTGCTGTTGTAGACACTTGACCAGGCAGAGGTAGCAAGTGCCAGCTGGGTTTCTTTGGATATTGAACTTGGGCTTTGCCCTTAAACTTCTTCCCAGGAAATTTGCAGTGAGTGGTGCTTGACACCTGAGCTGTCAGTCTGAACTGAGTCACCGGCACAGTCCAGAGCTGTTTACTGCCTGGTTTGATTTTTCAGTTCAGATGCAGACTAAAGCACCCTACTGCTGTAGGTCTTGTGATGCTGGGCCACAATTCATTTTGTGCATGGCGTGGTAGGCAATTCTTTGTGTAGTTTCTCGGGAAATGGAGCCCCATGGCCGCGTGGTGTAGTGCTTTACTAAGCATGTTGGCAGACATTGTCACGAATGAGAAGAATACACAGTAGATATTAATACGAATGAGTTTGTCTCCATCTAAAATAAATAACCTGAATATCGTTTGGGAGGGTTTGTTTTAGTATTAGTTTTAGGTGAGAGCTGTATTAGTTTTACGTGAGATAGCTCAGCCTGTATGTCTGTTCACTGAGTTAAGGCTGCAGGGAAAACCTAGTAAGGGACTGGTTCTAGCCTGCTGCTGGTCTGGGTTGCTCTATCTCAATCACAACACTGTAGGAACTCTAACCTGGCGTAATCTATGTAACAGTTGCATAATAAAATAGGTAATCAAATACTTGAGAGATTGTACAGCTCAAAAAAGAGCTGCAGCAAAAAAAGACGTCCTTTTCAGATGCTTACTCTTTCTTCATAAGTCTTCTAAAAAAAAGATTTCTTACATTTAGAAATGCCAAAGAGCAGCAAGCACAGGCTATTTTGGGTGCATGGGGAAAGAAATTCCAGCACTGTGGGGTTTACTTCTCCAGGTTGCAGCAGCTGAAGTGCTAGACTGTATTATCCTGGGCAGACGGTTGCTCTCGTTACTGTGTGGCTCAGAAAGTGGGGACAGGGAGGATAACCTCATCCCTTTCCTCCGTGTGGGACCCCTCAGAGGTGGGGGAGCTGGCTGGGTGTGACACTAACGGCTTTTCTTTCAAATTAGGTCAGATGTGCTCTTCTGGTTACAGTTAAGCCAAGTTAAGAGGTTTTAGTCCCAGCTGTTTGCTTCTGTCCTCCTCTGCCGTTATTACAGCCCCGCTCGGATGCAGCATAACTGCATGTGTAGCCACTGTCAACACTATCTGTCTTGAGAAAACCTGAACTAAATTATGCTATTTAAACTGTACAGAATTATTTGGACAAAACTGTTAGGGAAAGGCTATATGCTAGCTGTTACTTAGCCTCTATTTAGGGAACTTATTTAAATAGATCTTTATCAGAGAGGACAGCTTTTGGTAGAGGAGCATGAATAAGCAGCCGAAGGTGGCAATCTCATCTTGCTGTCAGGGTGGCGTGCAGGGTTGTGGTGTGTTGCTGCCAGACTATAATTATGTTATTTGGTAAAGGTATGAGAAAACCATATTCCTCCAGATTCTGTCATCTTTTTGTGACTTCTGTCTTCCTATGCAGTATTTGTGCCTATAATTGTGTTTTCTTGTTGACTTTAACCTAATGATCATCTGAACTTTTAAAATTCCACCTATTGATGTTCTTTTTTTCATTTGATATAATACCCTTAAGTAATGATAGCTGGTAGGAACTGCTCTTTCTCACCTGGATTACGCAACTGTGTTTCAGTACTTGAAACAAAGGTCTAATCAGACTGAAGCAATAAAATTTTGATTGCATAGAAGATTTATTCTTTCAAAGTGCCTAAATTAAAAATAATTTGTTTATTTATAAGACCATGTTCTAGAAAGAGAGTTTGTTTGAACTGACTTTAAAAAAAACTTATGCTTTTAATCTTGTAGCTAACAGAATAAATTTGTATTTACAGTATTTACTGCTTGGTATAATATAGTTGTATTCTACTGCAAGGTTTTAGGTAAAATATTAGACTGTTCTGTAGGGAATAAACTCTTATGTATGAAACCTGTGAAATAACATAAAATTTTTCACTGTCAATTTTCCTGCTCTTGAAAGAAATTCCTGTATGTAAAAGCTTGAGACATTCCTTAATTTCTGTGAAAATTGCTGTAGAAAGTAATTTGGTTTTTATCTGTGGGTTTTTTTGTCCATTTATAATAAACCAAGACTGATTGCTGAGTGCAATTAAGTATTATAACCATTGTGTAACAGGCTATTGTGGTTACACTTAGTTGGAGTTGCAAAAGCTGCCATTTTGAAGTTGAAGCAGAGCTGTGTCTTTGACGCTTAAGTATTAACTCTGGCACAGGTGGTGGGAGCACAGGCAGGGTGACACACTACCAGGGCTAAGAAGTTAACTTAGCAGTTGGTCAGACTTAGAGTATTGATAGCTATCTGATTAATGTGTATACAGCCTTTATTAAATGCAGTTGAATATGCTGAGAGCAAACATACGGTGATTTAAGTTACATAATTCTGCATATACCTGGAGATAGAGTATGAGTGAACAATGTATCTGAAGTACAGTTATAAAAACTGCTTTGTATTTCAGTAGACTTACAAGTTTTATTTTAAAATCTAAGGAATGTGTATTTCCCTTACAAAACAGGGAAACAATTTTAAGAAGGTAAATTCATTTATATTGAAAGACTCTTACTGTCAGAGCATTTGAGTCTTTATTAAAAGTAACATGCGAACTTCAGTTGCTACGTAGATCAGCACAAGAAAAGCCTTGACTTACTTCAGCTGAGAATAAAATAAAATTTATCATCTTCAATGAAGTGGAAGCTGATTAAATGGCTAGATATTTTAAGGCAATTTGTCAATAAATTGCACACCTCTTAATTGTTGAACTACATTATAACATGTTTTAAAATCAGAAGTTCCCTGGGTTTAAATTTATGACAGTGTTATGTTTTCTAGCCCAGAATTTCTGATAAGATGTCAGTTGAACTTCATGTTGTTCTGTGGATTTGGTTTTTGGGGGGGTGGGAACTTATTTATTTATTTATTTCACTAACTCAGCAACTTAAGTAAGTACAGACAAGGAAGGAATTAAAATATATATTATGAGTAAACATGCGGTGACATTTTATTGTTTGAAAAATTGAGACTTTCTAAATTCGAAAAGGCTAGGTGGTGGATTTGTGATTTGTGTTGTTATTTTAGCAAAAAACTTAGGGATGGATATGGTGTTAAGTTTCTCCTTGGCTGTCACAAATTTCGCACCTGATCTAATAGGGTGAGTTGTATGAGTGAGCGAGCAGAGCTTCCACAGGGAATCTGGGATCCTTCCTTTCAGTGTGAATCTTTCAAGGCTCTGGGTCTTTAATTTTTTCTAAAACTGAAAGGAGCGTACATGAATACTTGTTTCTGGGTCAAAACCACAGTACATTGTCTCAGAGCCCTGCAATAACTAGCAGTTTAGGCCATGATGCAACAGCTTCATACACAATAATTATTTCAAATTTTTTTTTACAAACTTTTGTTCAAACAAACATCTGAACAGCTGCTAGGGCAAAATATTTGCAAGGATTGAGCAAGGCTAAAGATCACCCCAAATCTCTGGCCTTTCAAAGATGCTCAGAATTTGAGATCCTTCGTCCCACTCTTCAGTGATATATTCCTGCTTCCTATTCAGACATCCTTGCTATTCCTTGCAAATGATGCAGCTTTTAGCCACTAACACCTGGCTGACAGAGAACAGTCAGGTGTATTCCATGCCAGTGACTCTCAGGGGCCTTTCCCCAGCCCATCTTCAACACAGAGAAAAGAATAATGTCAGAAAAAGAATAATATGAAGAGCCAGAATATTCTAATAAAGTTTGCAGCTTCTATGGGATCTGAGGATTCAGGTTGGGTCTGCTTTTTTGGCAGGGCTATGGTTGTGAAGGTGGCAGAGTTACACCGTAGATGATTCTCTTGCTTATTTCTTTATAAAACTCAGATTATGTTATAAAATTAGTTATTTAGAGCCACACTTCAAAAATAAAAAGACTCAGTTAACTTGCAAGAATCAGTGTCCAAAACAACAGAAGGTTGTTGCTGTGTTTCTAGTTATTTGCTCTTTAAAAAAAAAAGTGCCAATCATGTATTTATATCATAAATGGCATGTTTTGCTAACGTTGTAAAATTTACTGGAACAGATTTTTTTTTTTCCCCCTAGATGTGGGGATGTGGGAAGATTTATTTATTTTTTTTTTGTTAGTTTTAAAGCTACAACAGTTTTTGTGATCTTGTAACACCAGTATTTGGTGTGTCGCTTAAAATGTAAGCAGGACTTCTCACAGTATATAAAACAAAGCTTGTTAAGTGTTTTTTGCCAGACTGTGACTTAAAACAGTTCCTCCCTAAAATCTTTTTTAAATTTTAATTGTTTTTTAAAATTCTTTCCTTCCCTATGTGTGTGTGCGTGCGCATGTGCGTGCATATATATTTGCTTTCTGTTGTTTGCCTGAAGTAGTGATGCTGACATAGCACACTGTAGAATAAAGGCTTCAGGGAGCTTAAGTAAGCGTGAAGTTCAACAGCCAGCTAAACATCACCACTGGGCTAATCTACAATTTACAATGATCCATCACGAATATTTACAAGTAGGCAGAGTGCAGTGCAAAATCAAACAGCATATGGGTACAGTTATCCCTGTTAAAATGACCAACGTGCCTTGTATTGTGTATGGTAGATAACCGGACAGGTGGTAATCTGTCTTCTCTGAGCAGAGACAGCTGGTATTTTCCTTGAGCTTTCAGTGGTGCTTTTCTGTATGGTCTCACCTACCAGCTGATATCTTGCTTGTTAGAACAATACCAAGTATATATTAACCCTTTTATCTATTCTATGTGATGTCCAAAGGGGAAGTATCAGACTGCCTGTACATAAGCAAGGTGATTTAATGTTTCTGGTAATATAAGGTGCATGCAACTTGTCTTACTGACCTCTTTACATGCATTACTGTAATGACATTTATCAGACGATAGTAGGTAAAATCTTAGAGTTTATAATTTACATAGTTGTTTGGGGTTTTTTTTAAATGTTTAATGACGTTCCACACTGAAGAAACATTTGAGAATCAACCCCCTTTCATTTAATTTAGGGGAATCTGAAAGGTCATATAGAAAAGAAATAAGATTGTTTTGTAACTTCACTTGTATTTACTTCCAGCCATATTGGTTAATATTCATGTGTGTGTAACTTTTCCTTTCCGAACAGACTAATTTGGCTCCCAGCATGAGTATGATGTGTTGGCCTCCCTGGTTCCCCCGCCCCCAAGGAGAAATTAGGAACAAATATTGTATTACAGTTGGTTTTTCTCTTAAATATTTACTAATTGTCTAGATTGTGGGGGAACTGGGTACTGACATTGCACAAAAGGCAGTGGGCACCACTTCTGCAGGGCAGGCTCTGCTTCTGTGGGACTCTGCCTTCTGCTTCTGTGCCCTGGCAAGTTGGAGCCAAACTCGCCCATCTCTGCATGTGTCTGTGTTCAGTTAATTGATAAAATTAGTCAGTAGTTAGGTTACTCCGTCACGCCTGATGTGGTTAGAGCCTCAGACAAGCTCTGGTAATGTTGAGCTACTGCAAGGGACAGCAGTGTTACAGAACTCAACATAGATGGGTCAGGAGTGGGGAGGAAGCTCTAAGAATTATCATCACAGAAGTGGTCTTTAAAGCCATATCAGTGAGATCAGCTAACACCAGTCCTGGAGGAAGGAGGGAAAGAGGAGCATCTACTGAAGGATGAGACAGGGTGGGGTGAGAGGGATGCAGGGACTGCAAGGCCCATGGCAGGCCAATATTCAGACACTTTATTTTTAGTCAGGGATAGCAAAGAATTTCATATCTTTATCTGAATAGACTGGTTAGTGGTGGTGGTTTTGGTTGTTGTTTTAGAATCCATGTTTATGCTTGGACTTTTTTTTTTTTTACTTAGTAATAAAAATGAATGTAATAAATTTGGAGGGAAAAAACCAACCTAGATCTGAAGCTAAGGTAGAAGGGCTCTGTCCAGAAGAGGAGCATGAGCTCTGTGAAATTGTAGCCCGGTGAGTCCAAGTAGAGTGCTTGCCGAGACTTAAACTTCTAATAAGTTTAGACAGGTAAAACTAGAAATTCTTCAGAAATTCTGATGAATTAACTTTAGAACTAGAAGCTTTCCTATTAATGAAGAAACTGATCTCAACTTTGAAGTCCTCGCTAACAGCTGAATGTATTATCTTACACAAGAGTTGAAAAAGGTGTTTTAATGGCCTTACTAGAATGAAAGGATTTCCTAGAGAATCTACAATAGAGGAGATAAAACTAAATTGCTTAGGAAAAACAACAGTTCTGCCAGCATTTTGCCTGGCTAATTGCCATTTGGTAAAGTTTTTTTCTTTTAAATTAGAAGTAGAAGAAACATCAGCTAAAAGAACTACTGAAACTAGCCATCATTGTAGATGACCATTGTAGATAGGGTTTTCTCCTAAGCAAGTTAAGTTAGAAAATATCAACATTGTTTCCAAGTTTAGGAATGGATCACAGATTTTCCAAGTTAACCTTTTGAAGATATTCCCAAAGAAAGATTTTTATATATATATAAATATATATGTATGTATATTTAACATGAATCAGCCTGGAATAAAAAGAATATAAATTTTATTTTATCAAATAAGTAAAAATATAGGGTTTTTATTTTCATATCACAAAAGAGAGTTTTTTAGGTTTTGAACATGCTCAAATTAAAGTTTTCCTGCATAAACAGAGTATGACTTGGGGTTGTTTTGTAGTATTACTTTTCAAGTGACTAGGTTTTTTCAAACCCAAATAGATGGCCAAAGAAATATTTTTGTCTTGACTAGTAAATACACTTTAGTGATATGCTACATTAAGTGTTGTACTAAAGTTTTTGGAAATAATATTACATAATCTTTTCTCCAACATGAATGGTGCAAACATAACTTTTTACTCCTGGTTGTCTTGTCCCGTATTGCACGTGCATATTTAGGGAGCATGTAGCCGCCCAGGAAGGCATGAGCAGAACTTTGAGGATCTTCTGTTCTAATGGATTTCACTTGACTTTAATTGGTTTCAGCTTGTTAATCATACGTGTCCTTGGAGAACAGCTTTTTTTTTTTTTTTTTTCCTGTCTGATTACTGCTCATAGATCCACATTTAGTAAGTGTTTCATAAGCATGAAAAGGTCTGTACTTCTCTGTCCACTTATTTTTTCAGCTATGATCTGCTACAATTATGAAAATTCTTCTCCTTTTTTATTTCTAAAGACTATATTAGAAGCATCTCATTTTGTGTCTAGGCTTCCAGGATAAACTCTGATTGATTTTAATGTCCGATATTTCATGAGCCAATGCACTTAGATGCTAATAATGTTCAGTGCTGCTTGAAAGCTGGGTTTTGGCCTTAAAAGGGAGAGTACAATGAAAGCAGTGGTTCATGGATTTAGTCCTTTATGCTTTGTTAGTTGCAAAAATCAAGCTTGGAATTTATCTAATGAATCACAGCAAACCAGTAAAAAAATAAATTTAAAAAAAAATAGAATTTTAAGGCCTCCACACGTACCAGCTCTAGTGTGAGGAGTATAATAAGACATTAGAAATAGAAAATTTCTGAGGTTGGCTTGGTGTATTGCTTTATTTTCTACCTCTGATTTAAAATGTGTCGGATTTTAATGATGTCTTGCTTTCATTTGTCATTTAAAGTAGCAGCCTTCCCAAGAAGCCTCAGCCTTGGATCAGTTTAGCTTTATTTTCATTGTACAAAATTCACTGCACCTCAGAATTCAATTGGCACAAAACCTCATAATTGGAAGAAAATATTGAAATCTGCAGCCTGACATATTCTGGGCTTTTCTCAACAGATTTTTTTGTTACAGAATTGATTGGCATGCACTGCTGGAAATACTACTGTAAGAAGATGTAAGGTCATTTCTACTTTCATTTGAATTCATATACTTCAGTTGGTCAGTATGCACAAATATGTATCCACTTAAAGCACAGTCAGTGAAAATTTACTTTGTTGTTAGTCACAAAGGAACGTAGCTTTAACTAGAACAACAGTCACATTGGTTCAGGGAGTCACAGAAATCTTGGTGTTTGGTTTCGTAAACAAAATATAAACAATTTTATGCTAGAAATTAGTCAGAAAGCTGGAGGAGAGTTCAAAGGTGGCAAAAGCAGGTTCACTAAAAGGGAGCAAAGTAAATGTGAAATTTATTTTGAGCTAGTCATGAGTTAAGAGTTAACTGATTTTTTTAATAACAACAAGAACAATAATTATTATTTATTTATGTTTACATAAATACACAAACTTATCACTGAACCCACTTCAAAACAGGTTAGGAAGATGGTCTGTGAGGATGTGATGATACATGGGTGAGAACTTTGATCACTGAACTACTAAATGTAAAGAAGATATATTTCTGAACGTTGTTATACATGGAGAGAATAGCCCCCTTTTAAAAGAAGAATCTTATAATCTAAATGTAGGGGATTATGGTTTATGAATTCAGTGATGAAACATATGCCTAAGTCTCTAAACGGGTGAAATTTCATGTGCTTCCTGTTCAGCATTTACTAGTTTCAGCAAAATTCTTCTGCCCTGGAAGTTTTAGTGAACAGGTAGTCTAGAGTCACAAAAGGGTATACATTTTTAAAGGAAGTCATAAGCAGAATTTGTATACTGAGTCCAAGAGTGCAACTGTTAAACTCCTTCTGTGTGAATTCGCTTCTGAGCCATCCCTTCGTTTTCTACAGTGAAATGGGAACCAAGGCACAGGGCAGTAAAGTCCAATGTGGAATTAAAGTTCTTAAAAAATAAGAAGTCCTTTTGTGAGTCAAATCTTTAATTTTGTATGAGTGAAATGAGTATATGGTAGTCCTTTTCTTCTGAATCATTTAGCCTTTCTGCTGTCTGGGCATCCTGACAAAAAAGGTTTATATTCCAAAGTATTTGTGATTTGCCTGCAGTAGAGCAAAGCTGTAGACTATTCCAAATAAGTTTTATACATGGACTCATCATCTATGATACCTGATAAATCATTAAGGGTTTCATGAAGTGTCACGTCAGGGAAAGGAAGCCACAGTCAGTGACAAGCTTTATGCTTCTCCTATCCATAACGAGTTACTTAATGTGTTCCATTTTAATTGTTATCTCAGAGTCAATCATGATCTCACACTACAGCTACTGACAGCAATCATCAGTTATGTGCATGGTGTTTTGCAAAATTGCAAATTCACAATACATCTCTCTTCAATGGCAGCAATGTTTAGCAGCTCATTAGCTTTTGGGCTGTGCCTTCTGGTCAGTACATACCGGGAGAGACAGCCAGCCTAGTTAATTTGCAGACAAATATTAGTCAAGATGAGCACTGCAGTATAACTGAAAGGAAACACAATAGAATAAAAAAGCAATTGGAGTAGACTTCCATTAGCTGGGAGATTAAAAAGGTAATGAGAATGGGATTAAAAAAGAAATAAAGTTGATTTTTTTGCTTAGTAATCTCTCTACAAAATATCCTTTACTGTTAGGTTTGATGGTTTTGATTATAAATTTTAAAATGGTCCATTTCATCAATTTATATTTGTGGAAAAGTAAACATACAGCTAGAAACTGTGCTGCATACTTCTGTCTACATGGTGGAGTTCTTGAAGTAAAATATAATATCAGAAATAGATCACATATGTAATATACTGTAATAACCATGTAATATGTTGTCCATGGTTACAGTTTCAGAGTTTTTGTTCAGATTTGATGACTTAATATTACCTTGGTGAAGAAGGTGGACTGGAACAGGATTGTGTAGTACTGGATAGGTACTGTAGATATTTTTCAGTATTTAACAGCTGAATGAGTGAGAAGAAGTGTCAGTAATTCAGACAAATAGTAAGATCAGTAGGAATTACTACTGAGGAACAATAGGTTAGTGTAATTGGAAACTGTAGATCAGGTTGGAATGTTATCACTAAAAATGTGTGAAAGCTGTTTTAGTTCAGAAAAGACTGGGACTGGAGGTACTTCTTACCAAGCATATGTTGATAGCAAAGAGGATGAATGGGAAAGGAGTTCCTCTCAAGAGAACCCTTTTTTTTTTTTTTCTTTTTTAACTTCCTTTCCTTTTCCTTTACTACACCTTTTATGCTAACTTACTGAATGTGAAAGGGCCATGCTGGATCAGGCCAAGAGTCCTACTAGCCTGTATTAAATGTTAAAGGGGAGAAGGGTTTAATAAACATCAGGTGTTCTTGGAACACTTTCCCAGCTTCTGGTGGTGAACAGAAGCTTGTAGCTAGAATTTGTCTGTCTTTTGAGTGCACATATGTTTTGGCCTTTCATATTACTTTGAGGCAATCGAACTAGGCAAAGAAGAACCTTACAAAGTTCAATATCCTGCACCTGGGGAAGAATAACCTCATTATACCAGTTACAGGCCAGGGGCTGACGAGCTGGGAAGCAGCACTGTAGAGAAGGACCTGGGGTCTTTGTGGACAACAACTTGACTATAACTCAGCAGTGCACCCATTGGGCTAAGAAGGCCACCAGCCTCCTGGGCTGTGTTAGAAAGAGTGTTGCCAGCAGGTCAAGTGAGGTGATGCTTTCCCTCTGCCCAGCCCTGGTGAGAAACATCTGGAGTTCTGGGTCGAGTGCTGGGCTCCGCAGTACAGGAAAGATAAAACTTACTGGAGTGAGCCCAGCACAGAGCCACAAAGGTGGGTAAGTGACTTGAGGATCTCTGCTATGCAGAAAGGCTGAGAGAGCTGGGACTGTTCAGCCTGGAGGAGAGGCTCAGGGATATCTTAGCCATGTCTGTAAATACCTGGTAGAAAGGAATGAATAAGAGGAAGCCAAATTCTTCTCAGTAGTGCCCAGTGACAGGAGGAGAGACAATGGGCACAAATTAAACCACACAAAAATTCCATATGAACGCAAGAAAAAGCTTTTTTACTGTGAAGGTGGAACAGGTTGCCGGGAGAGGTCAAGCTGACCATGCTTGAGCAGGGAGGTTGGACTAGAAGATTTCAAGAGGTCCTTTCCACCCTCAATGTTTATTAGCATTCTGGAGCTATTTGGAGAACGTACTGTGTTTAGAAACAGAACCACAAAACTTACTTTGGAAAAGACACGAGCAAATAAGCTGCCTGGTATTTTTGTTGGTGTACCCAGTTATTCTGTTAAAAGTGACAAAATATGATGAATCTCTCATGGGATCTTTGAATAATGTCAGCTACAAGCATATTATCTTTTAAAGTTCCCTTCTGATGTTCTTTTAACAAAAATATGCTTCTGATTTCTGTAGTTCCCCTTTTTATTCTAGTTCATTATTTCCCCTTTTGGATGTTAATTGTAGTGTGTTATGGTCACTGTATTAAATAGTTCTTCATTAGTGATGGTCTTGTGCTTGAGACCAAGTCAACAGTCATTTTTTACAATTTTTAGAAGTATACCACTTTTAAAATTGTTCTGAGCCTAATATCAACTGTGCTTGACTCTTTGTAAAAAGATTTCTCTTAATTTGGCTAACCAATTGTTAGCTTGTTGCAATGTATCATATATCTGACTTAGAACAGATGAATTTAAAATGTCTTGTTTTCTGTGCTTCTGTAAAACCCAGAAGCCATCCAGTCCTAACTCACTGCCTCACAGCCTGTCCAGTCATACTTGCATCATTACTGACAGATGGTCACCTGACCTGTTCTTGGAGACCTCCAGTGAGAAGTCTGTAAACTCCCCAGGCAGTCCATAATGCTTTGCAGTCTTCAGTGGTACACATATTTTCATAGGCTTTGACTAGCTTTGTCATTATTATTGAAATAGCAAGAATTTATTCCTTGTCCAGTATTTCGTGGACATGGAGAGCCCAAGTGTCTTTTTCGCAAGAATTTTTTTGCCTACTTGAAGGCCATTATTACTTGTTACACGTAAGTTTTGCTTCCTTTGCTTGAGAAATCTTAACTCTCTTGATCTTTCCTCTTATGTTGAGTTTTTCATACCTTCTAGTCATTCATGTTACAGTCCTATGGACTATTTCTGATGTTTTACTCTATTTTTTTAATTCTTTTTCTTGAAGAGTGGTACCCAAAATTGGACACAGTAGCAGAAGCCTGACTGATGCAAAGTGTGCGTACAGTCTCACAACAGCATTGTATTAATTGGCTCATCCTCTTATCCTCTACAGGTCCAGACTTTTTTTAAGATTCCAGATTATACAAAGAGTTTAGGGCACTGTGGGCAAGAAAAGAGTGGCTCTCGTAGATCTGTAGTTGTATAGAAGAGATCGCTTTTAGTCTGTGACTTTAAAACTTGCTTATTGATGTGTGTCCCTAGATGAGGACCATGCAAGAAGTTTCAATCAACAGTATTTGAATGAGTTTACATCGAATACAGCTGTTCAGTCCGTTCAGTGAAAAAGCTGAGTTTACTTCTGTGGTGTGATCATTATAGTAGAACAGTTTTCTGAGCTGAGCCTTATTTTTCCTCTGCATTCGCTGGAGATTGCCTGGCATGGGTTTGTACCTGTAGCTTCCATCACTGCTGCTGTTGGTAGCTAAGGGCTGGGTTTGGCACTTCATCAGTAGAGCATCTATATACCTAATGATAAATGAGCCTGTATTAATTCATTCTTCCTGAAATGTGTTATAATTTATAATTTTATTTATTTATTTATTATTTTTAGTATTTGCATTGGGAAGCAGGGTAGAAGTGTTAGCCTAGTTACTGAAAACACAATCCCACAAATGGTATCTGATTCATTACTTTTGCTGGAGCAGCATATGAAGCTCTGGTCAAAGGAACCACAGGGATATATATATAACATTTAAAAAAAATTCTTGATAATCTTTTTTTGCATGTGATATTTGGGGTTGTATATGATAAAAATGTGTTTCATAGGTAATTGACTATTCACTTATTTAATTGAGAAAAATAAGGGGGTAGTCTCCCATTAACATCTTCCGTGACTTTCTGTGATGTTACATCATTCCTTTTAGCTGGATATTCATTGCGTATTTCCAATAGAGACTAATAAAGCTTCTAAAGCTGCATTTATTTATAGGCAAGTTAAATATTCCTTTATTCTATGCAGTTTGCCCATTTTGGGTAAGAAGTTGCATTCTAGCCATTAGGCCTGATTTATTGCTCAGTGGCCTATGTGGAATGAATAAGTGAATATTCAGTAATTTCTGGTGCCCAGGTGTTGAAGTTGTATGTTAAGTACTGTAGTAATTTGCATTAATTGGCAAGCTGTCATCAAGGAAATGCCAAATATTTAAGAAATAATTTTACAAAATGTTGAAGCTCATTCTTATTTCAATTTGAAATCAAAAAGTTTTAAGTACGTGAGACTTACTACTAAGTATGTATCCAAGTCTTTTGCTTCACAGGATCAAATTGCTAAATTAGGGCGTGAAAACTAGCACTGAACCATTTTGCTGAGAAATCCCTCCTTTACCATTATGGTTTAGATGGATTTCATT
Source organism: Aviceda cuculoides (assembly GCA_035590195.1). NCBI lineage: Eukaryota > Metazoa > Chordata > Aves > Accipitriformes > Accipitridae > Aviceda > Aviceda cuculoides. Next base: position 20,411,133 of record JAVJGG010000031.1, read on the forward strand.
TTTAATTACACCGAAAAAGAAATCTTGTTCTTTGCTGGCATTGTTCTGCCTGTGTTATGGGTAAATAGAACATAAAATACATAAGATTTCATTCTAAGTCTCATCTCTTCATATTTATTTGAAAGTAATTTTCAGTGATTTTATTCACCTAGTATAGTCAGTGATAGTCATCAGCAAGTCTGACATGCTTTTAAAAATAGGTTGTAGCTATTGATGATAGTATCAATGACAATGTATGAAATGCAATAATATCTTGAAACCCTTGTTTTACAAGTGTTACTAGGAAATTGTCTCAATGACAGTCACAGCGTATCAAAGAGCATTTTTTTTTTCCAGAAGAGCTACCTCTGTCTAACCAATTAAATGTTTTTTTATTGTTGTGTTTTTTAAGGGATAGTGAAATAGCATTTGCAATATACAAAATGATGGATAGATGTAGTGACTTAACACTGGTATTAATCAAGAACTAAACTAAGAAGTAAGCCATAATAAAACCTGGTATCAGTCTACAGATTTCAGAGATAATTAAGGCCACCGTTCACCTTCTTGTTTTTTGCTGCCTTAAATCTCTGTTAAATTAATTCTTAATATTGTTTATAAACTAGAAATTTCTTCCCATCTTTTGTCTTCTGAATATTTGTAATTATTATTTTTCGCAGATAAGTGAAATAGTAAAACTGTATTTCTGAAAAATCAGCTTTTTATAATGTGAATTTTAAGACAGTATGAGAAAATATATGCAGATAGATCTCCCTTTAAAATATGGTTTTGATTCAGTACAAAGCTAATAATAATTACTTAGATCTCTTAGAAAAACAGTAATGTAAAATCTTTGTAAAAATATTTTGCTCCAGACTGGGTGGAGATTTTAAGGTTATCCAATGTGTACTGAAGCCAACAGAGGATGAGGAAAAGGAAACCAATTATTTGTACTAGTTTTATAAATCTCTCTTTATTGCCTAACCTTTTCAAACAAGAAATGGATTTATCCTCTGTGGAGACAGTAGTATAAATAATGCCATTCTCTGGCTAGAAATGGCTCTAAAATCCTTTGATCTGAAATAGGGTTGCTTAATTCTAAGTAAATCCTATTCTAGTATGTACACTCTACCTAGATTTAAAAAAATGCAGCTCTAAAAATTCTTGTCAATAAATATGTTTTCTTTAAACCAATTCAATAGTTACAACATGGTACAGTTATTTATGTATTTAATTTCTAATGATTCCTTTTAATGTTTTAGACTTTTTCTGAAAACTAGGTTTGCTTTTCCTTCTTGAACTTGGTAAAAATATTACAGATCTTTAAGTGAAAGCTTAGTTAATAGAAAAAGTGTTCATTCTATAAAGGTTGGACTATACTGACTCTAGAAAAAAGTAAATTTTTTCTGTGTTCTGTTTTAAATTGTGGATAAAGAAATCAAACAGCATCTTCACCTTCCCTTGGACGTGGCCATCAACTATTGTATTTTTTTGTTTTGTTTTACTACACCAGTACTGGAGGAGGAGAGTGCAGACAAGGGAAAAACTGACATAAGGAGAGAAAGAAAACAAGCATGAAAATGGCCATCGGAGGGAAAATTGGTCTATCACAGAAGTTATTAGAGGAGACACTTGATGTGGTCTAATTTACCAAAGCTATGGGTGTGAAGAAATGATAGCTGACGTGTATTCTACATATCAGAAGACAGGAGCCAATTCATGCCTGTCAGGCTAACATTTTACGGATTTAAATCATTTCTGTGTAAGATTGTTTTCTCCCGCCTTAAGAATTTTTGTCCACTGTCAATTTTATAGTATTTTGTCCACCCACCACTTAAAAAAGTGTTGATGGGAGCTGGCAGATTTTTTTGCAATAAATATTACTGCATTAAAATCACCAGTATTGTGCTACTCTGCTGAATTTTGATTGGTTCCTAGAAGCTGCTGTTTCATAGTTTTGAAGAACTCCTTTCAAGTTTCAGTCCTTCAACTAAAGAGTTTTCGTCTTTACTGTGATCTCAAAATTTCTTCTTTTTCGAAATACTGTATTTAACATGAGTCACAACTTCTTTTATGTTCTTATAATGTATACCACTGCAAGATTATACTTTAATGAAGTGGAGCTGGTTGATCAACTCTCCATGACGTTCAGCGGTGACTGTCACTTCTCGTGGCTGTCAAGTCATCATGAAACTCTGGATACGAGCTCTTAGAAGAGGGAACTTCTGAGTTTCTATGCTGACTTCTACAGAGATCATGGCCTATGGGTCCTGGAGATCTTGCTGCAATACGTACGCTGTATATTAGGTTTTTCTAGCAGGAATAAACCTAAGATACATCTATGAAATTACAATTTATTAAATACTGATTTTTATGTTAAGCAATTTTTATGTTAAGCAATTTCCACTCTAATTATATAACAATAATCAGAAGGGAGAATATTGCCAGAGAAAGAGAAAACATAAGACAATAAAGCAGATAGTTATGAAGGTCCCTACTTTTATTTATTTCTGTCTTCTTTTTTGTTACATTACATAGAAAATACAAACATTTGTTCTGAGTTTTCAGATAATAGATTTGTGCTTTTGTTTTATTTTAATATAAATCATTTTTCATAGAGTTTCATAATTTAAAAATATCCTCTGTAAATGTGAAAACTGAATGATAATGAAATAGTTTTTCTCTTCATTACGTTAGGTGAATAGAATTCTCCTTTGGCCAGTCAGTCCTACGTTTTGGGTTTGGTTGGTATTGCAAGTCACATCTTCAAACTCAGGAATCATCTGTATAAAGCAAGAAAATTTGAGTAATTGGTGCCGTCTTCTCTCAGTATGTTTGTTTGTTTATTTTGGTTTCTAAATTATCTTGTTTTTAAAAAAGCCGGCTGATAGGAGGAAACATTATGTATCTTCCCAGTTCAAAAAAAAAAAAGAAAGATGATTATAAGTAAAGTCAGGAGAAATCATGAGTAGTGTTTACAAATAACATGGATGATTGAGGAGAATATTCATTAAAGTAGAGCAGCGTTCAGGAGGTGCAGGAGCCTAATGTTAATACCTGGTAAAATAATTGGGGTTTGTGTATTTTAAGAATGATACTTTGCCAAAGGTTTGTTAGAGCAATGGTTTTGAAGGTAAACTTGAAATTAATACCATTTTTGTAGTCTTCCAACAGCAAATTAGAGAAACAAGGAAGCCACATACCTGTGTTTTGTCTTTCTGTTTAAATTAATTTGTAACACACTCAAACAAAACCAGAATACCTTTCTCACTTCTTCTGCAGAAGCTGCACCCTAGCTGGACTTTTGGCACACTTAGGACTCGGACTCATGGGGGGTTTATAAGTGTTAAACATTCATGCATATGCACTTGCTATGCTTTGTTTACTTTTCAAACTTTACTTTTGAAGCTGACTTAACTGAGTAAATTTAGTATCCCCACTGAATATTTGTACTGGTTTCAAACTGCTTATGTCAGCTTGGCTTATTTCTGTGTATTTACTGACGTGTTAAAATATACAAGTCAGTGGTAGACCCATTAAAGTGTGTCAAATGTGAAGTTGAACTGATTTATTAAAACAGTCCAACTTTGTATGTGGACCAGACTTCAGCTTCCTTAAGGATATTCTTTGGGCAACTCCACCTGTGCCACTTGTCTCCGTTCCCTCCCCTCAAATCTGTGCTGGTAGTACCAGAACTGAGAATGAAATAATGAATTCAAATATGTACCTATCAAAATATTTTTGTCTTAGAGTTGTTAGGAAAATGAGAAAGTCATCCATTCATTAACCAGCAAATGGATTTATTTTTTTTTTTCTCAGGATACATACCTGAAATCATTTTGTGCATTTTGGAGAACAGGTTGCCTTGTCAAAAGGACCTTACTTGGAATAAAATTAAGTATTAATTTAACTGTTTTATGAAGGCATATGTGGTAATCCTGATATAATTTCAAGAGCCACAGCTATGCATAGCTGCACTTTAAAAGTTCTTGTGGTTAACATTGAAATTACCATGTCTTCTGTTTTCTGCATTTTCCTGGAGCTATGATCACATTTCTGTCTATGAAAGCCTAGAAATAATAGCCTTACACTTTTCAAATTCCCACAGGCCTCTCTGCTTGCTTTCAACATGGACTGTTTTTCTTGTGAGCAGGGATTCTTTGCACTGGCAGGATATGAGGCAAGGCCAGTAGCTACTTTTCTGTTTTTGAAAGATTATTTTTTATGACTTAATTTATTTCTGTGTTTCTTACACATAGAAATGTTATGGTAGTCTTGATTTACAGGCAGGGTTAGCAGTCTTCCTATAACTCTTACTCCTCTGAGTAGTATCAGTAAAATCATCTGAATTGTTTTGTGACTGAAGTGTATGCCTGCGGTGAGTGCTTTCGTAATGCTTCTCCCATGACAGCCCAGGTAATAAAGACTAAGTTGCAGCTTTTATGAATTACTGACATTGATTCAAGAACTAATAACAGTTCTAAAATTGAGAGGCTGCATCACCGTTCTTTAAAGTTTGAGCATGGTAAACAAACTCCCATTTAAAAAAAGGGGGGGGGGAACATGACGACTTAGATTGCTTCATCCATCAGTGAGCTAAAATCATGCCTATGTACATAAAGTACGTGCACTGTGGCTAGCTGTGCTTCTCACAAAGTCCAGTTACGTGACAAACAATTGTGGCATGGGAAAAAAGAATTTCATGACCATCTGAATGCCTCATTTGCTTTTTTCTTGCTAAAGTGTTTCATCCGGTCTTATTTAAAGAATCTGTAATTCTGAACACCTTCAAGAAAGTTGCAGAGCAATGTGTCTTCCCTTCAAATGATGCATTTCTTCCACAAAAATTGCATCAGTCCAAATACAAAATAGGCAAGCCAAAGAGACAAGATCAGTATCTCATTTAAAGTGGGCCCCATTTCCTGCCCCCTGCATTTCTGAGTAAGGCTTAATAGCACTGGAAAAAAATAGCACATACATTGAGCCGTGTCAGAGTTACTTTGTGGAAGGCTGTGCTGGTCACTTGTCCTTGTGGCCCCTTTAACTTCTGCATCAGTAAATGAAACATTAGGAGTGATGGCCAATAATGAACCATCCAGATTTTATGAGGACCAATGGGCACACTGATCATTTAAGTTTTTAATTAAAACCATTGTTAGAGAGACCATGGGCTACCTGCAGACCTGGAGTGGATGGGCTGCACAGCCTGGGAACTGCCTCACTGCCCTGTTTCTCATTTGGGTCCATGCAGTGGGAACGGTCTGCTTGATCTGAAACTGAACCAGACCACGCTGCAAGGCACTGAAGGGATCCTTTAAAACAAGATGAAAAAAATCATTTATATCTGAGTAAAATAAATTAATTGGCTAAAAACAGTTCAGTGCAAAGTACTGCAGCAGAAGCAATTTGAATATAAAGATTTTATTGCATACATGTGAGATCACACCTGAAGTGTCTGTTTATCATCACCTGTATGTTAGAGTTCCGAGTCCTGCAGTGTTTATCCTTGATATATAATCTTTAAAAATTTAAGTACTGAATAGGAAGCTAGTGTGCAAATGCTTTGTGAAGGTTTCTTCCTTTGTCCCAAAAAGTTAATTGTATTTGACTTTATTTGTGTGAATTTTTTCTCCTGAGTTCTCATTAGCTTGAATAGAATTGCTCTGCTTATGGGTTCTTGTAGATTAAATAAAATTTAGATGATTAAGAGATGACTGTTGATTTGATTTTAGCTTAGTATTGCAATTAAGGCAAATTCCTTCAATTAAAATGTGTTGTGAGAATATTAGTTGACCCATGAAACTTCTTATCAAGCGTGGTCTAAGTATATGAATGGTTCAGTTTCACTTTTAAAGGACAGCTTACTTGGAGATTTATAAAGTTTGGAAGAGATCTTTTGTATCTTTTAGTAACAATAGGTCGCATGTCTTCAAAGATTCCTCTAGGGCATCAACGCTGTTAACCAGACAACTCCACAAATGCATGGGATTTATAGTATCAAGAGACAGGATTAAATTAAAGGAGTTTAAATTGAAATACATACTTAATCCCATTTAGGAATTATAACTAATTTATATTGAGAATTTTCTTTGAAACTAGCTTTTGTAATGAATATATTTTTTTATCTCAAACATTAAGGTAAAAAGTTCACTGTCAGGGTTGTTGGTGGGTTTTTTAGCAGTTCTTTAGAAAATGTCATCTGAGAAGGTTCTTTTTTGCATTTCAATAAGATTATTCAAGAAAAATATTCTTGGGAGACATAATTGTGTAACTGATACTTTGGGGATTAAAACATAATTTTTGTTTCATAGCATATTGAGATTCTAATTTTTAAATATAAACTGCTTATTCAACAGCTCTCCAATGAAGGGTATTTCAGAGTTTTATTAACATTGTTTTATTACCTTCCAAGTATCTCTGAAACACTGATGTGCATCTAGCTGTGAATAAGAAAAAAAGCAGACATTGCATTACTTCACCTCTCTGGATGACAGATTATATCTTAACTATTTTTTTCTGAAAAAGAAATCTGAGTCTACATGGTTTGGTACTGTTTCTCCTTCTTCTCATGCTGGCATGATACAGCTATTCTAGTGGAAATGTACATCGTGACAATCATGAATTGTACCTCTCAAATTTAGAGAAGGTCTTTTGAGAACTTCAGCTTGGAGGATCTTGGGCCTTTAACCCCTAGGTTTCCATTTTAAATTGGAGTCATAGTGATAGTACTGAAACTTAGTGTTTTCACAGAAATCCTGTTGCTTGAGTGACAAGAATTCTTTGATTTGGACACTTCCTTATCTGCACTACAAAAAAATTGTCATTATAACAAATGCTTTTCTCAGTAGACTCAGTGCAGGCCAAGGAGCACCTCAGCATGTACTAATGTTGCAATTGTAATTGTGGACCCTTAAGTTTAGGATTTACTTCAGTGGGCAAACGCAGGGTGTATTTGCATAGGTACACTGTGTTTACCTGTTGCATTCTAGGTTATGGCCTAGTAGTTAGAAAAATTAATTTACTTGAATTTATTAATCACCATCAAAACCCATGATGTAACTGTGAGACAAAACACTACCCTCTGTAGGGTTAGTAGGAGCTATGTATCAGCTAACTGTGGCCATTTGAATGGTATCTAGTGAATACTACTTTTCTAGACTCTTTCTATAGTAAATCAGTAAACAGCGTGTGCACTGAGTTGTGCAAACAGCGTGTGCACTGTAGCCTTGAGTTGCCTGTCCTGCTCCCTTAATTTCAACAGGGAGTGATGCAACCAGCTAAGGCTAGAAGACTAACTTAGCTAGTTGTGTGAGGTAAATATCTTTTTATTTGAAGAACTTAGATTGAATTAGTTTGATTTCCTGTGGCTGGCTGGAGCTTTGATTTCTAATCATTACAAGAGATTTAATAAATTTTATTCTCTGTTGTCCCATTTCATCCTGTAATCTGTTTATGAAAATGATACTTGTTTTTAAATTGTTCCACAGCTAGCTCAATATTGGATTCTTGGCACTTTATAATCCTTCTCATTCTTGCCTTCCCCCCCCCAACTGTTGTCACTGGAGTAACTAATAAATTTTTTATGGCTGATTTCAAAGTCTATGTGTTTTATACATGATAGGCCTCAGACTTGCTCTGGTTTTCTTCCTTTTTAACTTGTGTTACCATCATTCAACAAAGTAGAGTATTTAAATAAATACTATAATGAATAACTCTATCCAGATTTGCATCAACTGCAAATCAACCCAGATAATACTATCTGCATTTTGTCTCATTATAATTCTAATTTGTGTATTCAGTTATATTAGAGAATCTGAGATGTGTCCTTTTCAATTTCTCTTCGAACCAAGTAAATACTATTGTAGTTAATGAATCCTCATATACAGTACATTATAATTTTACTAATAAGCCTGTAATCCTCCTGGAATCACCAATCTTCTTTTCTTCATGTGAGTTTTTCTTGTGAATATGTTGAATGTTTTCCAGGCTTGTTCTAGTTTTCCCCCTGTAGTTCATAGTTAAAGTGAATACATTTTTTTAACCTCAATGCAGAATATATTCCACCCACACGCCTGATTTTGTTAATGTATTTCTTTAAACATGATGCCTCTCTCTGCTTCCTTTCATCAATGCTTTTACTCTCCTTGACTCCACACGATTTGCAAATATAATGATTACAGTCCTGCTTTTTTCCAGGGCTTTATAAGACCTAAACTTGCTGTTCCTCAGGGAGGTAAATTTTTCTAGTTTCTATAACTCATGTTTATTATTATTTTTTAATTGCTGTGCCTTGTTTTATGCTTCCCCTGTCAAGTAGGTTAAGGTATTTAAAATCACATATGTATTTGTGTGTATATATTAAGATTTACTAATAAATGTGTAATGTGACTATTCATAACCAAATTCTAAGAGTACTTTTTCACTTTCTTATATTGAATTTGAGTAATTTTAGAAAATGCCTTAAACTTTAAATTGCTTTGTCTTTGTAATTCTGATCAATGTCCCTTCTTTGGGGAATATTTTAAACCCTCAGGTCAACTGAAGTACAATATTACACTGAAACCTAGTGCTCAGATTAATGTTGTAATTGTAGCAGTCTCATTTAATAGGCTTGCAGTGCAATGAAAAAAAATCTGTGTTGTGTTTTATGTATACTTGCATGTACTTGCATATTTTTGCAAGTGAAACTTAGAAATGAAAACCATAGAGAAGTTAGGTTTTTTTAAAAAAAATAATTTAAAAGAGAATTTTTAGATGAGAATGCATGGATTAGAAATGTTTCTTTAGGCTTTGAAATTTGAAGTTGTTGCTTTAGGAAGCTTTCAGATTTTTCTAAGACATATTTGTTCAGATTTATATAATAAAGTATTCCCATAAAGCTTTGTGAAAATAAAGGTATTGTGAGGACCAAGCCCAGAAACTCAGAGCACTTTACTTGGCTGAAAATATTGGCTCAGATGATGGTGTATTTGGGAAGAAGAGTACTTTTTGAATTTTAATTTTATTCTAAGGACACCCAGTAGACACTGAGACAAATCCAGTCAGTGTAATATTAATAGGTTTAATGCTGTACAGCCAAACGCTACATCTGGTTCTGCAGTGTTCTTTCAACAGCCAATGAAGGCACTGAAGACTCAGTGTGTGTGTTGTATTTAAAGCAGAATTATCAGAGGGGTTTTATTCTTTTAAGCAAAATAACACATTACTCAGGCAAACGTGAAGACTGACTCCTTGATTGGAGATAACAAATCTAAATTTCTAGAAATAGCAGAGAAAGTATAATTGTCCACAGGCTGTGGTTATATTTCCTACGAGTTTTGAGACAGATCACAAAAAACGTTTACATTTACATACATTGCACAGATGGCACTGCAACATATGTATTTTGTGACCTCTGGCTGTTATCATGGTTTCTGTATTCTGAGTTGCAATGATTTCCTTTTTCTTCCTGAAACAATTTCTTACTGTTTCTTCTTTGTGCAATGCATGTGTGCTAGGAATTCTACCATGTAATTTATGTTCTTTTTCATATTACAGTAATTTGTATCGTATGCAAAAAAAGCCGCTAAATGTAAGGCATGCTATAGTAGTATTTTTTAATTTTAAAATAATCTGTACATGTCAAGATAAACTTTAAATATTAACTGCCCTGTAATAATAGAGAAGTGCAATTGTTTTTTCTAGCATTTGTCATGAGGAAAAATAAGAAATATTTTACATATGTGTATTTTTTTAGTCAGAGAGCTTTTTGTCTTTCCTCTCTTCATGAGTAATATTTAAGAGGACTCGACTTGTTGAGAAGATACTGCATTGTCTTATGTACTCTGTGACATGAGCATGTAACCAGAGAAGAGGTGATGTCAGAGATAATTTTGGTTGAAGTTTTAAATAGAAATTCCCTAGTCATCAAAAATGAAAGAAACTTTTGAAACTTCCATCTCTGGGTTAAGTTAAAAGGATTTACTCAAGAATTCTACAACTATAGGAACATGGAAAATCGGTTTTATTTTTCTTTGTTTAAGGACACACATCTTTAAAACTTCCATAGCCTTCTGAGGGAGGTGTAGATATCTTAATTTATAACCTCAGTTCCAGGCACTTCTAAATGACATTTAGGACATTATGTATGTATAATGGCAGTATTCATGACTGCGTGAGCTTTAATTTTCTGGAGTCTCAGCAATTATACAATTCTCCTAATCAAAATGAGGCATTCAGTCCCTTGGGGCGTTTGTGGACGTTTGCTGAGGTGATTGCCGACATCGCATTTCTCTCACGTGTCAGTTAAATGGAGCTGGTTTGGCTGTGCCTCCGTACACCCACTGCCACATCGCCCTTATTCTGTCTGTTGGTGGCAGCTTCCAAAGCACCAGCTTGTTTTGTGTCGACCATGTGTTGGGCCCGGTAATAAATCACCAATGAATAGCCAGCTCTGTACTTCTGTATTTAAAGCTGTACTGAACATTGATTAATGTGGCTCTTCAGTGGCAGAACAATGCTCAAGGCACATGCACATGAAAGGCTCCTCTAATACAAGAGATAGCTTTCTCCTACGTGCTTCCCACCCTTCCCTTTAAATGATTCCCTTCCTGGGCTGGCCTGGACCTCAGCTAATTGATTACCAGAACTTCAGACAAGCTGCATTTGGCCCCAGTCTGAGGGGGTAATGAGAGCCTTTGGAAAGTCTGGCTCTTAGCTCTGGAGAGGCCAGTGGCACGTGTCCCTGCTGTGGTCCTCACAGCCACGAGACCACTTACTGCTTGGCACCCCTGCGTGTATTTAATATATAATCTAAGGACTTTTCTTTTGTCAAAACAGGTGGTGAGCTTCAGTTGGCAGATGAATAAAAGGCTAAGACTAGATTTAGAGCGAGGTGTTAAGTTTTGGTTTGGGTTCTTTTGCCAGTTTTTATTTTAGGCTTGGAAAAGGGTGTAGAGGTAAGGAATAGGGATACATGAGTTCAGTATTCTCTCACTTTGTGACAATTTACTGTTCCTAACTTGTGGTAGTTCGTATAATCCAGCTTCTTTGAAACAAACCCCTGTGACAAGCCTTGGAGAGTAAGGCCTTTCCTGCCCTTGGGAGGACCTCAGTTCATTAGCCTCAATTAATCTTCTGAGCAATCCTGCATAATTCAGCCAATTAATGGAGCAAAGCCAACACAGAACGGCAGAGTATTGTTTCTCTTTTTAAAATTCTTCCATGCTTTCCACTACCTCATTTTTAATTGTCTTCATATAGAATTTAAATATATATAAAAATAGCTTTAAAATGGCAGTCCCTTAATCAGTTTAAAATGGTTGCTACAAACTAGTGACTATCTAGTAAAATCAACTACCCTCTAACTTTTTAGTTGACAATATAGTTGGGATACAGAAAACTCTTCCTCAGAATGCTGAGAATTTAATACAAAAACTTTTCACCTTAGCAGTTAACAGCTTAAATCCTTCCTTTTGCTAGTCCACTGTGAAATAATCGTGTGATATGATAGCAGAATAAGAAAGAATTCTTTGTATTTCTTTGCAAAAGTTTCTCAGAGATAAGTATTTTTTTGTCCCCCAAAGACACAGTAAAAATAATGAATTTTAATACAGCTTGTAACTCTAAACTCTGATTCCTTTTGCCTTCTCTAGTCTTCAGTGTTTATCTGCTCTATTGGTGACTTTTTTTTAACCTTTTGGAAACCTCCACATTTTATAGAACTGCCTGAATTTGCACTTGTGGGTAGCGTTTGGGGATTTTTTTGCTTATGATATCTTGACTGTGTCTTTAAATCTTCTCCAAAGTAGAGAAAATGAAAAGCTAAGATCAGACATATTAATATTTGATTGATGTGCTCATTATAAAAATCCATCTTTTGTATTTATCTATCAAAATGTTAATGTTCCGATTATGTTTTAATGTGAATTTGACATGATGGAATGCTATAATTATGAAGTTTTGAAATACCTGCTGGTTCTGTCTAAACTTGCATCTAGTTTCAAAATGTATGTCCTGTTTTGTACTTTCAAGTGCACTGGTTGTGTTTGATGCTAGAGCTGGCAACATGCTGAATAGATTTTGCTTTGGGAGGTTGGGTCTGCAGCTCACATCTGCTGGCTTCTGGTATTTTGCACGATATGTTATTTGGAATCATCGTTCCAAATAACGTTGGATAACGTCTGGGATAACCCCCAAAGACTGTGGATGCTCTTCTGGAGAATTGTTTTGAGGGGGAAAACGATTGGAAAAAGGTTTACATAGTGAAACAGGGGGGGTTTTTTGAGGGGGGTGGGTGGGTTGGTTTTTGGTTGTTTTTTTTCTTTTTTTTTAAATGTGGTAAGCTCATGGCACTTCCTAAAGAAGTACTTTGAAGAGAAACTTAAGTCAGTGTCAGCAGAGTCAATAGCAGTTTCCAAAAAAGACCCATTATATTTCTTCACTTCGACTTAAGAAGAAAAAGAAGAGGCTGACTTGGAGTATCCCAAGCCTCCTCCTGTTGTTAGTATCTGAACCACTGTTACTCCATCCTCCCATGTGTCCTCTTGCACGTAGCTGATGTTGTTTCCTTGATGTCTGACGACTTCACAGGATATGGGATTAAACTGTCTTTGGTTAAACTCTGCCAACATAAGCCAAAGGACACTTAGCAAGACTGCAATTATATTGATGTTGACAAATACTACAGTGCAATATGAGTAGAGTGAAAAGGTTTGTGGTAGGGCTGCAACATCAGCTGTTTATGGGCTTTAGAGCTTTTACCTTAAAGTAGTTCTGGTCAAGATGCTTGGCCTAAATGACTTTGGCTCCTTTCCAGGACTCTATCTTCTGTCTTAGCTTCACCTGAAGGGAATCCAGGTCACACACTGCAGGACTGCTACGTGATGCAAACTAAAATAGAGTAAGCAGGGGTGTTAGGGAGTAATTTCAAAAGCAGAACAATTTCAATTGGCATTGAAAAACTAATGTATGCACGTGGTTTGAGGCATAGCAGGGGTAACAAATACCTTCTTATGTAGCTAGGCAGTCCTTTTACTGTGGAGAGTCACTGAGTTTACTGTGGAGAGGCGCCAAGGCGACTGAAGTTCTGCCAGCTCAACCAGGGAGCAATGGTATCCACCTGGTAGAAAGCCATGGCCTCTTTAACTTCTGCACCCACCACGACTGACACAGCTTCCCAGACAGAGCTCTGGTGGGATCATGCTGCCACCCAAGTGCCAGGCTGCAGGCTGTGCCCTACTCTATGCCAGTACCGGACAGCAAGAGTGATCACAGCTGTGGGAGGTGCGCCCAGTTAGAGGAATTCCTCTGCTTAGTGACAGAGCTCTGGGAGGAGCTGAGTAGGTTAAGGGGAGTGCATGAGAGAGATAGACTACTGGAATCGCACCCTACCTTCACTGAGACAGGCCCAGCAGGCAGGCAGGATGCATGATACAGAGGATTCCCTCCTCTCTCTGCCTGGCTGAACACAGTGATTTAAGGAATAGGGGGTAATGGCAACAAGGTCCTGCCCGATGCAGCAGGAGCATCTCCTTTGACTACCCCACCTTCCCAGGTGCCCTTATGTATGAGGCTCTGCAGGTGTAACCAAACAGCAACGAGGACATTGGTTCATCTAGCCTGGAGGTGTCATCGAGGTTAAGTTGGCCTATGCCCTGCATCAGAAGTGCTTCCATGAAGAAAAAAGACAGGTCACTGTCACAGCAGACTCCCTTCTAAAGGGAACAGAAGGCCCAATAGGCAGACTGGACCCACTTCTTCGGGAAGTCTGCTGCCTCCCTGGGGCCAAGGTTAAAGATGTGAAGAGAAAACTTCCTACAGTGGAATGGCCCTCAGATTATTTTCCATTATTGATTTTTCAGATAGGCAATGATGAAGTTGCAACAAGAAGTCCAAGGGCAATCAAGAGAGACTTCAGGGCCTTGGGATGACTGGTTAAAGGATCAGGAGCACAAGTAGAGTTCTCTTCTATCCTTCCAGTTGCAGGGAATGATGAGGGAAAAAATGGGAAGAGCCAGCAGATCGATATCTGGCTCCAAGACTGGTGTCACTGGCATAATTTTGGTTTTTTTCATCATGGGTCGGTTTACATGACACCAGGCCTGCTGTCAGCAGATGGGGTACACCTGTTCCAAAGCTGGAAAAGGATCTTTGTGCAGGAGTTAGCAGGATGTGTTGAAGGAGCTTTAAAATATATTTTAAGGGAGAAAGGGATAAAAGCAGGCTTGCTAGAGATAAGCCTGGGAATGGCAAGCCAATGTTTGAGGGACTGTGTGCTGGTGAGGTCCTTTGGTCTGCCATCTCAGTGGAGGTAGTGGATGGAGATCGATGCGGCAGCAAAGATGCAAAGGTTATTGATGTGTTAGAAACCATGGAAGTGCCTGAGAATGGCTGTGTAGGAGTTAGAGCTTCTCCCCCCAAAAAGGTGGCAGGATCAATAGCCCAAGTGAAGTGCATCTACACCAATGCATGCAGCATGGGCAACGAACAGGAGGAGTTGGAAGCCATTGTGCAGCAGGAAAACTATGATATAGTTGCTATCACAGGAAGATGGTGGGATGACTCGCACAGCTGGAGTGCTGCTATGGATGGCTATAAACTCTTCAGAAGGGATAGGCAAGGAAGGAGAGGATGTGTGGTAGTCCTGCATGTTAGGGAGTGTTTTCATTGTCTAGAGCTTAAAGATGACGATGATAGGGTTGAGTATTTATGGGTGAGAATCAGGGGGAAGGCCAACAAGGCAGATGGTGGGAGTCTGTTATAGACCACCTAACCAGGATGAAGAGGCAGACAAAATATTCTATAAGCAGCTGGGAAAAGTCTCGCAATCGCTAGCCCTTGTTCTTGTGGGGGACTTCAACTTAACAGATGTCTGCTGAAATACGGTATAGCAGAGAGGAAACAGTCTACAAGTTTCTTGGAGTGAGAAAACTAGGGATGGCGCCCTGCTGGACCTGTTGTTTGTGAACAGAGAAGGACTTGTGGGTGATATGATGGTTGGAGGCTGTCTTGGGCATAGAAACCACAAAATTATAGATTTTAAATTCTTGGACAAGGAGGGGGGTCAGCAGAACTGCTACCTTGGGCTCCTGCAGGACAGATTTTGGCCTATTCAGGAGACTGTTTGACAGAGTCCCTTGGGAAGCAGTCCTGAAGGACAAAGGAGTCCAGGAAGGCTGGACATTCTTCAAGAAGGAAGTCTTCAAGGTGCAGGAGCAGGCTGTCTACATGTGCCGAAAGATGAGCCAGTGGGGAAGGAGACCAGCCTGGCTGAACAGAGAGCTTTGGCTGAAACTCAGCAAAAAAAAAGAGAGCTTATGACTTTTGGAAGAAGGGGCAGGCAACTCAGGAGAACTACAAGGATTTCATGGGGTTACGCAGGGAGAAAATTAGAAGAGCCAAAGCCCAACTAGAACTTAAACTGGCTACCGCTGTAAAAGACAATAAAAAAATGTTTCTATAAATACAGTAGAAACAAA
>JAVJGG010000031.1:20437275-20453871 GCA_035590195.1 Aviceda cuculoides
CCAGCCACTCTTCCCCAAGCCTGTAGCGCTGCATGGGGTTGTTGTGACCCAAGTGCAGGACCCGGCACTTGGCCTTGCTGAATCTCGTACAACTGGCCTCGGCCCATTGATCCAGCCTGTCCAGATCCCTCTGTAAAGCCTTCCCACCCCCAAGGAGATAAACACTTCTGCTCAACCTGGTGTTGTCTGCAAATTTACTGAGGGTGCACTCAATCCCCTCATGCAGATCATTGATAAAGATATCAAACATTTTAGTGGAAATGGGTGAGTGGCCAAGAAATATTGTTCCTTGTTTGAAATTTTCTATGCACAGAAAGAACTTGGTGACTTTTTCTGTGTCCTCTTGCGATGACTGGCTCTCTGAGTGTTACTAGGAATAGTTAGCTGATGGTTTCCATCTGAGAGATGGTAAGTTACACATAATGAAGTTAAAATCTTGAGTCTTGATATGTGTGTTGTCCCACATTTGAGAATATTTGATTTTGTTTCCAAGTTACTGGCTCTCCAGTAGGAGAAGAAAAAGGCCAACGTTTGTTTTGTGTTGAGAAGTATCAATTCTATTAAGAAGTGACCCTACACTCTACTTACATGAAATTTTATTAAGATAATTTGTATTTACTTTGATTAGTTCAGCGTCACTTTTCTCCCATTTAAAGGTGCGAATTTTGAGAGATTAATATCATTTGCATAAATCTTATTTTCATAAGTCTTGTGCAGCTATTACAAGAGCAAAAGCAAGAACACTAAAATAAGTAAGCTTTTGAAAGAACAACTCTGGTTTGTAATTGTGATCATCTGGCAAGATATGTTAAACAATGAAATTTTGGTGAGGTAAAATGGCCCTGCAGCTTTATTGGCAGCAGGGCATTTCTGTTTGCCCTTCCCATTAGTCCAGCTTTGTTACTTAGTGCTCTACATTGAGAAAAAGGAGTGATTATTTCATGGTGCCCTTTCACAGTGGGTGTTGCATATAAAGCATGCCCACAGTGGTAGAGCTACTGTATTTGTGCCACCGCAGGGGCATGCTGGAGTGAGAGACAGGACACGTCCTGCTCTCTGTTCATCCCAGCCGCCAAGAAAGGAGGTGAAACAATGAAAAGATGAGTCAGGTACCAGATGGAGTTACAAAGAGAGATTTGGGGCAGCATGTGTTAAAACACAGATGCAAGTGTTCTCCTCACACTGATGCTGAATGACAATGCGTGCTGATATTGAGTACCACTGAACCAGGTATGTAACGTAGCACACTTTCATAGTAGGACCATTCAATATCCCTCCAGAATGTTCTTATTGTGTAATATACCAGTAGTAAAAGTACCACAGAGGAAACGGTTTTGTTAAAAAGAAGTTCTCGGTATAGTGAGTTGATGAGTGCAAGTGCTAAGATTTTCTTAACTCACTTCCAGGAGACATACAAGTGTTTTCAAACAGCGTACGTGAAAAAGTAGCAAAACCTCTGCCACAGGAAAAACCATGGGACTATGCCACAGTCATAGAATTACTCACTGAGGGAACAGGTACTTGTTTTGTATGTCAGGCACATTGCACAAAGGTAAATTAACTCATTTGGATGTAGTCACACTGGGAAGAGGAAGATCTCTTCACTGTGTTAGAGATCAGATTTTGCTGATTCAGAAGCTTGTTGGCAAGGCTTCTGCTATTTAGGTATCTGGTTTTTAATATAAAGAAAGAACTGTCCGGGTTGGATATAAGCATGAAAGGAACCTTGAAACTGATGAACTCTTCAAGCAATTGTTTAGTGATCCCAGTGGTATTGAAATGTTTATACAGTAGCCTGGGAAAAGAAGGAGACCTGGTGCAGGCATACTACTGCAGACAGAACGTCAGTTGGTGGACAAAGGAATATGGACAACCCAGAAATAAGATCTAACAGTTTAGCTAGCCCATCTATCTTTTGGCAGAAGAGAGACAGCAAAATGTGATCTCTCCAGAGGGAGATAATAGTGCAAACAACACAATAAATCCTTCTGAAAGTCACAATTACCTCAGTTCTCTTGAAAAGGTGAATGAAATAAATCAGACATGTAAGAATAACACTCTTTGTCATGTGGTTTCTCTTTTGTAAAGGAAGGAGAATATTTGGATTGAAGAAAATGAGAAGAGGGAAGATATTTTTATTTGAGTCTGGTAGTTCAGTGCAATGGTTTTACGAGTAATTTAATGTTTAACAAATTTTGAAGAAAGATGAAGTGAGAATAGGACCATGACTAAATACTTGTCTTTAGTTCTATATCCTTTTTCTCCAATACTGAAAGATATTACAGGAAAATTGAAATTTCAAAGTAAAATTAGATGGCTAAATTATAAAATCATCTACACAATAAGTAAACTATATTGGCTGTTGCTTAATACTGTGTAAAGTAGCAAGAGGAGAAAGGTATTTTCAATCTTATGAAATAGCAAGGAAAGCTACAAAGAAGCTGGTTTTAAAAAGCAGAGTTTGAAAAGTGTATAGCATCAGCAGAAATATTGCTTGGTTTCTGGTGGAAGAACTTTAAAATTGACTTTAAATGTGAGTAGAAATAGTTATCCTGCACACAATTTCTGTAATTCTTTTAGTATTCTTGATATTGAAAATGTCTGAGTTGCAACAGCAGTATTTGGAACGTAGTTCAACAAGTGGAAATGCCAAGTTTGAAACCACTAAGTAGGTCAGAATTTTATGGAAAGTACCACATCTCTTGGGATTGTATCTTGAAAAGAGGTGATGGTACATACAAATCTTCCTCTGCTCTACAGCAGCAATAGCATGAAAAATGTAAGTTTTATGTTCTTGTGAGTGAAGCAAACCCCAAAAGACCAGTCTGTCTTTAAATTAGTCTGTGATTTATGGTAATGATCCATTATTATGAATTGTGTCTGTGTAAGCTACTGGCTAGGATCTCCCTTACAAAAGAAGCCAAGGTGCCTGTTTTAGTGGTGGGGTTTAAGATTATTTTCTTCGTCATTTCTGCTACCTAATGACAGGGAACTTTCTGCTGAACATGCTGACTTAAAATTTTTTATTCAGCATGATGGCTTTTTGGCATCCTACTCTGAATATGTTTTTACTCTATCGGTAGTGTCTGATGAGAACTGCTGCTCTTTGGTGTTAGGGAAAAGAGATTAACCCAGCATTGCAAATGTCTGACTCCCCATAATCCTTGCCTTTGGGATTTTGTTTCAATAATGAATATGGTAGTGGGACTATCAAATTGTGTAGAAGAAGAGCGGGAGGTAAAGTGGATGTGTAAGGTCATTTGGTTTAAGTTTTGGAAATTGTTCAGGATAGTGAGTTTTTTTAATTTAACAGGTGAATTTTTGATCTCATTTCATTCCCTTGCCCTTTTAATGATAGTATATTTTAAGGAAAAGACATGTTAGTCTGTCATTAAATTACTTTTTTCCCCTAATTTTAACTTTATAACATCATCACCTTTGGTCTTGTGTGGTAGCATGATTCTACGGGTATTAGTATTAGGACTTCATCCCTCAAAGAGGATAAAATAATTTTAAATTCAGTATTGGCTGAAGCTCATAGCCATGTACTAGTATGATGAACAGAAAGTCCTGCACTTAAGGTGAATAACAGAATTATCAAATATAAGCAATGATCTTATGAAGCAAGTGTGACTGAAATGAGAAGGTTTATGAGGGTATCAGAAGATGACTGATCATCTGGTGAGATTCAGCTTAAAAATGTCATTTTTAAGTAGATAAGGAAGCATCTGTGCTATTGTAGAAAGATTAGATGAGGCCTCATCTGAAATACTGTATACAACTTCTATCTCACGTGTTCCAGAGACATGAATTGAGGCTAGAAGTGATGCTAAGGAGAGCTACAAGAACGACTGGAAGAATGATGAATCAGGATTGTAAGAAGAAACTGTAAAACCAGTTTTGCTTGGCTTAGTGAAGTTGTGAGCCAGAAAAATCTATACTGTATGAATGGTCTGGAAGAGGAAGGTATTTCCTTACTGTTAGACCAGATTTTACCCAAGAACAAATGAATAGAAAATGATCTTAGATAAAACCTGACTAGAAATTTTAAAGGGTATTTAGTTATAAGAGATGTGAGGTTTTGAAGCAGCTTTTCAGTTAGAGTACTGGGGGCAGAAGTGTCACTTTCTAGGACAGATCTCAATAAATACATTAGAAAGTTTATATACTTTGTATTTGAACTAAGGACTAGCCTTATTAATTCAGAGCATCTGTACTAATCGTTTGTTGTTATGAAGTACGTGATTGTAAGGCTACATCTGAATAAAATATAACAAGAGACATATTTAAAAAATAATAGATTTAAAAAAAAATAATACCGGATTTAACTTGTATGTAATTAGAACATGCACAATGTAAAGCAAAACCTTGTATCCTGTGAGTAGGATGCTTGGTGATTTTCATTGCAAGTGGACATAATGTACTGGAAAGAGTACTACACTGCTGCCTTGTAACATGCAGCTAACTACTGTTCCTTGTGTATCTTGTGTTCCTAGCATGGTCTGAACAGGGATAATTACAGATAGTGAAAGACAGCTGTGATGTACTGAACATACCTTTTTTCCCCTTTTATCTTTTGTGTGAGTGGTTAATGTCTATGACTGTCCCTGTCTCTGACTGTGAAAGCTATAGTTAAAGTTGCAACTCAAACTGCATGGTAAATCTCTGGGTTTTTTTCATTTATGGATTTCTTCCTTGGAGCTTATGCCTGATTTTTTTTTCCTTATTTTTGTTCTGCTGCTTCTGACAAGGTTGCTATTTTTAACTTTGTCTTTTAATAGCATGCTCTAAAATTTTGGAGTAGTGTGCATCGAGGACCCCAAATACCCAAGATATTTTACAGATTTTTTAAAATAGAGACATTTCGTTATGAAAAAAGATGAATTTCTGTGGCACTGTCATAGTCCTTATGTGCCTGTTTTGTTGAGTAACTCTCCAATGTTTATGATGCATGTTGTCAACTAAATAAATCCATCAATTTTTTTTCTGTATTTACTCGAGATAATAGTTGAATCATTTGTTTCTGCTTTCTGTGTACTAATCTACTATATATGTCCAGTCAATCTTTGGTGTCCATCCTTTTAAAAAAACAAGAGATTTAAAAAAACAAGGGGCCAGGCATTTCTTTTGTTTCATGCTAATGGAAGTCTGGATAACTGTTTGAGTAACCTGGTCACCTCAGCCAGAAAGTTTAGTCACCTCTGTCAAATAAAGTGCAAGATAAATTCTTTTTGCATTGGTGGAACTTGTACTAAGAATGCCTTATGTACAGAGCCATCCTGCAGATTCCAGGTGCTTTTAATTTTCTGCATGTTTGTAAAAAGAAAATAATCCATTAATCAAAATAGTAAGTTATTCTTTCTTACCAGACTTTAAATTTACCATGGATGTTTCACAGTTATATCCTACTATATTGCAGATGCACCTGAGTCTTAGTTGATCGATTAATTAAGTTAGTAGGTAAAGTTAATAGGTTCTCTGGTGGGAGAGGATTTACTAAAATGGATACAATCCAACATACACGTATTCTAGACATTAAAAGCTCAAAAAATTGTTATATACAGGTAAAATTTGAGTTGATCGTTCCTACTCATCTCTGAATATTAAGTATAATTAATTTAGTATGGTTGCTTAGTTTCTTTTTAATCACCATTTTATAAAGTTTAGTTTAAAAGGCTCCTTCTCTATGAGTCACTTCTTTTTTTGAGAGGAGTTTTAGTGGTTTTGTCTGTGAGTGTACATATGTGCCCCCTGCATAATATTTTATATTTTGAAATGCATCTGCAGCTAGTTGTATGCTGATTGCTTTCCCACATGCAGCATTTTCTAGCCGAGAGGATGTTACTCTTAAAGAAGACTTTCTGAGTCTTCTGAAGCTTTCAGTTCATGCACAAGAAGCAAAATGGAAAAAGTACATGAGTATTCCTAACCTGTTTCCTCCATAGTGAGGGAAGTCCACTGCTAAATTCACATTTGCCCTCAGTTGTTCATGTCATAAAATCTAGTTCAGTTGCAACGATTACCTTAGTGTCTTTAGAATGGAAAGGTAACCATTTTTTACAACAGAGAGAAAAAAAAGAGTAAGTTTTAGAGAGGAATAGGTTTGGTACTTGCGTTTTGTTTGGCCGTTTTCAATGGAAAAACTTTCCTTCTCAAACTTACCTGCATCAGGTTGTTTTTTGTTTGTGTTCTGGTGGGGTTTTTTTTGTGTTGGTTTTTTTTTTTTTTTTTTTAAGGACTCCCTGTCACAAATTCAGCTGAAGCAATGGGTTAAATACAGGGAAGCTGTTTATCTGAGTATCAGGATAGCCTAGTCTAAAACAGTGGTAATGATAAATAGCTTCACTTAGTGCTGAGACTGTCCAACTCTTAAAGAAGAAAAGTACAACCTAATTGCAGTATTCTTTACTGGCTTCCCCTTGTGTTTGTATTTACACTTTTCATCTCACAGGTGCCATTGACTCAGATTTTGTATTTACTATGGCCCTTTGCTTGGTTAATTATATGTCAGAATTGAAACTTCAGAAGCAGAGATGAGTGGCAGGGAACACATCTCAGCAGAGAGCTTTCTTCAAAAATCTGTCCTGTTATTATCAATACTGTTCCACTTAGTTTTTTCCAAGCTATAATAGGGTTTTTTTTAATGCAGTTGTTCAATTAAAATTAAACTATAAAATCTCTTTCCTTATCTCTCATTCAACTCCTTTGGCTTGGCCTAGAGTATTACCTGTTGATGTGGTGCTTTCTCTGAGATGACCTGAGTTTCTCCTGCCTGTATCCTAATGCTTTCTCTCTTTAGGTTATAGACTAACTTGCATGAAACCAGCCACCCAGTGTAATAATTGTTCCTTTCTGAAGAGGAACAGCTTATATTGTTGATTATTTAATGAGATGTTCTCAGTGCTTGGCGGTGTGCCTGGCTGACACCCAGCTACCAGGATATCTTTGACCTGTACAGATGAAAGTTTTAAAAAGACAAATCTCATAGGGAGACTTATAGAAAAGAATTAACTTAGGTTGAATTTCTTAAATGAAGTAAATTTTCAGCTACTTGTTTTTTTCTCTACTGCAAGGGTAGAGTGTATGTCTAGGAATTAACCTTACTGAATGCCATGAAAAAAATTGTTTATTTTAGTAAGTCTTTAAATGAACAAAGATATATGGCCTGATGCACTGAAGCCTTGTGAGCTCATTTCTTCAGATCAACATAGAAAGAAGCATGCAGAGGTGGAGAGGACAGCTGATGGATGAAACCAGGGAGAACTGAACTGTTACTGAAATTGTATAAAGCAATATGACAAAACATCATCTCGGAGCTGATGGCTTTTGTAGTAGCACGGTGATGTGTTTAACCCAAGCTGAAAAAGCAGCTTGCTTGGGTTTTGTCTTGGACATGTGAAGAAAGCAAAGCCAGAGCTGAAGCTAGTCCTGTAAGCTGACTTTGTCAGCTGCCTTAAAAAACAGAACAGAGTTTAAGGACAGAAAAAATGAAGTGCTATATTTTGTTCACGTTAACTGGAGCTTTTGGAAAGTTCTGGAAAGAGCAAACCTAGTACACTGAATTACAGAGGAAACTTATCTGCAGGATACTTCCCATCTGATTGATAAATAATGTTTAGACTTACACATAAATGAATCTGTTCTTCAGTCGGCAGTTTGCTATAGTTTCACAGCTTAATAGGGTCATTCTCAGAATAGTCCCATTGTCTGCTGGCGCAGCATGCACTCGGGTGAAATGACAGGAAAATCTTGGTTCTGTGCACCACAGCAAGACTAAATCAGATGTTTCCATTCCTGTCTGCTGGAACCAATTTTTTGCAGACTTGGCTTTTAGCATTTTAGTAGCGACTTCCAAAGGACTGGTATCTAATGTGGTGGCTTGGAGGGTGGTCTGGTTTAGTAGCTGCCTGATGTAATATCTAACTTCCTGACTGGTATCTTTTTAAAGGGAGAGGGAATTGTTTTGTTGAATGGCTCATTGCCGGGAGGATTATGCTGTGAGAAATAAGACGAGAAGGGAAGTCTTCATGAGATTCAGGCCTTTTGTAGTTAGGGCTAGTGATATGTCTGCTAAAATCAGTGGGAAATATTTGTGAGGGATAACTGTAATAGAAGACACCTGGGAATGTTAAATGCGTATCTAGGCAGCTAGGTGTATGCTTGTTGATACATAAAACATCAAATATGTAGAGACACATGTAGTTATTTTCTTTGTAGCTCAGTCATTCGTAGTAGGAGGGGAAGGGGAATAACAAAGCCAAAACTTTCTTTCTCCTTTCCATCCAGGTGAAAAGGCGACAGACTCTGGAATTTTTGCTTAGGTATTGTTTTCTTGCTCCCTCCTTCCCTCCCTCTTTGTTTTGTTCCCCCCACCTTGAGGGATAGGAAGAATATAGGTATTCAGCCTAAAAATGATGAAGGCTTTAAGACAGAAAACATAAAAAGTAAAGTAGCTTTCAAAACTTACTTCTTACAATATTTGTAATTTAAAAAAAAAAAATCTTATTTCAACTACTGAATTCCAGGCTTTCTGTACAAAGTGGATTGTAAAAGGTTTTCTATGTTCTTTTCAGAACACGTGATTGTTTATTAACAGAAGTAAGAACTTGCACAATAAGATAATTAAAAATACAGTTAGAACTTTTGTTATCATCATGGTAATTACATATTTTAATGCATACAGTTTATATTTACAGATTATACTCTTACATCTTCCATGTAATTAATAACTACTTTCAGACTTTTAATCATTTTAATATACATACTACTTCCATAGATAGTAAGGTACCATTGATGTATTGGATAGACCTATTCATGTTTTGATGTCTTCCTAAATTTTAATGTTATACCCTGTGTCTTTGGTGGGTTTTTTTTTTTTTTTTAATAAGTAGCTTTTCCTATATACTGCTTTTATGAACTTCTCAGAGTTTTGAGTCTGAGTACGTCAGAGAAGTTGTGTAGATCCTTACTCCCAGAAAAATGTATTTGTTTTTTTCAAATCTACTTTATAGATTGTGGATCTAGTATGTCAGAGTTATGTTGGTTTTGGCCAGCAAGATTAGCATGAATTTTAATCAGTTAACTTCACTAATATCAAGGTTGCTATTCCCAGCATCACAAGGACAAGCTTTTGTGGACAGTAGTTACAGAGTTATCACTAAAGAAAAAAAAAAAAAAAAGATTTGTGAAACTTTGATTAGTGTATGCAAGGTGGAGAATCTAGAGCTTGGTTGTTAGATTCTAGTTTGATTTTGTAGCTCCAGTAATTTGGTTGTTTGGTTGGTTTGTATTTATCCCTGTAAATGGAGCGTTTTTGATAAGTACATTTCTGAAACATGGAATTTCACAAATGCTTTACAAAGGTGAACTTTAAGGTGAAAGGTTGGGGTATTTAAAGACACTTAGGGGCCTCCTGCTGTACATGGATAGAAGTCTTGTGTGACTTTAGAAATGCCTTAGCGAGCATTTAGATGAGTGGGTAATTATCTAAGTTAGACAAAAATACTTCTGAAAGTGTGTTGCCAACTAATCGGCATTCATGCCTATATGAATATTTAGGTTCTTGCAGCTTGTTCGTAGGGCTCTCAGCACCCAACTGGCACTCATCTTGGGCCACATAGATAGGCTGTTTCTCATTATTGAACTGTAAAAACTTGTCTAGCAAGGAACTGGATAAAGTTTGGAAGATGCTATGGTATGAAATAATCCCATGAGAATCTGATGTCTCCTTTTCATGGCTAATGCTTTGCATTCAAATAGTGGCTTCTAGTTTGTAAGAGCAAATGCATGTTTTTGTCCATCTCTATGTCTCCAATGCCTCCCTCAACTTAATGACTTTTTTTGTCAAAAAAACCACAAATAAGCACTGTCAAAACTCAAATCCAATATTTATGTAAAATAATGCAGAGAAGATAGAGCTGAATGTGCTCATTTTCCAGCATGTTCAGTACTTTTTGTCTGCTCACTGAGCGTGAGATAAAATTTTCAACTAGCAATTTCAGACAGACTTTCATCTTGCAGAAACCATTTTCTGGCAATTCAGAGTGTGTGCAATATTTGGTTGGGCAAGCTAGAGACATGTATCTTGATGTGACAGCTTGTCACTCTCTTAGTTAGCGAGGTGCTCTGTTTGAGGCTGGAGAATAAAGCATGAACCTAATAAAGAAAAGATCTTTTGTGTGCTCATGCACCTGTGCGTACACTCTCAAATGAAGAATAAGCATTCTTCACCTCTGTTAAATTTATGTCCTTCAAGCTTCCTTGCCAGTTCTTCATTTGGCTCAGCTTGTTCTTTCTGGATTTGTTGGTCTCATCCAAGAGAGAAATGTCTTTGTCTTTCGAAGAATAAAGAAGTTACCTCAAGAATTAATGTTGTTGCTGCTTAGGTTTGTTATAAAGATATACAGGTTACTACAAAGCATTACTGTTTAGGTTGAGTAGCATTCATGTCTGAAGAACCTCAATGTTGTGTTATGAATTTTGATAATGATATTATAATAATAGAAAATTGATGGTATGGTGTAAACGCTGCAGGTCCTGAAGTACAATAAAACTGGGCTTGGTTGCAATACCAGGATGTGTGCAACTTGCTACAATTGGTTTCTGTCTGACTTGTCATCACCTACTGAAATGAAGAGGAAAATATCAATAGTATCAATTCATATCTGAAGGATTTCACTTGCACTGAATGCCAGATGAAGGCATTTCATGTTTATTTTACAGTGGGGGGAGAAACTTACAATATTCTTTTTTAAATTATAGTATGTGGTGTGGGTTTTTTTTGTTGTTTGTTTTTTTTTTGTTGTTGTTGGTTTTTTTTTTGCCAAGAAAGGCTGGGCCAGAAGATCCTTAAGGTCCCTCCAACCTGGTATTCTATTCTATGATTCTACGAAAATTTAAAAAATTACATGAAAGACAAAGCACATAATAGTTTGGATCAGCTTTCCAGACTCTATTCATTATCCTGAAATATATATGATTTTTATTTCTTATTAAAATAACAGAGAATAATTCTATTGTTTGCTGCAAAACTGGGTTGAGAGGACACTGAAGCTATCCAAATCATAGGCCTTTCATGAAAGATATCTCTAAAATGTTGAATTAGATGTTTGTGATTTCTTTTAATACAGTTAAATAATTTTCATTTTTCTAAAGATAAATCTTGTTTAGTGTAATAGATTATTTTTTGCATTTTTTCTAATTGTTTTCCATTTTCCGTGGTATTTAAGTGATTTTAAAGCCTATTTCAAAAGTACTTTGACTTGGAGGCCAGTACGAGTAGTATTTATCTTCTATCCTTCTTACTTATTTCAGAGTCATAGTTCATGCAAATTTGGTTATCAGTGATTTAACACCATTTACTACGCATAAATATCCATGTTTGTTACCTAAAGGTTAAATGCTTGTGTTAATGATATCTAAATGTATTTTTAGAAGAAACTGATACTAACACATAAGCACTGAGAATGCATGCTGTTATTTCCACATCATGGGGAATAATCAACAATGCAAAAGAAATGTGATTACTGTGTAGTTACCGTTGAGGATATTTTACACTTTTGCGCAAAAGGCATTGCTTCACATCCAGTGTCAACAATCTTTTTCTGTTGCATCATATTTCTGTGTCATTCTTCATATTAAGGTAGCATTGTCATTCAAAAGTCTTTACTGAGTAGAGGTGGTATCAATGATAGGTATTTATTTTGTCTGCTTTTAAATGGGATATAAATCCAGTTTGGATATTGGATAATACATAGAAATACATAGAAAATACATAGAAAAATACATAGAAATAATACATAGAAAAAACTGAAGGTTTTTGTATTGTGCTCTGGAATTCTGTCATACCACTTTGTAGGACTCGCTATAAGATGTTTGGATAAGATTGCAGGTTCAACCACTTGCCTGCAATGCTAGGCACTCACAGACTGCCTTTTAAACCCTAGCAATTCTTTAGAAAACATCTGCTTGTTAGACAGAAAAGCCAAATATTTCAAGTCTATTACTCTGTTCTAAGCTTTTCCCCTTTCATCTAGAGGAAAAGCCATTTTTTTCCAGGATTTGGAAAGTACATTCTTTCAAGTCCAAAAAAATAGTTTCTGAATTAAAATATTTGAAGACACATCAGTTTAGTCTCCTCCCAGCTGCCCATCTCGAATGAGCCAGAACAAAACAGCTTCCTTTTAGCCAGAACTTTACAAGTTTGCCTTGTTTTTGATCTGGGCAGTGTAATTTTTTTTTTTTTTTGCTGTAAACAGTCTCGTTCCTGCATGCGAACATTGCCAAGATGTATTCACTACTTAATATGGCAAGAGTGAGTTTTTGCACAAACGTATTTTAGTTTTTACCTTGCTTGATACCCTGCCCTTTGTCCTTGGCTTGCTGAAATTCTCCTGTTTTCTCCTCTGCTGGTATGCTTTTACTATGCCTATTCATAGTTCTTGATGTACATGCCTCCTGAGATGGCAGTCTAGAAGGGAATTTTTTACTGCCTCCAATCCAGTAAATCTGAAACTGATTCAATACCTGTAATAACTAGAATAATGCCATACGTGATGTACTGCTGGTTTCAAGTCTTTCTTTATGTTTAGCTAAGGACATAGTTGATAAAACGACAGGCTAGGAAATTTGCTGTTTAGTAAGACTTCCTTGTGTGCCATTTTCCTCCATTTGGCTTTCATTCCTCCACTTCTATCTGTACAAATCCAAAACATCTTGTCTGCAGACAGTGATGGCACCTCTTGTGAGTGAGAGGTGTCACAGCCTGCTGCAATCTCTCCTTGCCATTCACTGCTCTTCCAAGCCAGTCCTGCAGCCCTGGAGGAGAGCAGTTAGAGCGCCTGGACTTAGCCGCCATTATACTTTTCCTATGACGTGTCTATTCCAGCAGACTTCCTTTAGGTTAGTATGAGAAATGTTGCATTTGCAGTGGTGAACAATGATGTTCAGAAGTATTTCACGTTTATTTTTTTCAGGGCTTTATCGGAGTTATATTTTCAAATGCACAAGTGGAGGCTGCACTTAGCTGCCTGCTGTTTCAATAAAAGTTCCTCTTTGCCTTACAAAATCTTCCCATGCAACTCTCTATATTTAGTTGGAAAATCTCTGTTTTAATTAAACACTAACAATTAAAAATAAGTTTGTATTTTGAACATAGACAACATGAAGTGTTGAGTAGATAGCTGTGGAAATCACTATTGTCTTTACAGGCTACTTTTCACATTGCTAGTTTTCTTACACGAACTGTGACTATTATCAGTTAATTACTGCAAATGTGTAACTGTTGTTCAGATATAGATCTCAAAGGACTTATTTGTGCTTCCTGCTATTTTCTCACTCCGTATAAATCCCAGAAATGCAGCAAATGCTACCTTTACAGAAAGTAGAGAGTGCTACTTCCTCTAATACAAGTTGGGACAACCTTATTGGTTTGAAAATAGTTATTAATTCAGGTTTCAGAGAGAGGAGATTCTTCAGCAAAAGATCAAAACTCAAGTTCCCCTTCTATGCAGTGCTTATTCTGTACATTAGAAAGACAGGATATGGCTACTGCTATCTGTTTCTTTTCGTCTGGGACCCTATTTCTACACTTAGGATGAAGGCGGGTCAGTGGAGCCTGCAAGCCTGTTCAATGCAAGTCACAGTGTGAAGTATGTAGTGGCAAATCATGTGTTGAAGGCTTTCTTCTTTAACAGCTTTCCTTTTAAGACAGCTATTGTGAGTGAATGCGGGCAGTTCGTTTCAGCAAGATGAGACAATAAGGATAAGTCGGGTTGTGAATTTTTAACAATCCTCCCAGTGTGTGTGGAGGGGAAAAAAACAAAGTTCAAGCTCATTTTTCCATTTTAAGTTGTATTATTAAAATTTGCTTGGACAACAGTAATTTAATAAAATGTTGTTCAAAAGGTAATGTGTTTTCCATAATGAAAAAGAGAGAGTAGTAATGTATCTTTTAAAGAGGATTGATTGTTTATTGTTAACTCAGCTTAGTGACATTGTATAATTGTTTCATTCAAATATGCACTTGCTTGTTCTTCAGTTGTTGCCCTTCACATCATACTAGAGTTTGTTTTCCCTCTGGCAAGCTGCTGAAGTACAAGCAATTTTTGGCTTGAAAAACCAATGAAACAATCATCAAATCTGAGTTCCTGAGAAGATAAGCTACTTACTGGCACACACTGCAAATTACGTTTGCCTTCTCAATCCCTATTTTGAATACTGTGGATTTATTAACTGTGTATGTTTGGAAGGTTTTTACTTAGCATAGTGTTTTTGCATTCAAGTAGTAGATGAACTGGAAAATGAGTCATTAAACATTATTAACATTTAATTTCTGACAGGTAGAGACAAGCTTCAAGTATCTTTGTACTTCCCATGACAGTAAAAGTGAACCAAAGGAAGGATGATCTGCTGGGTTATGTTTAGAATAGTTTCCTGCAGTGAATGGCAGTCTTCCTCTTCAGTACAGATTTTAGTGGCTTCTAATGAACCTTTGTCTTGATCTTTTCTTTATTCTTCCTTACGAAGCCCTATAAACCCATGGTCATCATATAAAGGAAACCTGCAGAACTGCATATTGATGTGAATAAGTATTTTTACAAAACTTAAAATTATTATTATTATTATTATTATTATTATCCTCAGACTGATGCTGAGTTTTTTTGCTTTGGTAACTGAAGACAACAACCTAAGAAAATAATATCTTTTACAGTCATTAGTTTTTTGTATTGGATAATATTTACCTTTCATTTTCCCTCTGCTTTGTTTGATTGCACTACTAAATCTTTTTTTATTATTATTTTAATACAGTAGAGTAGGTAAATTATATAATTAAGTGTCTTTATTTTTGTAAAATGATGCCATATCTGGAGCTGTGTTAAGAATGTATTTCCTTGCCAGTATAAACGTATGGACATGGAATTTCAGTGAAAAAGGTTCAACATTTTCACTTCATAATTCCTGTCAGTATAAACTTCTAAAAGTAATATATCAAGTGTACCTTTCAGGTATAAAGAAATATTGCTTAAGAAATAAGTGTATATAATGCTATACACTAAAAATTTCCATATATATTTCATAGTGATTTATTATTTAAGTATTTTTACCATGCCTGGTCTTATTCCCTCCAATCACTTGATATTGCCAAATCATAAGAATTTGGGAAACAAAACTATTATAATTGTATGCAGGGAATATATGGCATATAATCTACAGCAGTTGATACTTTCTGACTCTAACAGTATTTGGCTAAATATTGTGAAATATTCATTGCTGGAGAACTCAATAGTCAGCATCTGATTAGAAGGACTCAAATCTGAAAATATATTAAAAGCTGTTGAGTGTTTGATCTGTTAGCACTTAGTAGGTCAAAGATGTTTACGGGTCACTGCACTTCCACAGATAAAGACATCAGAGTAACCATGGGGGTTGCATAAATTATTATTTCTACAGTAGTCCTGCTGGAGGATTAATAGGTTAGCTTTATCAGTTTTGTGTAACAGCTTTTAGGGCAGTCAGATGACTGAACTTCTTCCACTGTTTGTTTAGTTTTGGGGCTGGGTTTTTTTTGTTGTTGTTTGTTTGTTTGTTTCCCTTTGGTATAAGTGTTCTCCCAAGTTACAGCAAGGGAAAAGTATGTTTTGTTCTTTAAATCCTATTATGAACTTTGCCCTTTCTGCTTTCTCCATTTGGAAGCATTTTCTGACATTTATTGAGCTTGAGCACTGGGCAGAAGAAGATGTAGACTGCTTGTATATGTGCTGCTAGGTTTGCAACAGGAACATAGACCAAAATAAAAGTATATTGTAAAGAAGTAGATGGCTTGCCACAGGTCTTGCCCAGACTTCCTAGCGGCCTATGGAGAGCGTGTGCCAGTTCATGTTTCCTGCCTGGAAGTAGTGGCAAAAAGTCCAGCATCTGTTTTATCCTAGTTGCACGCAATCACTCACTTACACGTGTGAATCTATTGCATAGGTGTTGAATTCTGCATATATTCAGTAGTTTTACAAAAAGCAAGTCGTGCATCTTTCTCTTTTTTGAATTGTGGCTTTCCACTCCCCCCCCCCCTTTTTTAAAAATGTCTCTCTGTCTGTCTTTCCTCAAAGCAGAAACTCTCTATTTAGAACAGTAGAAATAGCCTGATGTTGTTTGTACAAAATGCCAAATTAAAGAGAGAGACAACCTATTAGTAGGCTGGAACTGTTTACTGATATTTATGAGTTCTCAGATACCATTTGTTATACCAGAGCAATCACAGCTGAAAGATACGTGCAGGATGTACAGTGTGTAGCATGATGTTATGCCAGTTCAGCTTCTGCACATGTGGCAGAAAAACTGCAATGATCTGTTGCCAAAATGCTAACAAGGCCCTATGTGTGTATCTTTTCCACTGAAATACTTTCTGAATCACCAGTGATTCTTGTGGCAGGCGCTGATTTCAGAATGCTTTGTTCATGCAAAATCCACTAAATCAGAGGCTAAATTCCAAAGTCATATACTCCATCATCCCTCACTGCTCTTTCATTGTCCTGGTTTCAGCTGGGATAGAGTTAATTGTCTTCCTAGTAGCTGGTACTGTGCTGTGTTTTGAGTTCAGTA
>JAVJGG010000031.1:20463952-20474215 GCA_035590195.1 Aviceda cuculoides
CTGTGTCCCCTCCCAACTCCTTGTGCCCCCCCAGCCTCCTCGCTGGTGGGGTGGGGTGAGAAGCAGAAAAGGCCTTGGCTCTGTGTAAGCACTGCTCAGCAATAACGAAAACATCTCTGTGTTATTAACACTGTTTTCAGCACAAATCCAGAACATAGCCCCATACAAGCTACTATGAAGAAATTTAACTCTGTCCCAGCCAAAACCAGTACACTGACCAAGAATACAACACTGCGGAAGGCAAATTTGGGAAGTTACTCTGTTCATGTTTAAACACCTAAACTGAACTACTGTCATCATCATTGTTATTATTTTATGTTCAGCAGTTTGCATTGTTCTCAGCTGGGAATTGAGACCTTTTTGTAAACCAAGCCTGAAAATTTGAATTTGAGTTTCTGGTTTGGTACTTTCCTTTACACTTTAACAAAGTTACTTTCTGTTGCAGGATCTGGGTAAATTCAGTTAAAATAATATGAATTTTCATGTTGGTTAAATAGACTTGAATTCTTTAACAACAACTGTAACTATGCTACCATTTTTTTTTAAAACCAGTACTTGTTTGTAGATAAGTTCTGAAATTAGCAGTGTGTTGAAATTACATGCAATAAGATGCTTATTTTCTCCAAAATCCATATTTATGTGTTTTCTCTCTCCCACCCCCCAGCTTTCTCAAGATGTTCCCAGAGGGCAATCACATGTATCACGCAATTATTTGTTGAACAGTCACTGTTCACAGAATCACTGTTGACCAGTGATCTTAAAGATCTCCAGTCCTTTCCACTTAGGTTATTACTGATGTTTTTCTTTGAAAATGTGCTTCATATCACAGTCTCCCATTATATCTGCCTTGGTCCACATTTAGGGGTATTAATATTACCTTTTTTTTCCCCTTGCATTCTACAAGAAATTTTTATAATTATTTCATATATATGCAGCTCTATATCGATTAAAATCATTTGTGGGGTTAACATAAACAAAGGACTGTCATTCCAAAAAAAAAATGACTGTTGTTCCAAAAAAAAAAAAAAAAAAAGTTAGTACTGACTCACACCAATGGCAGTTTCAGGCAGAGGTGGTAATTCAGTGTGTAACAGAACCCAGTTTCCCTAAAATCAGACCCCTTCAATTTCCAGAGCTAAAAGCTTAGTGTTTGATTAATTATTCTGGATTTTTTTCATTCTATTTAAGGACTGTTTTTATTAATGCTTTCTTCAAACCGAGACATAAAACATTATCGCTTTCTTGATCGCTATAGTAAGTGTTGAGATCTGAGAGGACCAGCTGTAGCAGCTGTCTTCCCCCTTGAATGTGGAAGCTAAAAAACTTTCATTTGTGTTGCTGTCTCAGCTGCCAGTCTCAGGCTGTGGCCTTCCCATAACTCAAACCAATTTTAAAGCAATGTAAGTAACCTCATTGGAATGCTTTTGGAAAACCGCAGGAAGATTTTTTCTTCTTCTTTTTTAAATAGTGCCTGTCCATTTTAAATGAATGTTTCCATTTTAAGGTAATCTATGCATGATGTCTGTCATGAACTGACAGACCTATCCTACAGCCAGGTTAGGAATTTTGTTGCTCTTTTTTAAATGAGGAAGAAAATGCAGTGATTCCACCAGGGCACATGGCAAAGACTGAGCTTAAGAGGTTTGTTTAAATCTTTTTGATAGTTTTATATAAGGATATGACCTTTGAATCAGGTTGCATGCAAAATTGTATTTCAGTCACA
This sequence comes from Aviceda cuculoides, assembly GCA_035590195.1. Taxonomy (NCBI): domain Eukaryota; kingdom Metazoa; phylum Chordata; class Aves; order Accipitriformes; family Accipitridae; genus Aviceda; species Aviceda cuculoides. Next base: position 20,465,676 of record JAVJGG010000031.1, read on the forward strand.
GTTTTGCTATAAAGAGAGATAACATTCCTGAAAGACATACAACCATTTTTAAGTTACATTGACAGGATGGGCAGAAATGCATTAAACCATAGCAAAGCAGTGGGAGGAGAGCTTTTGAGACCTCATGGTAAGACCATGCACTTACATGAGGGTTACTTGCTTCTTGATGTTTCTGACCCCAGAGAGAACCTCAGACTTTTTAAACTTTCTTGACTGACTCCACTGAAGTGTAAAATAATAATAGTACGGGACTTTCCAGGAAGGAACAAATTCCTGCTGCTGACCTTCATCAAAACTGAGAAAAAAGCATTTGTCTTTTCTTCTGAATCCTAAATCTGTGATTACCAAGCTGATGAAATATAGGAGAAAGCCTCTCTCTCTCCCCTGCAGTGTAGTGACAAAGTGGCTTACAGTCTTGCTAATAGGAATCTGTCAATAGGAAAGAAACTGAGTGGTAACTAATCAGAATGCTAAGTCAGTAGCAAAAAATTGTTGATACTAATAAAACTTTAATAGATCAAAAGAAATGATCAGACAAGGCACTACCTTTGTGAAAGCATTTGCAAAGTAAACACTGGAAACCTCAGTTACAGAACTTGTGCCAATAGAAGAACCAGTGATAACTCTCTGAAGTTATATAATTAAATGTTTTATGGTTTAATTTTATCTAATTATTTACAGCAATTGATCTCAAGATGAGATGTGTCTGTTCCAACAGATCTGCATGAATTAGCTCTGTCTTTTCAGTGTAGACAATGAACATGTTTCTGTCTTACAAAGGACTGTTGGAGCTACTCTGGATTCATTGAGGTGCTTCTGTTTTCAAAATAAATGCTGTCTTCTAGCCTAGCCCTGAACTTTCTCTTGTTTGACCTGGCTCAGAGCACTGCTTTGTGATGGGCTGATCAGGGAGGCAGTGCTATAGAAAACATTAGCTGGGTACTAGAAGGGTTTGCAGTGTAAAGACCCCACATCCTTCCACACAGGTTCGGCTAGTATTGCTCCAGTCATCGCTTCTCCTCGTGTAACTGCAGCTGCGTCCCATTGCTAGCGGCTTCTTTCAGATGCATAAAATTTCTCTTAAGTGGATAGCAAAAGCATGCTTGAGTGGCAGACTGTCACTGCTGACTTTCACTTTCTGGCTATTGACCCAATTAATAGTCTCATGGTGAATTCCAAATTAAGTGGTATTTTACAGCACTAGTACAGCACTAGTAATCACTCTCTTAGCCGAGCAAGGAAAGGCATCATCCTCTTAATTTCTGGTGTCAGGGGAACTTTTGGAGTTTATGGGTGATGGTGATAATTTCTGTCTCTCTCCCATATATGACTCGTAACCTGATGATTTGTAGTTTATCATTTCATCTTTTTGTTCAGTAAAGGACTAACACAGGAGAAGTATATTTTGGGAATGTAGAAAACCGGAAGAATTTAAGCACGAGGTTTCATTACAGTTCTTTGAACCTTCTGAATGATTTGACCTTTATCCGTACAGCGACTGCTGTGGTCGACAAAGGCTAGTATTGATTTACAGCACAGCTAACCTGTCAATTCTAAGCTCAGCCTTCGACCTTTTGTTTTGTTGGTGGAAAAATTATGGTACATGCCTGAGTCATACTGTTTAATAGATTTTTTTCTATATTCAAAAGGCCAAAAGGCTCATTCTAACTTACCAGCCAGTTTAATAATCTAGGTGGCAGGAGAAAGCAAATTGTCCATAATTAAGAAGTTCAGAAAACCTGACTGCCAAAAATATTTCTCAGAATTAAACAATGAGTTTTTTCATGAGACAGTAAATGTACATGTTTCACAATGGTTAGCTGCCTTCTGTTATCACATACATTTTTCTTCCTTCTTGCTTGTCTTTTAACTCACATGTGTACCAAGTGGGTGGGGGAGGGGAAATGGTAGACGAGATCCTGATTACTGCATTTTTCATGTTTTAAGCTTCCTCCTTTTTAATCTTGCTCACAAATAGAACACCACTGAGAGGTTCTGTTTCCTTCCCACTTCTTCATAAAGTATGTATTTGCCCACCTTCTCTAGAGCAAGGTATACTACTTCACAGAAACTTAAACCTTAAACACATGAAAGATGCATGGGTTTTTTTGCCAGGATGTCAGCTTGGGAAGATAAGTGTTTACATGGTTCAGTAATATGGCTTATATAATCTAGATGTGCTGACTGACCATTTCATTGTCAGATTTTTGTCAGATAATTGTCAGAAGCAGATGGCTTCTTTTCTTTTGTTTATCTTTATTTGGTTTGTTTGAAATTTTTTGTAAAAAGCAATTAATAGAAGTAATCTGAATTAATTACAATCCTTGCCCATGTGCCTCCCCAACCTTGTAAAAAAAGAAAAAAAAAAGTACTAGTTTTATACATTGAGTAACAGTTGTTTATTTCTGCAAAGTAGGTTGTGGTATTATCATTAGGGGTGTATGGATATATAGCATTTTGCATATAATAATCATCACAGTCTCAAAGCTTACTATCTTTTAGTTTATCGTTTTAGTGTAACATTCCACGGTTAGTAATGGAAAGTATTTCCATTAAAATATGTATAAAATTTCCAGGAAATGCAAATGTTGCTAAACATCATTTAGAGCAAAATTTAACTTTTATATTTTGAAGGGAAGAATGTAACTGGGTTTTAGAGAAGCCGAAAGCCTTAGCTGTTAGAGTTCTGAACTAGGTCGTCATTTCTCCTTCTGAAACAATAGAAAACAGAACTGTCCCGTGTCCCTGCTAGATACCATTTAGAGTTTACATATGCTTGAAAAAATCAAAAGGATTGACTATGAGGGAAAGCTCAGCAAGTTCCCTTTGTCACCCTGGATGTTTTACATAGTCTACATGAAAAAAAAAATACGCTTTTGTTTCTTGCAAGCTGGACGGCAAACTCTTGTTACATGTCACAGGTAACTGCTAGTACCTTCAGGAATATTCTTTTTATTGAGCAATTACTCTGTCATTAATGCAGCATTCTGAATATCCGAGCCACCCCTCTTGTCCCCACCCCAGATTGCCAATGCATAGATGCAGATATATTTGCAGCTTCATTTTTATCTAGGACTCAGTCTAGGTCTGTGTGATGGGGGAACACACAGCTGTATCAAAGAGTTTGTCAATACTACCCTCCTTCTAATGATCATTCATTTTGAATTCCAGATTCAAATTGATGCTTGGATCTTGTTTCCATGACTACAATTGCAGTTCTCTGGGATTGCTAATATTTGATGCCTATTTATATCAGCAATTTATGTACTAGAAATTCATAGATAGGTGTAAATTAATACTGGTTTAGATTCTCCTTTATGCAAAGTCTGGAACAGAATATCGTGAACACCTAATACATAACTAGCAGGCATGATGCTAGAAGACAATGTGAGGATGTGTAGTTCTGTACAGTATTAATGTACTGAAAGGAGTCATAACTAGACTTGGCTGATTTGGTTAGGCAGGCAAACTCCTTTGTTCTACTTACCCCAGGGAAAACAGATGCCAATGCAGAGGAAGAGCTTTAATAATAGCAGTAGATTTGCCATCTGTCACCTTACTGGACAAATAATCAAGGATTAAAGATTTAACGCCTGAGAGGGATTTTTTTTTTTTTTTTTTTTAATTTCTCTTCTGGATTTTGTATGTAAATCCCTATGAACACTGTAGTGGAGTTTATTGTACTTACATTTTCCTATGGAGAGCAACCTTCAACAGTCTTCTCCTGAAATCCCACCTTTTGTAAGCGGCTTTGGAACACATGTAGTTATGAAGGGGTGCATCATGGAAGAGGTCTTATTTGATTCCTTTGCAGCTAGATTTGTTCCTCTTCACTGTTTCCCTGGAGTGAAAAGAAGAAAGGAATTGAGTGATCATTACTATGTGTTGCTATACAGAACGTGAGATCTGGAAGCACAATTTCAAGGAGTCTGTTACTTGCTGGAATTAAGTGCAAAGGTACACTTACAAATGAACACCAAAGACCTTTCCCTGCTCTAATTTTGTATGACCTCTTTGTGTGATTAGTTTCAGAAGTTTTAACTTGCTGAAAGGTTAGACAATGCATTTTGAATGCGGGTGTTAAAGATGGTTCTTGCTTTTGGGAGGGGTGCTTGCATCTATCATTTATTAAACTGCAATAAGCAGTTGCAGTAGTTTAGTCATTTCAGTTGCTAAACAGAGAAGGAAAACAGGAGGAGAAAATGTACACAGTGCGTGCTGTGTATGACACCACACACAGTCCAGGTAGGTCTATGATGTGGGATAGTAGATGGGTAAATAAAAAGAGCCAGAGGGAATATAAGCTAATAAGTAAATGGTAAGTGATGATGACAGCCGATCTGCAGCTAGCATTTTTAGAGTTCTGTGTAAATATTGCAACAGGACAACTTTGATAAAACTGCTTTGTGACTTTGAGACTTTTGTGGGAAGTGTTACTGTTACAGGGATGCTATTTAGAAATCGTAGGGTTGGTTGACTACAGGGAAGAATGGAGTAAAGGAAATAATGATTAAACAGAAGACAGATGGAGGAGCAAGATGTTAAGGGCCCTCAAAAGTTAAAGTTATCATATAGAATAGCACTTGGAACTTGTTGTTGTTGTAGTAAAACTGTAAAAATGGTCCACGTGTGCAGCCTTCAGTTGTGTGACTAAACTCATGAAGGGATAAAGAGGGCAGTGTCTTTCTAAATATTTGATTCCAGTTGTGAAACATGTTGTGGGACAGGTTCCAGCCTCAAAAATAATGAAGTTGAAATTATTTCAGGTTTTCAGTTAAGAAGTACTTTGTTTTTCTGTGCCAAAGACATGATGATGCACCATTGACTCTTTTTGACAGTGTTTAACCAAATGAGCGTAAAAACATCAGAAACAATTTTCCTATTGTGTGCTGTGTCTTTATAACATGGAAACCTCCAACACATGTGCATAACTTTTTCACTTTGTTTAGAGACATTTGGCATGGAGAAAATGTCACGGAAGTGTAAGAAAGGTGTGCAGAACAGGAACAGTGTGCTTGTAACTGCAAGAAAACATATTGGCTTGCAATGCTTACGGTTTTGGTAGTATGCTTTTCCCAAGAGAGAGAGCTCTGGGAGTTCCTCACAATTCCTTCAGGGGCCCTGGGGAGAGCAGAGTTGCTTGTGTTGCCTTTAGCCTTCTCATACCCAGACCCTTCAGTCAATGACTGTTCTGTGTGGGCACCTGCATAGTCAGCCAGGAGGTTAGACTATTCCCTGATACACAGCTGATCAAATGCATTTTCTTTTTGTTCTTTCTTTTCCTCTTTGGCTCTGTAACATCAGAATATCTTCAGAGAGAGCCACTGAGCACTAAATGAGCTGGAACAAACTCCACACTTACTACAATTCTAGTTGATGGACTCTAGTCTAATACTTAAGCTGGAAATGATTGCCACATACAGAGTGTGGGTTTGCAAACAAGGTGGGAAGTGACTGCAAAAAGGGGATTTGCTTTTCCAAACAGTGTGAAATACAAACTACCGGTTTTAGTGCTTCAGCAGTTCAGTCTCTCCAGTTCTTTGTCTGTGGTACAAAACTTTTTCTAACAAATGGAAATGTTTTGTCATAACTGAAGCTAGTGGATTTGTTATTACAGTATAGAAGTGAAAATTAACAGTACACGTGCAATGTTCACTTAACCTTATATACTTATACCTCTAAAAGTTGATACCCTTGCAGAGTATATAATCCCTATTGCTGTTACGGCAAAAAGTCCTTTTCTTTGCTTTCAATGTATTATTTACAGAGGGATTTACAAGTTCTTAAGATTGACGGCAAGCTAACTGAACCAATATTTTCAGTTGTACACTTGCTTCATCAGATGAATACATTATAATTAAAGTCCTAATTTGATTCAGATGAAGATAATATAAAAATTAGCTACTGTAACTGTTGTTGGCCTCCCCTTATTTTATCAAAGAGCTTTGAGAATATTTAGTTCACAAGTGAGTAGCTGCTTATGAATTAGTCAGCATATTACTACTTCCCTTAGAAGGAGCCAGGATTCTTTTTAATAGTATGTACAGGTTGTGTGTCTTTGAAAACTGGGATTACAGGCCTCAGCTGGGATGCTCATTGAGAGGACAAGTGGACTCCTCTGGCGCTAGTAGCCTCATTTTACCTAGAATTTTATTTTCTCTCTTTTTTTTTTTTTTTTTTTTTTAATTACAGGGGTTTAAATTTACTGTGTGCAGAAGAATTACGGAGTGGGATTTTCAAAAGACTCGGCAGTGGCCTAATCTGTACTCAGTGAAGTTAGTGATAAAACACTCAAAGCTGGATTTGATAGGATTAAGCCGATTTACACCATCTGTGAATCTGGCCCCCATTAACTTCAGTGGTAGCAGATTTAACCAACATTGAGAGCGAGCTTTTGAAAACCCCATCCTAATTTGGTAGTAAATACTCTGACTATATGAACAGTAGATGTCAAAGAGGAGTTAAAAATAAATCAGGTATTTCCAAAGCATCAGTCTGGGCTTCCCATTGTCCTTTATAGTTATATTTTCTTTTCTGTCTTATAGTTCTAATATATCGTATACCTGATGATGTGTAGATTTTATTATTATTTTTACTACTGCTGTTTTACTATATCTAGTCACAGGCAATCTCAAATCACAGGTCTGCAAACAGGTTTTGTCTGTAGAGCCAAATACACAAAAAATAGATGTTCGGCTTTTGTGGTGTATGTTTGTGCATTTCTTCTTTTTGAAGAGGGAGGGAGGGAAAAAGCAGCAAAATTTCTCTATTATTATTTCAGCAGTAGATAGTAGCACACAACCACATAAAGCTAACTTGCTTTATTTGTATATGCATATGTCTGCATATTTCTCTGTGTGTGAGTATGTGTATATATTTTTATATATCTGTTAGACACAGCTCAGCTGTTTTTAGCTATTGTCCATGTCCATTTATCTTTATCACTCTACAAAGTCTGAGTAAGAGAATGCATTTTAAGCATTCTTAAGCATTTAAGCAGTACTTAAACGATCAGTGGTATGTCATAAGAAATTGTGTAAAACTAATTTTGCTTTTTGGAATAATACTAATTTGTTCATCTGAGGAGTAAGATAAAATGCCAAATACTTAATTTCATTGTACTACTGTAAAAATATTTGCTAAATTGATAAGTAGTCAAGTACTGTAGTTACTGTCTATTTTACCCTTTGTACTCAAATATTTTGTTTGGGGTGGTGTAAAGTACTTATTTTGAGTTATTTTTTAACTCACAAATACTCTATATTAAATTCAGCAGGGAGGTTTTCCCACATGTTTGGAGTTGACCACTGCCACTGCTAAAGCTTTCCATTCAAGATGGACCAGGAGCAAAAATGATGTTCCAACCTAGTAATTTGGGAGCCTTTTCATCAAGTCAGTGTGACTTTTACATTTCTGTATCCTGGATTAGAATTTATCTTGAGATATTTAGCATTGACTGGAGTAGTTAAAAAGCTATCACCAACAGGTTTATGGGGAAAAAAAAAAGGTCATTGTTCTGCTGTCATTTGGATCCAAGTTACTTGCTGCATAAAGAAGAAAGTACCTTGCTATAGACAGCCTCCAGAAGACACACGGCATAAACAGAGCTTCCATCAGCACTTCAGTTCTCAAAGTGGTAAATGAGATTTTAGCAACAAGACCCTGCTTGACTGTAACCAGAGTCAAATGACTAAAACTATGTTCAGCTCCTTGAATGGTTACTCATTAAGGGACTTGGAAAATGAACTCTGTGTTTGCCTAAATGAGAAACACAGATCTTTTTGCACCTTGAGGAAATTCTTCTTTTGGCTACTTAACTGTATTCTGCTTTAATCTTGTTTTCTTCAGAAGTGTATCGGCATGGTAAAATTGCAAGTTCTTGAAACAGTTTTTTTCAGGTGCTGTAGCACTAAGAGAGAAAGTAATTTTACTGCTTCAATCTAAGTTCACTGTATTTTTTAACAATGCAAATTTCCAAGTCATTGCCACGGTAGAAATTCTGCATATTTAAAAGTAATTTTAAAAGTTAATTAAATATAGCATGAGGTCCAGATACAATTTTTTCTCATGTAGCTAGGAAAAAAAAAAAAAAAGCAGTGCTACTGTAGAGATGTTTTTAAACTGGTAGTTTTTCATGAGCTGTAAAGCAGTGCTTTAGTTCAACAGTTGAATCAAACTGTATCTGTAATCTTAAGAGGATATTAGTATTACAAGTATTAAACTTGACCGAAATAGTTTTCTCCTATTCTTATTTTCTATTATTAATGTGAATTGCTTAATTATGGTTAAAATGAAATATGTATTAAGAAAATGTGGCGGGTTTACCCTGGCTGGACACCAAGTGCTCCCCAAAGCCGCTCTACCACTCCCCGCCTCAGCTGGACAGGGGAGAGAAAATATAAAGGGCTCATGGGTCAAGATAAGGACAGGAGAGATCACTCACTTTACTGTCACAGGCAAAACAGACTCAACATGGGGAAAATTAACTCAATTTATTACAAATCAACCAGAGTAGGGTAATGAGAAATAAACCCAAATCT
>JAVJGG010000031.1:20475045-20514915 GCA_035590195.1 Aviceda cuculoides
CTTCCAGCAGCTTCTTACAGAAGCCACCCCTGTAACCCCCCCCGCTACCAAAACCTTGCCACACAAAGCCAATACAGAAAAAAACCCCCTTGAATAGCATTTTGTATGTCTGTGTGGTGGGGCACAGTACAGCCAGCAATGATTGTATCTTATGGCCTTAGAATAATCTGTATTCTCATGGAGATGATAGAATTATTCTTGTGGGCACAGTACTGCAGTGATGAGGCATACTCTTGATTTCAAGACCCAAACTGGCTTCTCAATGGTATGTTAGCCTGAGGGCTTGGCAGGACCATTTGATTCAGGGTTAGTTTATGGGTATCTCCTACGTAGTCTTTTGGAAAGACGGAGCCTAACATGCAAAAAAGCAGATGATACTTTTACTCAAATCTGATGTTTCATTATTATTCATTCCTTTTATAATACAATGTAACCACCTCTATTCTGTGACCTCTAGCAGTCCTGTTGCTATACATTGTGAATGTAAGCAAGGTTTCAATGCACAGGCTTTTTGTGATAGGCTTTGGAACAGATCTGAAATCAAACTTCATAGCAGAAGATGCCCTTTTGAGGTCCAGTTGTTAATTGACGGAGAAGATAGGTCAAAACATTCTTCTTTAGAAAAAAAAACCCACAGCAAAACACGGCAATAAACTGTCCTGATTTATTGCTTTTAATTAGGAGAAATGGAAAACCGGGCTAGGTTGATATGGACTGTTGTATGTATAATTATGCAAATTTTCCTTGTTGTCCAGTCCTTTCTCATTTCATTTGCTCATTGAAACTCGGTATCATTTACAGCACATGAATAACACAAAGCAGTCTGACCATTAAACCCAAAATGTTTTTACTGTTGTATTGGTTTGATGATGTTTTTGAAATGTCAAGAGTATCTTATATTTATATAGTGGTACCTTCCATTTTCCATAGACTGTCACTATACCTGGAGCTGAGCTTCTTACAGCAACAGTGGAATGGGTTGGAAGGAGAAGTGGGTCAGAGATATCTTCTACTTTTCCATGGCAGCTGTAGAGGAGCATCATGGAAAGCTTTCCTAGCATTAGGGTTGCACACTGGAATGCTCTGTCCTGATATCTGGCGTTCTTCTGTTAAAACCCAAAATCTACAGGCAAAGGTGAAAATACTGTTCAAAGGGGAAAAACAAGTTCTGATGGTTGTTCCCTGATTCTTTGTCAAAGTATGGATAGGTATGCATGTAATCCCACTTAATTTCTGTGTAGTCTGTGATGCTCAGGTTAACCGTGGGGCTATTGTGGTTAATGTGTGCTTATGCTGATTGGTGAACCAACTCCTGCCGAGACGCTTTGATTGCCTTTTTCTTGCTGGAAACACTGATTTAGACTCTTTCGGCTCTAGCTGCTCATTTTCATAGAATTTGTAGGAGTGTAATTATCTTGGAGACCATAGCCTGATGTTACATTTGGTTGAAAGTGACTGTATTCCACAAAGTTATTAAAAGGAGACAAGTAAGCAGTCAGATAGGTGATCTATGCATATAAACCTTGCTTGTTTAGGAAGGCTACTTCTATTTAAAAGCATCACTCACACAACACTGAATCTTTCAAATCTCATTATGTCCTGCAGGTATAATAGGTAGGAACTGTGTAGGAACTTGTTCTTGCAGACAACATCCTGTAGGGTGGAAATATCCCCTGCAGCAGTGGCAATATTTTAAGACTCAGATATTGAACAGTTCTGCCCTGTATGTGTTTTTGTAGCACCTTTACCATTGAAGTGTCATTGTGTTACGCGTTAGGCAAAATGACAGACTGTGTTTCTCTTATCCCTGTTACGGAAATGATGGTGCAACAAATACCGTATTTGACTTGGTTATTCTTCTGAATTCCTTTTTATCAAATACTAGTAATAAAGAAGAAAATGCCCAATGAAAACACGTTGTGTCTGGATGCAGAAGGGCCTCATTGGAATAACCCTCTGAATCCAAGTAGGGAGCTATGTTTGTCAAGAGCTAGCTTCTTCAGGTAATTTTGACTCTACCATTCACATAAATATTGTTCATTTAGGCATATTTGTCCAGTCCTGTGTTTCTTCATCATCATACTACTGATGTTTTGGGACTTTATAATCACGCACATGCACATGCAAATCTGAAATAGAAAGATTTATTCCATGTGGTAATGACTAGTAACATGAAGAAAGTCTTTGGACTTCTCATCCCTGCAAGTCTGCTGTGTTACATGTCTCTCTACATAAAACTTGTTAAACCTTTCAATATAGTGATTTCGCAGACTATTATGAAACCTCTGAAATTAGCATTTAACATCTGTTAACTTGCTGACATATCTTCCATGTTCATCCAGCATAAATTAAAAAAAACTGAGTGAAAAGGGGAAAAAAAAAAATCAAGTCTCCTGTCTCCAGATACTATCGTGACAGACAAAACTAAGTTTACTTGGAGTCATTGCAGAGAATTGTGGAATGTAGTTTATGGAAGTTGGGATTGCTTCTACCAGTGACTTGTTTGTTAAAAAATTACGGGTTTAGATAATTTTTTTTCAGTTTGTGATTCAAAGTAAAGGTATGAAGACCGGCACAGAAATCACAGTTTCTGCATTACACAATATCAAGGTTTAATTCATTCTATGGCAGCATTTTTGGATCAAGATTTGTTATATCATTCTTCTAATCCATACCTCCAGAAAGAACAAGCCTCAAGGGATCATCCTGTCTTCCTGACAGAAAGTTCAGACTTGAAGGATTACAATTAAGCAAATCAAAAGCATAGGTTTTGACACTTGAGGATGTTATCCAACATAATTTTGGCTGTACAGTAATTTTGGTCTTCATATTATGCATGTGAGTCAGAGGAGGCATGCTTTGTAATAAGATGCAGGAGTTGTAAGATAACCTTTCTTCAGCCATTCACATCAAGTCTGCTCCCAAATCTCACAACGGATAACTATGTCCAAGTCAAACTTCTCAGCAGTGTTTAAGAAACTGAAATGTGTCTGGTATATTACTAAGTTACAGGAAAGGAACTTTTACATAAACAAGGACTGTTGTCATATCTCCCTTTCAGTCTTACCTTTCTTTAGAGCACCGTTGCTCCATTTCCTCTGAGGACACATCTAGACTTTCTGGTTATCCTTTTCTGGTCTCTTTTTAACACTATAGAGTTAGCTGACATCTTTTCTGAACTATGATGACAAAGCTCAGTCTCCAGATAAAACCCTGCCAGACTTATTGATTAAAGTATTTAAGAAATTTCAGGAGACAACCAAAGTTTTTGAATTTATGACAAAGTTGGATTAAATGTGGATATATTTAAAGAATTATTTAGTTGAGAGAGCAGTATGGGGAGGGATTTGGGGAAAAGAGATGAAAGGGGCTATTGTTTTTATAAAGATGATGGAAATTTCCTGTTTATGTTGGTCTTATTTCTGCTATTCTTTTATGAAATATTACTCTTCAAATACGTTTTGTTGATTAGTAGGTTCCTAAATACACATGAGCATATCTAAATAATATGAATAATATCATAGCCGGTAAATATTGCCAGCTGCTCAAGTCAGAATTTGTGGAGAATTTATGATTAGTGTGCCAGGGTCCATGAACATGTAGGAAAATGCCTTTAGAAATGGAAATTCCTAAATGTGTCCCATTTTCTCGTTCCTTTCCTTCATTGTCTACTTCTAATGTTGCTCACTCAGTGATATGAATTCTGCAGTGCTGTCCTGTAGGTCTTCTACACGTGTCATTGTTAGAGAAGGATGCCTGCTGATATCCAAGCCCATTTTACCCAGTGAGACAATAAAGAGAAGTTTTGTTCCTAAAGCTACAGAAACACAAATGACTTCTCATTATGCCCAGGTTGATGCAAATTGTAAGCCCAGAAGAATGGTGGGAGTGAGGCAGAATTGCTGGGGAGCTGGGTATGCTTAGCAGAATGTGTCATTTAAACAAGGTGACAAACCAACTATAAGTAAGCTCATCCCATTGCCTCACAAGTCTTTCTTTAAAGGCATTCAAAAAGTAGTAAAACCAAATATCTTTTTTCTTCTAATCAGTCTTTTCTATTGCACCTGAATTCCTAATGAATACTTAAGCTTTCATAGCGAGGAATGTCTTTAATACAAATTTAAGATATATCACTGAGCTGTTCCAAAATGTTTAATTTGACTGTCTGTGTAACTGAAATACTGGAGATTAATACAGCATTAAAAATACAATGAAATGTGCCTATTCCAGGCAGTTAAATACAGGCAACTTGAAATTCTTAAGTTGGTATAATTAATCAGTTAGACATGCTGCTTCTGTAATGCTCGGGTTATATCATTTCCCAGTAGGATTTTTGTGTAAAAAATTATTGCTTTATAATTTTACACTAAGTGCACCCTGTAGAAAAATTAGAATGCAGTCTTGTAATGTAAACAATGTAGATTACTATTGTGTAGGCGTAGTTCAGTCTTCTTTGTACTTCTGCCATATTCATAAAATTGATTGTGAAGTGTATGACACCGAATCACTTTTTTTAAAGTTGGTGGACAAAATTTTCCAGTAGTAATGGAACAGTAGTAATGTTTTCTCCGGGAACTTTTATTTCTGTTCACTAGAACCTGTCTACATAAAGTCCTTGCTTGGTGACTGCCTTTCTGGAGATTTAATGAACAGAGTTTTTCCTCGATCTCTCCAGAAAGGCAGAATGGTAAAATGTTTTCCAAACTGCCAAACTAAAGTACATAGATTTTAGTGAAAGAGACATATTTCCATTATCTGAGTGTAGTTAAAAATAAGGGCACAGTAGCCTTTCATAAAGAAATAGAACTTTAGACAACCTCTTTAGCTGTTTTGTATTTAGCTACAGCAACAAAAGCTGTAACCTGAACTGTTGACATTCTCGTTACTGATTTTATTGTATTCTTTTCCACTCCCATTAATCTGTTTGTATACACACTTTAGTAAATAGTCGATGTAGACACACTGTAAATAGAACTGCAAAGCAGATGAATGACGTGGTTTTTAATCCTCATTACAGTTTAATTTGTTTTATTGGAGATGATTTCTGACCTTGGGTTGTTTTTTTTAACCACATACTTAAAACCTTCTTGTGTGGGAAACATTTAAAATATATATTTTGCTTTATTAATTTATCATAGTGACAAGAAAAAGATGTGTGTACCTTGAACCGTTGGGTCAGTATAAATCTATGTTCCTGGAAATGAAATACTGTAATTAGAATTCCTTGGAGGCAGTGTTTTCTTTTTAACTTGATGTTACAAGAGAACGACTTCAAAGACTTCTGCTACTTCAGCTGATAGCAGAGCAACTCCCTAAGGCGATCTCAGTTAGACAGCTCAGGAATGGTCATTCAGTAGTAGATAAGGAGGTCTGTGAAGTTAATGGGTAATTCTGCTATTTAAAAATGTATTGTGTTATTATTCATTGATGAAAATTACAGCTTTGACATCTTAGTTAAAAGTTAAGAAGGAATAGGGAAATGGTGCTGGTATTGTAAGAATGATCAGAGGTGATAATGTCATAGCACTGGCAAGTAAGCATTTTAAAATTAAGTGCTTTTCCTTCCAAAGGCTCACAGAGGAGGGAAACTTGTTAGATCATCCCATCACCAATGCAGTTACTTCCCAAAGGAGAGTAATTAAGTTAACGTTTAAATTACTTAAACATCGGTGCATCTTTCACATCACTGGAGCAGCTTTCCACAAGCTAATTGCACATTATTTGACAGTTTCAGTCTTCCTCCCTGCCCCCCCCCCTTTTTTTTTTTTAATTTGCTGTGGTTTATTTTATTCTCTTGCTTTTACGTAAAAGGGCCTATTAGGAGAATGACCGTACTCCAACATACCACCCTTGAGCTGCAAAAAGTATCTGTGTCAGCAAGAGGAAGATGTTCTCTGTGCAGGGCCTGTAGCTCCTGGCAGGCTGGTTTGCACGGGCCGAAAGCCCTTTTCGGTACGGGCTGCCAATGCTGCAGACAGTGCCAGGGCGTGAGGTGTGGATAATCCGCCGAATGCAGCCAGGCTTTTACCGATGGCACGTCCGCACGTGGGCCAGGCCTGAGGACTCATACACACAGTCAACCCTAAACCTTACTCTTTCTTTCTCCAATTCTTTTGTTTGGACAGAAGGTTCCCCTTCTCTGTGCTCCAGTGTATATCAAAAAGTTGATACACTACGCATCAATTAGAGACCAGAGCTGGGAAGCAGTAGGATAAAACCCTGGATGGGTAGGATGGAAAGGAGGGCTTTTGGGCCGCAGTGTCTTGGGCGTGAGTGAGCACCTGTCCCTGCTGTGGAGGCTGGCAAGCAGCCTGGGAAGTTAACTTGGGAGAACAGGTTATCCTGAGCTGTTTGTTTCCGGAGTGCTGCTGTGTAGGTGGGCAAGGGCTCCTCTGAAGCAGCCCGCCTTTCCCTGCAAGGCTGGTGTTGCTCACCCTGGCTCCACAGCCTTCTGACAGAGGAATAGTGCTGAGCTGCCCGCAGCTGCCAGCCTGGTGCCAGCCCACTACGAAGAGGAACAGGAGTGGAGGGGGAGGGAAGGGTTTTGTAACCCCGTGGACTTCAGGACATCTATTAACACAGCACATAGCGCTGAGTCAGCCCAGCCTGGCTCTGGCCTTGCAGCGTCTGGGGGGCTCCGTGCTCCATAGCCCGTGTTTAATAACGTACGCAAGTTCTCAGCTTCAGTTTAAAGTTCAAAGCTCGGCGTGACTATCGGTGTAAATAAGGCTACTAGACTTGTACAGTCTAAGCAGACCCTCTCTCTTCTGCCCTTGATACCCAGAAGCAGTTTCCACGATAGTTCCACTTCATCTTGTCTTAGCAAAGGGAAAAGTTAGTATGTCTGCATACTTGTGCATAAACTGTCCCTCTGAGTCTTTGAGTATGTTTTTTATTGCTGCCCTTACATTCGCATCAGTTTGTTGAGGTACTTTTGAGTTATTGTGCGGAATGTTCTCTCTGGAACACACCCAATACTATATATGAAGAGATTATAAAAACTTTCTATCATGTCACAGAAACTGGTTTGCATGCATTTATTAAAAATCAGGTTTAATTCCATTTTGTATTAACAGGAAGGAAAATGCATACCTACTAGTAGGTATTTAAAGTGGTAGAAATCCCTCGATCTTTAGTGGTAGTAATACTACTCTAAGCTGTTCCACAGCACTGTAGAATAGTAAGCTGAGATGGTGTGTGAATGAGAAGATGACAAATCAGTTAAGTAAGTAACATTTACCGCTATTTTAAAAATACTGTAAATAATTGAGTTTTTCTAATGCACTGGCATATTTTCTAGAGCATAGGTACTACTACTACACTTAGAAAAGTGTTGTCATACAAGAAAGGTAAATTACCCTCTTCATTTAGAAGAAAGAGACTGTGGTCTGTGTGCCTGCATTCTTTCTTTCTTTCATTCTGACCCCTAAGAACATGCATTGACTTCAAAATTCACAGAAATCAAATAAAGTGCTACTTAGTTTTAGAGTGCCTTTCATCTCAGTATAAATGTAGACCAGGAGTGGACCTCCTGCATAACACAGGCCTCAATTTCACTCAGTAATTTTGACATCCAACCTGCAATTTGTGGTTGAGCTAGAGCATATTTTTAAGACAGACATCCAGTCTTAATTAAAAGATTTAAAATGAGGGAGATCTATTACATTCCTAGACTGTTGAGTGTTCTCTATATTTGCTGGACTGAATTTGTCCAATTACAACTTTCAACAATTGAATTTTATCATTTTATCTTTCTTTCCCAGATTAAAGTATACTTTTTTTTTTTTTTTACTAAAACTATCTAGATACTTAACTAGGCAAAAGTGTTTTAGGTTTGACATGCTGCAAATATAATCAGGATGATGTTAAAAAAACATCATAAAGTTGAGTAATTAATTGTATTTCTTTACATTGTTAATAGCTTGTGGTGCAAAATCAGTGTATTTCCTTATATTTTCCATGCATCGTAAGTATGTAAAAAAGAATCCAATTATATGGATTCCTATATATATGTATGTTCACCAGAAAAAAACTATAAACATAGAGTGTAAACTCAATTTCAGAGTTTTAAAAAGTAAGATTAATCTTAGAACAAAACAGCTTTATTTTATGGGCTGTGTTGTGTGCTATTTCTTAATCTTTTTTCTCCCTGAACTTTCATATAGTCTTACAAATCTATTGTGACAATATCTTCCTACTAAGTTTCACGTAAAGGGCAGGTGATACAAACATAGAAAACACAGTTTAGTTTATTAGGTGGAATTATATTTAATATAGAACAACTTTGACATACAGGATGACAGGAATCCTTCAAGATGCAATGCCCATGCAAAATTTCATGAAGCAATCACTTCGGTATCTGAAAATTATTGTTTATCAAATATTATGTTCCTTCCACTTATCTTAGAACTACTGATCAGATTTTTAAAACTGATCAAGTTTGTCATCCATTTTAAAATCTGATCAAAGATTGCAGGGATTTTCACGTCTGTAGCAACTGTTTTAGAAAAGAAAAACATCTATTCTTTCAATTAAGATAAACTCACAATAAAATCTCGTTAATGGCATTGCTGAGACAAATATATCCACAGGTTGTCTTGGCAACAAGAGATGGAGATGGAGAAATGTATGTCCTGACACAAATTTCTTAAAGTAATCTTTTTCTTTTTTTTTCTTTTTTTTTTTTTTTTAAATAAGTTTTAGCTTTGCTCTATATTGCTATAGGAAAAATGTTGTATTTTAAAATATGCAATTAAAAAACCCTGGAAATTGTTTCAAAAACTCCATTATCATTACTCTCGCTATAGCATAATCTCTAAGGATTGCAATTTTAATGCTAATTCCAGAAGCAACTGGAAACAGCTGACATGTGCAGTATCAAGAGAAGAAGGTCAGCGTAGCAGCTAGACACAGAGGAAACAGCAGGAGACTGCATTATTACTCATTACATATATTACACTAGACCTTAGGGATTCCTGCTATAACCAGGACATTGTTAAGCTTGATACTGTACAAATGCAGCAAGAGCAGTCCATGGCCTGAGTCATATCAAAACAGGAGCAAGCGAAATATCTATGTAAATTGTCTTATGTTGTTGGGTTTTTTTTTTTTATTTGCACATGTTGAACCAAAACAAACTGGCATATATTCAGAAAAATGCAAGAAGTTGTTTGCTGTCCCCTATGCCTCTGTCTGTGACTCAGATCTTTGATAACTGTCATTAGAGTAAGCATGGGACAATCAATGGTTTATGAATTCCACCTGATGGTATACATATCTTTATCTACTCATGTAAACATATATGCAGTAAAGATCTTCTCAAACTCCGTGATGCATCTGGCCGCATGCTCAGTCAAATGAAATTAGTTAAAGTGGAAATTACATTGCATTGATTTTTTTTTGTTGTTAGCACCACCACCCCCCCCCGAATTGTCATTAGCCACAATTGTTGTTTTCACCTGGGGATTCATCGTAATTCAGATCTGTCTGCTATGCCCACTAGGTCTGGCTTTCATAATGTTTAAGACTGGGAAGGATCAATAAACCATTTAGTCTCATTGGGACCATGCATGTCACATCTGTTAAATTTCACCCAGTTATCTGCGTCTTATGACTGGCAACTTTATATAAATAAAATTATATTTTAGAACAGCTGAACGGAGCAGAGACTAGAACATTATCAATTTTTGTGGTCTATGCAGAATGACTAGTTTGCAGAATGACTAGTTTGCTAAGATGATCTCAGCAGGTGTGTCATCATGCATGCTGAAAAGGGAGATGATTTGTTTCCTCCCTCCTCCTGTCAGTCGGACCTACAGTATACATCTCATCTGATTATACGTGCGGGGATCACTGTGACTCTCTGTGGGAAAGCAATGCACACAGGCTGGTATCTAGGAATAGTAATTCTTTGGTAGTTGGTGACCAATATGTAAAATTTTAAAGGAATTAAGTTTTCCTTTTATTCCTGCTTTCCATTTCCCAGAAATGGAAAAAGAAGAATAAAATGTGAAAACTGAAAGCAGTCAGACCAGAATGCATATGATCCCTTTTACATAGTGATCTAGACTTGCTTAGAAGCAAATGAAGGCTGCCTCTGTGTTTTGAGCTTTGGGAGCCAAAACTGGTAGGTTGCCTTCTACCACTGTATAAAGGTCTAGCTAGTTCTTCACTTGTACTTGAAGTTTCTCTTTGTATACAGCAGTGATTGTTGTATTGCTGCTGCTATTTTTTTTTTTTTTTTTTGGTCACAGTTTTTAGAAACACATGTTATGGCAATTGTCTGCACACATTGCTATATGGCATGTTTTTCTTGATGTGGTTCTGGAAGCAGCGTAGCTATTTATTGGCTGGTCAAAGCCTGCACTGCTGCTGAAGGGAACGGGCTGTTCTTACTTCAGCCACAGCCACACGTTCCCATTCCTCCCCCTGCATTGGCTCTTGTACCCAAGTTGTAGCATGGTGAATCAACTTTGCTCATCTGACTAAATCTACCACGGGAAAAAACCCAACCCACTCTTGTCTCCATTTGAATTGTCAAGCTGAGCCAAGTCCCCATGAAGAGCACTACAGCTGCCTTCTGGCCAGAAGTGGAGAAATTTGTAACCCTTTTTCAGTGGTAGTGTAATTTTAGATTAGTTTCACTTGCTTGTGACCAGCTTGTCTCTCAGGGCAGTATCGTGGCAACGTTAGTTGGGTTCTGGCATGGTGCCATACTGCTGCGGCTATATTTCTTCCCCATCCAACAGTAGCTTATGTGTGGGCTTGCAATCTGTATTGTTTTAGTTGTGCTGTATGAAGACCTTCCAAACTTTAGTTTTTATTCTTTTATTACACTAAGTTGTATTTTAATCTCAAAGGTGTTATTTTCAGTTTGTCAGTATAAAATATATTTTGTTGATTTGCAGTTGTTTAATCTGGTAGATTATTCTGTAGCAGTAGCCAAGTTGCTTTAGTTCTTTAATTATTTATGTATTTACTAATCTCCCTGTCATCTGCATGCTTGCAGTAGAGATCTTATGTTTAGATCATTGTTTCCACCCCTACCCCCCCCCAAAAAAAAACCCCACAAACCCCAAACCAAACCAAACCCACAACCCAAAACAGTTGGAAATAGCAGTGTACTAAGAACAGGGCCCTGGGGACCTTAAAGCACTTCTGCTGGTTCTTTGTGAGCCAAAAAGTCATAAAAGAGAAAACATACAATGCAGGTATTTAATAAAATCAAGTTCAGCTATTAAATTGGAAATTAAAATCCAGGACATCAACACAACACAGACCACTAACACCATCACAAAAAAATAACAGGTTGGTTTGCTGGTCCTGCTGGTTGACATTACTGGTATTTGTAGGCTCTAACTATTTATTGTTAGAACAATGAATTTACTTTACTTGTTTATAGTTTCCAAGGTTTGAGTATTTGGGGGTTTATTGTCTACTAGTATTTCCTTGGCTTGCTTACTTTTCTTTTTCCTGCTTTTCTTTTACTAGTATACCTCTTCTAATAATATATTCTTAGATATAAAGGTAGATAGAAAAGCTAGAAATTAAGCTAGAAAATTTGAAAATCTTTGTGCAGTAGCAAATGTCTAAAAAGACTTGCAAAGAATCACTACATTTTGTCTCAGAGGTTCCATCTTTTTCTTGGGGAGTCTCATTCATTTCTCAGAAAATTAAATCTTCTATTAAATGTATTGCATTCCACATTTTTCCTAATTACCAATGTATATCATCATTAAAACTCAGCATCTGTAAATATGAGTCAATTATTGAAAAATACTTATTTCTGCTGTTGCTGTAAACAGAGCAATTTTGACAAGTACACTAGCACATGCTGCTTATTAGAGATAATTTAAAATTGAGTGGAATTTTACTTCCAGCCACAGAAGAGCATAAGCTTGATCTTGAGCTGTACAGCATCAAGCAGAGTTGAAGTTGTTTCATGTGTCATCATTTTGGACATACAATCTGAAAGAAACAGGTCTTCGAATAAACCCATTATAATTGAGAAGTTCTGTTAATTCTATATCAGGTGATGCACTTACTAGAAAATTTAATTTTGCTCCAGCAAATTTTTTCATATATTCCAGCTGACTGACTTTATCAGTGTAAATAGAAAATATGCTCCATTTTTTTCTGTTTCCCGCAAAATAATCTTATTGGCTTAAAGCCAAGTCAAAGCACTCAAAATAGTCTTCTTGACATGCATTGAGTTTTATAGAGTGGCTCTGGGGTTCCTGGTACCAGAAACATGAGGAAGAGATGGTGGGAGAAAGTTTTGTTTTCCAAGCAGCAAAATCCAAGAAAAGCAAGGAAACAGAATGAGATAATCTGTATAGACAAAGTCTAATACTTTAAAAAAGGAATCAATGATCAGTGTATCTGGTAAAAGTGTTTTTGCACAGTTGAGATGAGGTACTTAGAGGCTCATTGTGTTATAAATCTTGGGCCATATTCTTAGCCTAAGCAAATAGAGGGAGGTTCACCGATTTCAGTTAAGCTGTCCATATGTAAATAAGATGAGATTTTAGCTTTCTAGATCAAGTTAAATAGGAAGTCACTGTGTCTGTCCATACCCGTTAGTATACATTTTTGAGTCTCTTAGTCATACACAGATTACAATGCACAAAGGTGTATTGTACATACATAGGATGCCAGCTAACTATAAGAGACAAAATGGGATCTATTAAACAGATCTGCCTTGAATCTTGTCACAGATGAATATGCTAAAAAATGGATGAAATCGTAGTTGCTTTTTGATTTGTAGGATCAACAAAACATGGGATTTTTCCCTGTGAAGAACTCTGTTCAGTCTTCCTCCAAATACAGGGCTTAATTCAATCCTTAATAGACTAACAGATCATTTTTGCGGTCATCAGTTTTACATGTAGTTTAGCTCCAGTTTAGGATAGTACCAGTTTACAGTAAGGGGGATTAAAATAGCACAGTGAGTACGCTCATGACTTGCTTCCCTGTGAGTGGTGAGGTCCTCTTCCATGATCTCCAAACCAGAAGAGTTAGAAGGCTCATCTGATGCTTGGTTTTCCTGATTTCCCTATTTGTTGACAATGTGTGTGACTGTGGACATGTTGGCTCTTCTGTGCTTCGGTTCTCTGTCTGTAGAACTGCATATAAAAGTATTTTTCTAGCCATACTATTATTTTGAAGCCTTAAAGTACCATGACAAGCAAGATCAGAACAACGCAATTGCTCGATCAAACATTCTGAGTTATGGATCCCCTGGATGTATATTGTGAAAATCCTATTTGGGTCTAACTACATACTCAGGCATCAGTCTTCTGGGAAACTCCTTTTCTAAGGACTGAATAACAGTCCTAGAATATTATTTCCCTTCCTTTTGTTCACCGTGAGATGAATTCAATTGCATAGCCTCACTAAGATTTACCTGGAACTTTGGCGCTCCAATTTCTACCTGGGGATTGGTAATGTAAGAATCTGTTTCAACACCCCAACAAAAGGTGTTTGGTCTTTTCAAAATATCCCCTTACTCTTTTAATAGGAAATAAAGAATTGTGGTATATTCCCTTACAGCCTTCTTACAGAGTTTTGTACAAATTATGTAGCTTTTAATAACTGTCTTCAAGGTTGTTGATGCTAGCATTTAAAAGGTTTCTTTCGTCCTCGTTCTTAGGATCAGATCTAAGGCCAATAACCCGGTTGCAGTACCTCACTTTCATTGCCTTAATTCTTTGACTCATTAGAGTCATCTTTCTTATGTATACCTGACCTTAGGAGTACTTCTCAGTCCAAGACAGCTCCCACAGTTCCATATTTAAATTCTTTCTTTCTTTTTAAACATATGAAAATGTCTTCAGAAAGAAAACTACATTCTCTAATGCCAGTCTTTCTCAATATGAAGTTCAACACTGGAAAACTGTTCTCTCTTTGGTGGCTTCCTTCTGTTATTAAATTAACATTCAGCGTTCCAACAGCTCTCTCTTAATGTGAGCCTTTCACTACCACTAGCTTAAAGGAAAATGGAACCATTAATTTTTTCTGTTCCAAAAGTGCAACAATATAAAAAAGTTAAATGGACAAATAATTATCAATACACAAAAAGGAGCTATGGTTATGCATTAGAATCACATACCTGGTTTTAAAATTCATTGATAAAGCAACTAACTACCATCATAGGGCAAGAATTTTCAGCCACTGAAAATCCAGTCTATATGCACACTAATGATGAAGAGGTGTAATTTGTGTATCCTGTTAGGAATCTGTGATATGTAGTTCTCCATGATGAGTTATCTTAAAATATTTTCAACTGTGTTCAGTTTTACTTGACTTCCCCTTGGGACAGGATGAGCATGGCTGAATATTTTTGTTACCTAATCTGCTGCAATTTTAAAACCACTTTTTAGCATTACCTTACTTGTATCCCATGTGAAAGAATACTTTGAACAGATTTCCAGGTCACTTCGTTAGATAAAACCTTTAACAGTTTAGGTAGTTTCAAGTCAGTATGTAGTCTTACCCATTTAAGAGACAAACTGTGATTTCCAGTCAGTATGTAGTCTTACCCATTTAAGAGACAAACTGTGGTTTTGTTTGCTGCTGGCTCCATGAGGTGCTACATCTTTTCAAGGCTGAAGACCCATATTTTTCAAGATTTTCCCAGTCTGTGACTTGCTTACATCTTCCATTGGTATTGACACCGTTGAAGCAAATTTCTGCCTACCATCTGTGTCCTTAGAAAGGAGTGGTCTTGTAGAAGGAAGGATGTGTGAGCTAAACCCCTGATTTTAAAGAATTAACTATATTTCCCATAGGTAAACCTTTTTTTCCATATAATTTCTGTGGTTGATGTTACTGTAAATTGTCCTTAGTTTTGAAAGCTTGCCTTTTAGGGATTAATCAAAGCATAACACTTGAGGCCAGTTTACGTACAGATAGTCACACACAAATACACACAGCATTTTTAAATGCCTGTATATCTTTCAGCATAACCTCTATGTTTATAAACACATCTGAATCAGAACTGCTGTTCATTTCAGTAACCAGTTTTGAGCTTAATGTATATATTTTAAAACCAAACATCTGGTTCTTTTGGAGCAGAGTCCTAAAATGTACACAATCCAGTGGAACAGACAATGTTCCTGGTTTATTATGTTGAGTTATCCTGAGATCCGCTTCTTGTGCTGTTTGCAGTTCGTAGTGCAGACTGTCTCTAGAATATATTTCCTCACGATGTATTCCCCACCTACAGTGGCACGTCGATCTAAAGAACCTAAAGTTTCTATTATTGATTGAACAGAACCTGCAGCTGGCCATGTACATGAAATCCACACAAGTGGGCTTCAAGCATCCACATGGGTGTTTGTCCTTCTTAAGGTCTCAGTGGGAAGGGGGACCTGAATGTTTCCTCTGAGTACAGAATTCAGAATGCTTATCCCCCGTGTCTCACAGCTTATATGGCTGAGTTGGGTTGTTGTATATACTGTTGTTTGATAACAAAAGATAGATCATAAAAGATCTTTAGAACATTAGTCTACATAGCATCAGCTGGACCACAGATCCAAAGGAGTTCTATTTTTCTTACGTGTCTTACATACTGGTTGCTACTATGTTCTGTTTACATGTGTAGTTTCTAGTGGTATATGGCATTCCTTTGGAGTATTCCACTCCTTTGGATTCAAGAGACTTGGCTGATCAAGGCGGGGGTTTGTACTTCACAATCAAGGATGTTCTTAGAGGAGTTTAAACAGACAATGTGTAAGACTTGGCGATTCAGTCTATATCAAACTATATCACAGGCTGGGAATTTGCCTTTCTGCAGTATGTGGAAGACAGCTATTTCTTCTAATCAAATGATTTTCCATTCTTTACTTTTATAGGGATTAGCCTGTGTACCTGTGACTCATTTTGTCACATTGAGGTTAGAGATTGCAGGATGTTGTCCTGAGGACAAACCATTCAAAAACTGCAGCTAGTGAAAAAAGAAAATCCACTTATTAATGATGTTTTTCTCCTCAGTGCATTAGTAAATGTTGTCCCCTTATTTGTACAGTCTGTCACAACCTGTATTTGTGAGCTCTCCAGGAGAGAAAATACCAGGATCATGTCAATTTTGTGATCTTAGTTTGAACCCAGCTTCTTCGGACCTTCATTTATTTAGCTGTCAGAAGTCCGACAGAGACTTGCAGTCGTAGATGGTTTTAACCAACTAAGGAATGGTTCTTTAATTTGGAAAAGAAAGAGACAAGGATATTCCCTCTAATTATTTAAACATCACTTTTTTTTTTTCTTTTCCAAGTAATATGGGTTACCTTTGCATAAACTGAATTCTGATGGCCCATATCCCAGTACAAAGTCACCTGAGTCTTTCAGAAGTGCCCGAGTACTTGATTATTACAACTTGTAAAAGATATTCCTTTATGAAAATCCATTACTGTTTTTTCTTTCCTTCTGCGTGTGAGTGCTCTGTGTTTTTCAGACATCTTGTCAAGGCTGGCTGTTTCTTATGAGAATAGATGCTTAATGTAGAATCATAGCTGTAACTTCTGACCTGGAATGAAGTAGTTCTAACAAAGGGTTGAATCTTCAGTATTGAAGACATTCACGTGAAAAGTAGCCTGATTAAAGACAGCAGTATTGAGTTTTCGCCATTAGACTAGAAAGGCTGAATTGTTACTAAAAGCCGTGGAGAGGGGGACTCTGGAATTTGTGGTGAAAGGAAATTGAAAAGAAACAGAACATTTGGATTCATGTTTCATGAAATAATGTGTGTGACAGAGTAGGAAGGCAGTCTGAGGGAAAATCGACATAATTTTTTCCTACAACTGGGAAAGGCCAGATAAATATGTCAGTGTCAACAAGTGAACTATTGTATACTTAGAGAAAAAGATTCAGAACAATTTGTAAATATTAATTTGCATTGGCCTTAGAAGAATGTTTTATAATGTACAAAAATGTACATTTCCCCTGTAGAATCTTTATGAGCCTGTACTAATTACAAGTCTTTCTTTGGTGTTCTTTAGTTTTGTAGGAGCAGTTCTTTATTTGGCTTCACTTATCTTAATTAAGAAGCTATAAAATTAAAGATTTCCCACTGTATTTTGTTACAACCACATGAGAAAAAGAGAAATGCTACAGTATTAAGTTTTTCAGCTAGGAAAGAACATTAGAGAAAGAAAAAAAGAGATTATTAGATCCTGAGTGTTAACTAAAAAGAAAAAACCAAAACCAAGAAAGACAGAATTGTGGAAATTATATATATATTTTGGTTTTTTAACAACAAAAGAACAAAGCACATTACTTAATGATGATGTTCACAGAGTAAAGGAGACTATGGGTTACAAAAGTAAGCAGGAACAAGATCATGCTTTAGTAATTGGAATAAGTTCTCCAAGTGAATCAAATCACCGGAGTATAAAATAATTGTGAATAAATGGGCACAGGATAACCTATATTTTAAGAAAAAAAGGCAATTCAGTTTTAGCAGAAGGCCAAAAATTGGGAAGTGGTCACCCAACAGATGTCCTGAAACTTACTTATGGAGAGTAGCTGCATCCCAGAACCCAAGTGTTCACAGAAGCAGCATCAGGATCTTGAATTCTGTATTTCAGCAGTACAAGTGCAAATTAGTCATTGTTTCAGCCACTCTGTCATTGCTACATGGTAACACCAATATTTCATATTTATTTTGTTGGTAATTATCTGAATTATTTCTGTCCTTTTTTGTGATTATTGAATGGCTTAGTTTTGTGTATCAATTTGAGCCATATCAAACTGAGCTAATTACAGTCTCGAGAGAAAAGTAAGCATTTTCTTGGTATACTTCAGTTCATGGCTTTTACTGACAGTGTGTTTCAGAGAATTTCTCAAGCATGTTGCTGGCTGTAGGCACATTGACATCAGTGGGAGATCTCGTATGCTGAAGTTGCACACATTTTAGATGACATTCTTTTCTTCTTTTCAGCTACTTACTTTCATCTCTGATTAGAGAAAATGCCTGTAATTCAGATAAGATGAGAAGCATAGTGTTATTTCCTTAAAAAACCCATGTGCAGATAGGTAGGCAGGTATTGGAGCAAGATCTCGTTTGCATGTTTTCCCTGGCAGGCAATAGAGACTCCTATGGTCAGAAGAGAGCCCGGTTTTCTTCGCTGAAGTTAGACCCTGCAAAGCTTCTTGCTTTAAAGCTATCTCCTCTGGCATCTGCTGCTGTTTGCTGCAAGAAATCCTATAGATAAGCACTGTAAAAATCTAATCCACCAGCCTCATGGGTGGCACGGTGCATTTGTATAGCTTGCATGACATTATTTATGTAGTTAGTTTTATATTGTTGGCCTTGGTGGCTGTAAAGCCCCTTGCCCATTCGCTTATTTTCAGATCTGAAGTCCATTCCTGTGATGCTTTCCTACTACTGTTCAGGAGAGTGGAGATTTGAATGTTGCTGCAGAGAAAGAGTGACAGAGAGGAGAAACAAAGAGGCACAGAAAACAAAAGTAATGGCAGGGATGTATGGCAAAAGTTTTTTAATTGTATCATTTGTCAAGCAAATTCCATTGGTCAAGCAATGTGCAACCTCGGTCTGAGGGCATGATGGAGGCAACGCTGCTATTCTTGAAAGTGTGGATACCAAAATCCCTGTCCAGTACATCCTTGTCATTATGTACAGAGGCAATATGCCTTTTCTCAAGCAGGGAGCCGAAAGGCTTATATAATTTTTAATGAACTTTGGGAGCCCTTTACAGAACATTAACAAATGTCTGATGGCTGCTGTGTTCCTATAAACAGATTTTTTTTTTCTTGTTCTTCTGTGCTTTAGTCCATAAACTGTTGATATTTCCAACCTCCCCAGCCAAATTAATGCTCAAAAGGATACATGTGTCTGCAGCCTCCAAAGAGCTAGATATCACCCAGTTACATCCAGGAATTTCCTTTTAAAAGTGTGTTAAAGTTACTAGGAATGTTTCCTGAACAACCTGAAAGAAGTCTGTGTTGAGCACTGGGTTAATGTATGCCAAAGCATCTTAATTTGATTACTTCTACTTGCACTTTCAAATCAACCGAAAATACATAGTTGACAATGTAATTATTAACAACACACAGAGTTTTTTTCTCAGATCGAAGACGTCATTATAGATAGGATTCAGAATTATAAGTCATTGAATTATAGAAGAATTGTACGTATGTTGTGAATGGGAGTTGAAGAACTAGAAGTGTTAATGTGAAAAATATCTGAAAACCTTGGGACTTCTGTCTGTTCCTTTCTTCTCTTCCTTTTTATGCTAAGGCTTAAGAGAACAGAGTGCAAACTTGCTTAAGAAGAACAGCAAAATCCCATTCTTTAAATATAGTACTCCCATTGGTTAGGCTTGCTAAACTGCACAACTTGTCAAATCAATTTTTGGGCTATCTATTCAAATCAAATAGTCTCTGAATTCAGTATTCAAACGGAGAAACTCCCTTTTTTTTAATTTGTTACTGGGATGAGTTCTTTACCAAAAATTTTCACCACAGAAAAATTATCATTGAACTAAAGGGTCTGTTCAGCATAGTCAGGTGTTCTCATTTGAAAAGCTCTCTCTCACCAAATCAAGGATCCACATGGTGGTATGTCGTGTCGTGGTAAGAATATGCACAAAAGGAAAGCCTCACTGCTTTTCAGAGCATTTCATATCCTTGTGTTCATTTGGAACTTAATGGTAAATTAAATGCAAGATACCTGAATTACATTAAGTAGACTATAGATTAAAATGGACCTCTTTTATACATTTTCAAGGGGTTGCATATTAAGTCAACATTTGCAGTATTTTAATTTCTATTTGGTTTTCTTTTGTTTGGGCTTTTTTTTTTATGTCTTGGTTATAAATAGAATGTTGTTTTGAAAGCCCAAATGTTGGACAGATGTAATATTATGTCAGAAAAATATATATAAAGGACATGAAAGATATATAATCTTTGCCCCAAGTATGTAACAGTCAAAGGATGCAATCACAAGAAAATAAACAAACATGGATAAATGCAGCTTTATAGAGCATTTTTCCTTCACTCCATACTTCAGCCATCACATTCATAATTTTATTGAAAATACAAGTGAAGATTTGTTCTGCAGGGAGTTCATTCAGATACCATTTCCTAATGGTTGCTTGCAGCCCCAAGATGTATTAGCATTTTAACTGAATTTTTGTGCTTTAGTTGTGTATCCTATAGCTATCACAGATGGTAACAACCCAGATCTTCTGTGAATCATAAGGACTAAACAAAATATTTATAGGTTGACAAGAAATTTTGACATAATAATAACTATCTTCTATAAAACTAGTTGTCAGTGCTTTGTAAAATTTCATTTAGCTAAGCTGGTTTGTTTAGTATTTTTATTTTTATTTCATTCTGGTGTGCTTGGTTTATTTATTTATTTACTTACTTACTTACTCAGACCTAAAAAACCTAGCTTACACTCAGAATATTATGTGTTATTATTTCACTTTTTTTGTTGCTCTGCTAATTTCTTCATTATCTCTCACATCATCTTTCTTCTTCCTTAAATTTTAAAATGGTTCGTCCTGTATCCTCTGCTAACTTTATGTTGGTCCCAGCGTTTGGCTTTGCATAGTCTATCTTCCTCTGCTTTCCACTCACAGAAGAATGATTCCCTTGCAGAATTAAACACATTCATAGGTAGTTGAACAGTAGAGTATGTAACAGTAGGTGCTTCTCAGCTATGGGAATTCTTAGTTTAATTTGTTTAAGAAAAAGGTAGCATTTATTCTGAGGGCATCAAAATTGTATTTTGTCATTGCATATAATCTCTGTAAGTGAAGGTTTACTGTGCCTAATGCCCTCAATCACTGTAGCCAAGACTGAGGAATCGAATTAGGAGAACATTGGTTATATTTTACAGAAGTTCAACATGGAGTTCTTTTGCTCTGGATAGTGTTAGAACAGACAGCTTCATTGCTGTGCAGTAGCTTGATACCTTTTTTCATTACCTCATTTAAAAATGATACTCCATATCAAATCTATGATTTCAGGCATAAAAGGAAAAAATCAGGCATGCATTATTTTTAAAAAAGAGAACTGGAGGAAAAGGAAGGTATTGGACATGGCTGTATGTACAGCTGATTCTTTGTGGGAAGAGATGTTGTGAGGGAGGTCTGTCTTGACTGTGCTGAGTGAAAACAGTGTTGATTAGGAAGAAGTAGATGGCAGTTGATTGGAAGTAGACAGACTGGAAAAACTGTCCCAAGCAAGTTAATAGGCTCAGCCACATCTGTTGCTGCTTTTTTATTGGAAATTTTCACATGAAAACCTGGTTTGCAAGCTGGAGTTTGGAATACTTTTCTTTACATTGGACCCTGACTTCCCTGCAAAAAACAATTAAAACCATATGCATCGCTTTTTTGGATGCAAACTTCCCTTTGTCCCGCACAGACCTGGGAGCATTACGGGTAACATAAGAGCTGAATTATGAAAGAAGTTACAGAATAAAGTTACTTTTCCAATGCATTTTACAGAATAATTTTTTCACCAGATGCATTTGCTTATGTATGTTTTTTCTTCCTTTTTTTTTTAATTAAAAAAAAAAAAGAAAAAAAACCCCAAACAACAGTGTAGAAACCTTGGTACCATGCTTCCCCTTTGACATTCCTAGAAGCAGTTATTGACCTTAAATGGTTTTAATGTTTTTAAAATGTCAATTCTAAAACACACATTCAGTTATATAACACCTACTGAGCGATGAGGCAAATGTTTACTGATTTGTGTGGCTATGAAAACCACACGAGTGGAAGCCAATCATATTGATCGCTTCAGCCAGTTATATTTGTACAACACATGGTTATCCCATTTTATTCACTAATATACAGTAAAGAAAGCTGGCAGCTAAGAGTTGTTATATGATGAAAGCCTCTTTACTTACTAGTTTGGTATCACTGCTGTGAAGGACATATCTTGTAAAGTATTTAACAATCTTTTCAAGGGTACAACTCGGAGTTACTGAGACAAGAAAAAAATGTTGGCACAATTAGCATTTGGTTGAGAAGTAGCAGTTTCCAGCCAAATAAAATGTTTTAGATTAAAGTTTGGACTCAACAATATATTTTGAAAGGAAAACTGTTGACAAGGCTACAAATATTGTGAAGGGCTGTGGTGCAACACGCTTGATCTGGAATGGAAGTTCTGTTTGTCTCTGAGATTTCTGTTAGCTGTGAAACCCATACGTCTTAATACATCACAAACTAAAACCAGCCTATAGTACTAGCTTTAGCCAGATTAAGTGTCAGGGACTCACTTAATATATAGATTTTGTTTCATTCCGGTGGAGGCTCAGAGCTAGGCTTTTGCTAAACAGAATTGCAAAGGAATTAAATCAGTATGCAGATGCAAATGCATTTGGTTTGAGACTTAGCTAAAAGTGAAACACTGCCTGCAGTCGTGGGGTTTAATTCCTTCGTCCATTGTCTTTTAGCTCTCTTTTTTCTTCTGCTGTAGGATTCGCCATTTTATACATCATTCTTTGGGACTAAGATCTCTTTTTCAGCTCATTTGAGCTACAGTATTTGGAAAGAGTACCCTCCTCTGAAAGGTCAAGCTTGTTGTTTATTGTCAGTGAAAAGGTTTTTCTTTTTTTTTTTTCCTTCTCCTTTAACTTCTAATTCCATCCTTCTTTTCCATGCCACCAACTAGCTTTGCTTCTTTCTGAAATGACCAGCAAGAGTACTGTTAAAATTTATGTGGCTTAACCTCTTCTCTGTGAAAATGGCCAGCAAAGTTAATATCCTGAGGCCCTTTCTGAGCCTGCATGCTCTATCCTGGTTAAAATAATGTGTTTTAGTAATGCTTGCCAAAACATGGGTGGGAGACGGGGAGGGAATTGCGCAATCTTAATTTAGAAATAGCAACTCTGGAAAAGTTGATATTGAGAGTTGTTTAAAATCGTTAAATCTGTTTTTATGCAGGGCTGCAAATACCTGGAAAAAAAAGAAAACCAACAACAAAAAAAACCCAGCTAAAGATTCTCTTTTTAACGTATTTTCTTAATGCTTTGTGTATGTGGAATATATTAGGTCTACGTTACCCATAATTTCTCCATTATGAAATCTCAGTTCATTAAGTCTTATCTGCAGCCTTTAAATAGAATGCAGTCTTCTTTTTTTTAGTAGCAGGGCAGGTTATTCATTATCAGCTGTTAGACCTTGCAGATGTTTCCCTTGTAGCCATATATAAAATGGCTGATATGGCATGAATCTCCATATGACAAATAACCTTCAAGTGCTGGAATCCTCCTTTAGATTTCACTTCAACTCCTAATCTCATACACATCTTTCTGTGATATGACAATTCAGGGTTGCAGAAATGATTGACTAATTAAAAAAACATTTTATTCAGGTCTAGTTACATAATTTTAATAAGGAATGTATGAAAGTAAGAGTGATAGGATATGAACTGTTTCATTGTAATGCACAAAAAAGGTCAAAGCTGTGTGAGGAACTGTAAAGATTTATTTAGATCTTCATGGTGGTACCAATATCTTCAATATTTAAAAGCATATAAAATAGCAAGTTGAACTGATACATGTGCCAGTGCAACCTGTGCTCCACATTAAGAAGAACGGGCTGCTTACATACCTGAAGTTAGGTGCATGCCAAGTTCCTTGTTATCTCAGGGCTTCAGCAGTGGCTTTGTGAGTGTCACAAAATCCCAAAGCTAATGGATATTTGGTGGAACAGGAAAATGATAGTATGAATGCTATTTGTTCTAAATTATATGGAAGAACTGCCTTTAAAAATCTGGTTCCACTTTAGAGGTCTTTCTGCAAAAGCAGCAGTCAAAATTACTGTATACAGATAGTGCTGGATTTATGTGTCAGATGTCTTGTCTTCAGAACAAATCAATTTCCTTTCCTGACTCCATTAAAGGTATTTTTCCTCTAGGTTGCATATCCTCATTAGCAGCATGGGTTTCATGGAAGAGTTCCTGGCTTCCTTACATTTCATTATGGTTGAGTAGACACAAATCAAAAGAATAAGACAAGGATTAGGCTATTGTATTGTGCCCATTAGGATCCAAAGTTGGATTCATTTCAATGTTCCATAGCTACATTGATTTGAGGGGTTAAAAAAAAGAGAGAGAGAATGCTTGCACGTGCAAGTGAGTGATTTTTTTTGGTAGATGAAATCTAAAGCAAGGTCCCACCTTTCAAGTGTGTCATGCCATATTTTCTTATCAAACTGCAACCATTTCCTCAGTGGGTGGGTTTGCCATCTAAGTAGGCACCTACATCTGAAAACTTGCTGGAAAGGTGAAGAGAATCTACCCATTTGGGAGCACTACTCGAGAAAAGGAATGAGCCTCGGAGGAATCTTGAATTCCAGACAAAAGGGAACAAAGCTGCTGCTGACCTCTACAACTGGTTTTAAAGTTTGGCCTTGTGTAAGATGCTAAGCAGAGTACTGCTAGTTAAAATAAGAGGAAGATGAAGGCAGCTGCTGTGCTGAGACTTGCACCACAGATTGACTCATTGCTGGAAAGGAACTATGAAAAAACTGGTGCCAGAATCAGCTCAGAAACCAGAAGAGCATGTGAAAAGCGGGAGTTATGAGAGTGCTTATGAGTGTAAGGGTTTGGGAACTTGATCCAAGAAGCACAGCAAAGAAATCTAGAGGACTGCAGAAGGCAAGCTAGCCCAGAGATGGCTGAGCTGTCCATAGAGAAAGGCATCAGGGACCACAACTATCG
Source organism: Aviceda cuculoides (assembly GCA_035590195.1). Classification (NCBI taxonomy): domain Eukaryota; kingdom Metazoa; phylum Chordata; class Aves; order Accipitriformes; family Accipitridae; genus Aviceda; species Aviceda cuculoides. The sequence continues at coordinate 20,499,751 of JAVJGG010000031.1, forward strand.
GGAAGGCTTCCAGGAGGGAAAAGGACTTTGCCAGAAGCCAGAAAGAATTTTTTTTATTTGTTTGTTTGGGTTCATTTGTTTGTTTGTTTTTTGTTGTTTCTATTGAACTAAGCAGCCAAGCACTGGCAAGCTGATGCAGGGTGTGCCAGATCCTGAGGCAGATGCAAAACAAAAATCAGTTGTATTTGCTTTACTTTTAGGATTCACTGAGAAAACAGAACTTTTGTTTCATTTTAGGTTTTCTTTAGTTTTGCTTTTTTAAAATGGAAAAAAGTGCAGTCCTTTAGAGAGGGGCTGAAATAACATTTTGATGCATAAAAGCATTTGTGTGAGAGTTTTACTGCAGAGAAATGCATGGTATGAAAATTCCATGTACTTCCTGTATGTATAAGTATGCAATAACAAAACCAACCAAAACAATTGGAGGCAATTTGGTTTTGCTGCTCTTTCAAAAAAATTGTAGCAAGTATTGCTAAACTTTTCAGAGGGATCGATAACTGTCCTGCAAAGTTAATGGGGTGCTCCTGGCATTGTGATCTGGCTTTGTGTTCTCTGTTACATGCAATTACATACCAGTTTGTATGCTGCATGGAGATTGCATTTCATTGATCTGTCTGATAGCAGTCTCAAACTAAAAACCACACCCTGATTCAGAAGAGTCCGAAATACATCTGGGAGGACAAAAGCCACTAGATAATATTTACTTATTTTAAGGAGGGGAAATATCTTGTGCTATGTGCCTATAATGTGCTTGATGATTGTCAGATGACATTAAGCTTATTCTTACTTTACAATAAGATTACGGACACAAAGAAGTATATTCTAGCAAAGTAAAACAATAGGCACATGCTTACAAAATTAGAATTCATATTGGAGGAAAAAAGTGAACAAGATGTAATTAGAGCACAATTCTAATCTCAAACACTAAACAAGATTGGGTACTAGTAATCTCTCTCAACAAGGAGTGCTGATAACATTGCTCAGGCATGCACGCTGGAGACAAACTTCTCAGATGAACCTCCGTCCATGATTACTGACTTTTAATTATATTCCAGATATATCAGATAAGCACTGGCAGCAAATAAACCTTCAAAAATCAATCTGGGCACTCTACTTCTGTCTGCAAATTTGGTGGCATCATTAACTGTGACTTCTGTGTGTTGTTGAAATGCAACTGAAATGTTAGTAGAGTCATCCTAGACAAAGTTAATTCTGATGTTTACATTTCATATCTTCATTTTCTGGCTTCTTTTGAACTTGCCTCTCCCTCCCCTTGCTAAGTAAATGGAACACTGAGTGCTGAACCTCAGCGGTGGCATGCATTTTACCAGGCAAAGCACTTACTGCATTGTCATCTCTGTTGAAGTAATTTAAATCTCCTATGTTGTAAGAAACATTTACTATACAAATTCTTAATAAGAATCCAATCATCATTGTGCACCCAGCATTTGAGAAAGATCAAACGTGACAGAGTGGGAAAACTGGGTAAAACTGAGAATGGTGTTTCAAACAGGGATGCACACAGGCATTTACAGAGTTGCACTCAGTTTAGGAGGTCTTGTCCCAACAACTGCTTTATTCATTCATTCAAATGCAGAAAAATACTGACTGTTCTACGAAATAGAAATTATACCAGCAAAAGCACATGACATGTTTTTCTGTAGAAAAGAGTGAAGCAGTACTTAGAAACTTCAGAGTGAGCTGAAAACATTTCAGTTTAGATAACTAATCCCGATTATAGCATCTAGGCTGGTAATCACCAAGTTTGTACTAGACTTACGCACTTTGTTTTCCGAACCTTAAGAAGCTGTGATATTGTAGGGTATCTGTGCTTCACTGTACATCCTAATAGTCTTTATTTTCAGTTCATAGCCTGAGGATATATGAGTGACAGTGCACTCGATATTGGAAGCATATAGCTCTTCATCTCTTTTAATTTTTATCCAGGTCTCCCTTGCAGAGGTGACTGAGTTTTACTTGAGTCTTATTCCAAAAAGGAGACTACCTGCTAGATTTGGGAAAGCAGCCTGTAAGTGAGGTAGCTGTTAAAATATTGATTGCTGATTTGTAAAAATTGTTATTATTTCTAAATCTGGTATTTCAGTTCGGGGTTTCTGTTTTAGTCAACAAGGGATCAGCCACACAGCTAAAAAATAACAGCCCAGACTCTCTCACCTCCTATGAAACTGTCCTGCGTTTCAAAGGAGAAGTTACATAAAACCCACTACAAAGCCCAGTGAAATTAGAGTTTAGGAAAATAAAAACTCTCCTATAAAAAGGGGTTGGACTAGATGATCTTTAAAGTCCCCTTCCAACACAAACCATTCTATGACTGTATGGAGTTTTCATGAATGTGTAATAATATTGTCTAACATTGGAAGGGAGATCCACCCTGCAGGAAGACCTGGATAGGCTGGAAGAGTGGGCTTACAAGAATCTTACGAAGTTCAACAAAGACAAATGTAAGTCTTACACCTGGGAAAACGTAATCCAGGATTGCAGCACAGGCTGGGATCTAACCAGCTGGGGAGCAGCTCTGTGGAAAGGGACTTGGGGATCCTTGTGGACAAGAAGCTCACTGAGCGAACAGTGTGCTGCTGTGGCAAGGAAAGCCAACAGGCTGTGGGGTTGCATCAACACGGGCATCAGCAGCAGAGATACAGAAGTCACTATCCCACTCCACTCAGCGGTTGTCAGGCCACACATGGAATACTGTGTTCAGTTTTAGTCGCCGCTATACAAAAAAGTTGTGAACAGGCTGGAGAGGGTCCAGAACAGGGTCACAAAGATGATCAAAGGACTGGGAAACTTGCCATATGAGGAAAGGCTGAGAGAACTGGGTTTGTTCAGCCTTGAGAATAGAAGGCTTAGGGGAGACCTTATCACCATGTTCCAGTATTTAAAGGGTAGCTACAAAGAAGACAGAGACTCCCTTTTTACAAGGAGTCACATGGAAGAGACAAGGGGTAACGGGTACAAGTTACTGCTGGGGACATTCCCAATGGACACAAGAGGACAATTTTTCACAATTAGAACAATCCTGGTATTCTGTGATTCTGTGAATATGGTCAGTACACTGCAAAACTGAGCCTTTGTTAGAATATTTCAAAATGTAGTTGCATTTTTTAGTCTTTTACTGCCTTTCACATAGAAGCTGTTAAGATAACCCTTTTTGCCTCTGAAAGTGGTATAAAACCAGCAACTAATACTGTCTTTAGCTGAAACATTTGAACTATGCAAATTCTGTACAGGAAGCTTTCCTTGAGGAATACTTGAAGAGGAAATGTAGCTCCTGTGTTGTACTGGAAACTGAGAATGTCAAGCCACATATAAACTAATATTTGGAATAGATTCTTGAACATGAGATGTCTTTTGAGGGAGTTAATTAGAGCACTAGCTTTGGTTTCTTCTTGAGCTTTCTGAAGCAGATGAGAGAAGAAATGTGGGGTATAAAATGTAGGTGTGCTGTGGACTTCTCTGGATTAAATGTCTCTCGCGTAGTGGAAGAGGAGGTAACGGGGCTGGAATCTGTTGCCCCTCAAGATCCCTCACAGTCCTATGTTTTTATGACGCATGCCACAGTATAATTCCAGGTGGCTTTTGAAGTTGCATGTAACAAAGTGTTTGCTAAATGGCTCTTACATTGACCTGAGAGAGCCCAAACAGCTTTCCATTGTCAGAAGCAGTGAAAAGCTCATCTCTCTAGTTAGGACTATAGGGCTGTTCTGTGGTGATACTTGTTTCCAAATGTCTCTTGGTTCTAATTCATTTCCTTACGAAGATTTTCATACATATCTTGTCAGTGGCAGATTTTGGGATTACTCAAATATATTCATGTAGGGCGTGGAGAATATACAGAAACGTTTTTATTTATATAAGTGCAGCCAGAGAAAGGGGAGGTATGAGCACACCCAGATAAATTATATCAATATACTCAGAGAAAGAAATCCTGACTGTAGATTTAAAAGTCAGAGATAAGGCTTCTCTTGACTTCAGTGGGTAAGAATTTGACCCAGAGAAAATAAGAAACATGCCTTACATGAACTGATGTCAAGATGTACGTCCTCTGCCCCACAGGAAAAGGATATTTAAAATATTTATGTAAATATTTCAAAGGCTTGCCAATTGAGCTTTGTTAAAGGAAACCTGTATGCATGTTGACCTTATGTTTGTTTGTTTCATGGAAAACTCATGCAGCTGCTTTTCATAACTGTGTTCACATCTGCTGTTGCTATGTCATTTTTAGCCTGGTTTCCGAAGAAAATGAGGTTTATGTGATTACACTGTGTGTGCCTGGGTGTGTGTGCACACGTGCATCCACATGCATGTGAGTGTTTCCCACAATGACAGGTTTTTTAACTCACTGGCCAATTTCAACCAAATCTGAAGGGGTTAGAGAGGGCCCAGTTTCTCAGATGTTCCGTTTCTACAAATTTCCTGAAATATAGGCACCTAGGTAAGAAAGCCAGAGAGCGAGAGACCTTGGAGGAAGTACTGTGCATGAGTTCAGCCCTTATGAGACACCAGAGAACAGAGCTGTTGTAAATGACCTAACTAGTGAAAAACTACAGTTTAAGTTGCCACCTTGTTAGTAGATACTGGAGTAATTGGTTATGAGATACAAATCTGCAAGAAATCAGGCTTCACTAATTTCACTGCTCACAAAATTTTGTTTTCTAATAAATTGTCTTTTTATTTAAAAAAAAAAGGCCATTCATCAGTAGTAATAACTATAGACTATTTTATAGGAGAGGAAATTGTAGATCTAAGTGAGGAAGAAAGCATGAAGGATTGGTAGTAATTTTTTATTGGCAAGAGCTTTTGATGGTATTGCGTGTTTTCACGCCATAAGTTACTTCTGCAGTTCATCCTAAGGAAAAGCAAATAAAACCTTTATGTTATACCAAAACACCATGAATTCTGTATGTACCCCATAACTTGCATGGAAGAAAAATCTAGGTTCACAGAACTCTCTTGAATTATTTCTTGGTTGCATTGATGTTATTTCTCATCTCTTCCTTTGCTTGACTGAATTCCTCTCATATAACAAACCTACCTGTGTGGAACTAGAAAAGAAAGGAAAATTATAAGCAATAAATTTTAGAAACCTTTAAAAATTGCCTAATACATTTTTTCCATAGATTTGCTGTTGAAAAAAATGTGATTGATGTGTATAAACAGATATGTATTAGGCTGGGTGTATACCTGTGTGTGTATATATATGTATATGCATATAGAGAGAGAGTGTGTGAATAACCCAGAGTAGGAGCAGTGTCTCTCTTATTGGAAGGGGAATTTGTAGCTCACAAAATGCTAAAAAGCCTCTCTTTCCAGCCCTAATGCGCTGTGAAATATTATGCTTTAAACCTGTCACTGTTCCAGGACTGAATATTGTTTGTCCTGCGCCTTAGGGAAGTGTAATTTGGAGTGCGTGCATGGGGGTGTTTTGGGGATAAAGAGGTAAGTGGAAATTGCATAATGGAGAGAAAGGAAATATTTCCTGGGGGAGGGGGCTTTTTTTTATTTTAAGAAGTGACTGGAGATGTTCAAATGTTTAAAAGTTAGGAATACTAGAAATGGCCTTAGGGAAAATGGATTAGTGGGCACAGAAGTACAGAACAGGTGAACGGTCAACAGGACATGATGAATTAAATTTGCCATACAGTTACAGGCTTCATTACAAGATGTTTAGATTTATTACATAAATTTGCAATATATTTGTCTTTAAAGCAATAAAAAATAAAAGCAGACCCTTTGGGCAGAGGTGGTGCCTTATTTAGGCATACCTTATCTAGGACATTATTGGTTCTACCAAGAAAATGCTTAAATGGTTTTTTTGTGATTAAATTTACCCCACCCAACAAGAGTATGTTTTTCTCTCAATAATACATATAATGCTGAGAGAAAGAGAGACAGTTTCTTTGTGTGCACACAAAAGTTTCTCAGAGGAGGATTTCATGCATGTACTGTGATGTAGAAATATCCTTTTGAAGGCCAAGGGGAAAAGTCACTTTAAAACATGTCATAATTTATCTGGAATGCCTCGTGATGTAAGCTCAAAATAACTGGAGAGCGTCATTTGAATGTAGTTCAAGTAATTGGAAAGAAAGAATATTAGCAGTCCTGCATCTCTCATTTATCTTAACATCAGCAAATGGACACTTCATTTGATATCTTGACATTGCTTTATTTTTATATATTTGGCTGGTATATATTCAGGAAGACACAATGCAGTTTCTTTGAACTCTATTGCTGAACATCTGTAAAAGTTTATTTGGCACATGGTAGCAATTTTAAGCTATGTGTATGGCAAAGATATGTATATGTCACTGTACAGAAGTTAAACTGGTGAATCTACCACATTTGTCTAAAAAACTTCATTTATCCAGCTTTTTAAAAAATGATATATCAAGTTAAAAATGTTATATTGAACAGATTTTTTTTATGCTTTACTGTACCTTTGAACATAACACTGAAAGAAGACCCTACATTAGCTCTAGTATTTTGGATGAAGGCATATATATATATATATATATGCATGTATATAATTCACATATGTGTATATGTCATTCACCATAGTCACTGAGAATCAATTTACTTATAAGTGTGATCTGCAACCAAACTCTTTCTGGTATAAATGAGAATGTTTGGATTGCTAGCACAGCATGCTAGGACAACATAAATCCCAATTTTCCTCCAAAATTAAACTTTGTGACTGTTTTTTTTAATATAGCTCAATCATGATCCAGGTTGAAGCTTAAATTTCAGATTTTGTGCCATTAAAATCTTTTGACTTGTTGATTAAACCATTAGCAAATCAATCTACCCTTTTTAAAATCCTGTTTAAAGCCAACAGTTATTGCCACCGATCAGGCATTTCTTTAGAAATGAAGTTTTGGTCTTTGATATGTTTTACAAATTTATCACCCATTTTGATTGCGACTGGTACTGATTTTTAAGTGCATAGCTAATGGTGAAACACAGCACAATAATGCTTGGTGCTTACAGAAAGTTACTTATATCTTAATGGCAGGTCCATGGATTAACACAGGTTGTACTGTGTTACATTTTTGTCTATGTTTACAGAAATAGCTGTATTTTGCAATAATCCATTATGCAGATTCATATGTTGTTTTAGTAAATCTGCAAGGACTTTACTGAAAACTGAGAGATTTGCCTTTTAAATTCCATAGCAGAATCATCAGTGCTTAAACTGAGTATAAAATGCAACACTTTTTACACTTCTTCCCTGTGGGGGAAAATACAGTGCAGGTCCTTGATGTCAATGTTCTGAGAGTCCAGTATTTGCATTAGGAAATACTTCATATCTCCTAGTGGGAATAATTCAACTGGATACCTGTGGTGTGAATAGATGCCGTAGCTTTTATTGTGCTCCATTTTTCCATGTGTAATTGAACAGCTTTGTAGTAAAAGAACAACGTTAGATATGTGCAAGTTTATCTGGATACTAGGTTTCAATTAGAGGAAACCCCAATTCCTTCTACTTTTTCCAGTAGAAATTTTGTATGTAAAGGACATGCTAATTTCCTCTTCCAACATTGAGTTCGTTTTTATTTTTAACCAGCATTTTCTGATTATCAGATCCTAGATATCTGCGAAACATACAGGTAACAAAAAGGGTAGTTAAAAAGAACTTGAGGATCATCTCACAATGTACGTACAAAAAAATTCGTGGCAGGTAATATTTGGTTTTTTTATGATCATTCAAACTAATATACAGCACAGCTGAAAATCTCCAGGGAACAAATGAGCCGTGTCCTTTGCACAAAGAGGTTTAGCAGATGCACTGTTACTTTTAAGGAGATGTTATTATTATTATATTAGGCTGCAAATGTTTATGATGTCTCTAAAATAACCTTTGAAGATCTCCAGCTTCCTGTGCGGTGATATGGTCAGTAGCGTGATGTGGTCCAAACATTGTCGTGTTCCACATCATCTGCCTCTAATACCCATCTTTGCCAAAAAAGAGGGGTTTGGTTTTGAGGTTTTGGGGTTGGTTTTTTTTTTGAAACCTGATGTCATTGGAGCTTGCAATTTCTGCAAATGAAAAATAAGACTGAAGGTTTATATATTGTTTTGGAAGAGTTTATGTTGCTTTCATTCTGATTTGACACCTAAAATGTTTTACAGAAGGCCTGATTTATCTGGCTGTAACAACACTTCCCTGTAACACAGTACATGAATTTTCTCTATTTAAAACACAACTAAACAATGGATGAAATTATGGGAGGCCGATGGCTGTAAAATCTACCAAAACCAGGTTAAATGCAGCACGAATGGCAGCACCCATGAAAGAGTAAATCAAGTTACGACTAGGTACAGCAGCTAAACTTCAGCAATGCAGTTTGGTATTTACTGATGTGGAGAGGTTGAATATGCATCTCCTAAGCCTTGCTGGCACAAGTAAGTGCAGGCACCCTCCATTGCTCTCTGAAAGCACTGGCCCTCTGCATTTCTGTGCCAGGGTGTGGGGCAGGTGGGGCAGGCGGTCCTCCATGCCTGGCCCTGGCCCTGGCCGTAGCCTGCCTGCCACGCTGTCGGGGACCCTCTCCCCAGGGCCCCGGCGGGACCGGGCCGCCCTCAGCCCCACCAAGGCTGGGCCGGCCCTGAGCCCCTGCAGCCCCGGGCCCCTTACTGTGCTCGCGCGCTCTGAACCCAGCGGCCAGAACGTCTAGGAAAAAAGATGTCCAGGGAGCTGTAAGTTCGTAATTCTGGCAAGTTACTTCTGTGGTGAAAGGTACATCCGAAAGGTTGACTTTTCCTTCTTCCAGCCGTACTCCGGTCAAGAGATCAGCATAGGTGCAGAGGACACGCATTAGGTTTGGTTCCTGATCTGAGCCACGAGTGACTTTCCATGAAACCAGGAAAGTGAAAATGCTTTTTCATGGTCTCACTTCAACTGAGTGAAAGCAGCAAAACTTTTAAATGCATAATATATGCATTTAAATATTTTATGTCTGTGTTTTCATTAGGTCAGGACTGTTTTTCCTGTTTTCATTTCACAAGCGTGACAGTGCTAGTGGCACTACAGCATTGCTTTTGGTAGAAGCAATTATATACGATAATACCCTGAACCTTTTAGTGGTATTTTGTGCATTTTTCATAGGGAATACTCATAGAGACAGAATTTGTATTCAGGCTTTCTAGGTGTAGCTTTTGAGAGAGAGCGTTGTTTCCGTTCTGATTGGAGTCCGAGGCAGAGAGATGTGACGTGAGTTGTTCAGGGTGTCAGGAAAAGCTGAGTCCAACCAGCCGGGTCCTCTGACCCCCCTGGAGTGGAGCCCCTTGCCACCCCAGAGCTGCTACGCTAGAAACTGGCAACGAAACCCATTGTTTGACGTGGAGCACTCCAGGCCCCGGTGGATTTGCACACTAATCCTTTGTGTGACAACACTCAAATCGGAGGCTTACAAACACAGAGGTGATGAGTGTGTTATAAGTGTTTGGACAGATAAAAAGAAAATCAACTGTTAAAATGGCTCCATTTTTTAACTAGTAAAAAAAGTCTCAACAAGACAAGATACTACCAGTGCTAAGAACAGCTCTGAAAGGATGTCAGGATACTGCTGCTATCAACATGAGCGTTTGTGGTGATCCTGCAAAAAAAAAGTAAGCTGAGAAACAATTTTTATTCACTCTGTCCCCTGGGGACACACTGACTTGTCTGGCTCAGCTATGTGTGGTCTAATTCACTTTATTTGCCAAGATCAGTCAACACTCATTAGGAGTAAACTTAAGCACTTAGTTCAGATTCAGTAAATAGGTTTATTAGTTTAGGTGAAATACTCTTAAGTCCTAAGCCTCACCTAGATGACACGGTAATCTTTCTGTAACAAGGAGACAAACTGCTCATAAATCCTTCTATTATTTTAGTGTCAGCGAAAAGGAGTTCAGTTTTATAAATTACTGGTTTGGCTCTCCTTCCATGGAGATTCTGCTGTTACAGACCCAAGATTCACTCATTTTGTCTAGGTGTAAGTTTAATTTTAGTTCAGAAAATACTCAATCACATGATTAGAACTGTCTAATGCAAACCTAAATGTAGGCTAGAGTCTGAGTTTTTAAAAATCCTTCCATACTAGAATAAAATCAGTTAATTTGTAGATTATAGATGATCTGCTGATGATGGCAGAGTACTTCAACATGAAGGTTTATTGATTGTTTTAAAAACACACTGCACTTACTACACATATGAATGCATTTGTATTTGAGCTACAAGTTTGTTTCAGGAAGCAGTTTTTAACCACTTCAAAATCATAATAGGCTGACACCGAAGAAAACAAAAAGGATAATAGTTGTCTTTTCTGTGGAGGGTATTTTATATAATGCTTGGAAATTTGGTACCATCCACCGGTGTACCCACATATAAAATCATAAATAGTTATTCAGTGCAATAAATAAGGAATTATATTTCATCTTAAATTTTGAATTTGCTTTATTGATATAAGTTTGGTGGTTGGCGTTAACTTTAACATTCATTCTTCTCTTCTTCATGCTTGTCTTTAAAAAAAAGGATCTAACAATGGCTTGCGATGAGTGAGCTTGTAGCAGCATTACAGAATTGCAGCCACAACCACAGGAGGAGTCATGGTAGTTAGCTGAAAAATGTTCTCAGGTGAATTACATAGGAGCTGGCCTGTGCATGAGCCTTTTAAAATTATTTTTAGAAAATCAACAACAAACCACCCCAAAAAATCCCATAGTATGCTTGGAAGTAGGTTTGCTTGGAAACAGATTTTCGTGTTGTTGCTAGTGCAGCTGTTACGGCCCCAAGGCCTTCTCTGAAATCAGGACACAAAGCCACTGTCAGGATATTGGGAGGTACCAGGACTTCCAGCCGATCACCTGCTTTTTCTGAACTGCTGGTAAACGAACAGTGAACATGTGCATTATTTGTTTGCATGTGTATATATAAATGTGTGCTGTGAGTTTTAAACATGTGGAACTGTTCGTTCTTAGTTTGGGGATTTTGTATGTGAAAAAGGGGTGGAAAGCAATAAGAAAGATTTCTTCATTTCATGATCTGAATTTAATCATATCTATCCAGGTATGGATTCTGATAAGATTATGAATTTTTGTCTTGTCACTGAAAATCATCATTAATTAGGCAATTGGAAAACCTGGAAGCCTGTGGGAATATAGTGCTTGTGTGTAGTCCAGCTCCATGAATATATTGAACTGCTGGCCTCTTTCTTCCTGTCATTTCTTGTAGCTATTCCTGCACTTTAACGATCTGACTTGAATTCAGGTTAACGTAATTACTTATAACTTTACAATACAGCAATAATTAGAGTACACATAATATCAACAGAGCTTCAAGGAGCTTGTTAAAGAATGTAAATTTAATTTGAGCATACATAAAATGGTAGCTTAGACCCAGGTATGGCAGCAGCCTCATTAACCAATAAAAATCAGTGATGTAAAGTCCTCATATATTTTGCCACAGGAATCTGACAGCCGTTTACCCTGCAGGATTTGATAGTATGAGCGCAAATGAAAAGGTGAGATTCCAATTATGGTACCTTTCATTTAAATCAGCATTTTTTATTAACCTCATGCTCCTATTAGAACAGGCGAATGGAAATTATCAGATCCATATCACATAAATTATTACTTTCCTTTTTATGTTATAAACAGACAATAGAAAATCTTACTTGTACAGTTTCAGTATGGTTTAAATCTATTTAATGACTGGTTTGCAGGCATTCATTTCAGAATTTAATGTGGGTATAAAAAATACAGTGAAGCATCTTGTTAGTACCTTCTCAGGTTAACATACTGATAGTGCAGTCGAGCAAAATGTGTCTGTCTTTGTGGCAAAGATAGGACCTTAAGCACAGAAAGCTATGAATAAGTTGAATTTTGTAACATATGTGCATGGACTTTCGGCAGTATGGACAGGATGGAAGGATTTTCATTAACATAAAGCCATTTTAGTTTCTGAAGGGCTCAGTGATCTAAATCCTCTCAGTATTTGTCTATGTTTCAGTATTTACATCTAGATCTAGGTCATCTATCTGAGGTTTTCATATGGCCTTTATGTTTCTAATGTTTTATGATCTTTGGCTGTGTGGTAAGCTATGAGGTTTTGCAGACGGGAAACTGGGACTAAAGTAAAAGCACATTCACACTACAGAGGCAACCAGCGTGGTTCTGTTCCCAGACTGGTAAATGCTGATGAGGTTTGTTACCTCAGGTGCTGGGTTATGTGGCTTCACTGATTTCACACCTGTGGTGGGATCCCCACATCACTGGTACCGCGCTGTGGGGATATACTAACTTGATTGTAGCTACTCCGCAATCTGTCTGCAGGAGGCAGTTACACCCTGAGGGGCCCATGCAAGGTGTATAGGATATTTGTAGTGGAACAGGAATGGCATTTAGACAATGCCCTAGCAGACTGGTGTACTCAGTGGACAATAATCCTGCGTGATCCATTTCTGACATTGTGGATTTTTTGCAAGCTTTTAGACAAAGTCATGAAGCAACAGTAAATTAACCTGACTGAGTCCTGGTACTCTCATTTTGGTACTGATAAGTAAATACTTATTGATTAAAACAGTTTTGAAGAACTTCACATTTCTTGGAAGCACCAACAGATTAGTATGTCTTTGTGTCACTGAAGCATTGTGTGAATACTGGTGAACTCCATAGTGCGAACATCCAGCTGTTTCTGTGAACATGGCATCAAAAATACAGGCCACGTCATAGTATATTTTATTATGACCTACAAGTGTTACTTAATAAATTTAAATGCTGACATGTTTGCTAAAGGGAATAATTTTGACAGTATCACTGTTAAAAAGAAATAATTTTCAACACCAAATACTTAAAGCAGCTTGAAGCCTAAAACGGCTGCATGCTAATTGACTCCAGTAATATGCCTAACTCTTTGCAGAGAACAGAGCTCACAAATAAGAATAGGATGGAGCTGCCAATACTAGTTTTTTATTGTTTGGATAAACCAAAAGCTTACTGTTTGAGACATTGTTCAGAAAGACAACATTAAAAGTTTCTCCATGAATCAAAACAAGGAGATGTTATTAATTAACATCTTAATTGCTGGCCTCTCAGGTTTGAGAGGTAGCCTGTTTGTGCCACCAGCTTATATACTATGGGTGTCAGTCCTAATACCCTTTCCTTCTCAGTTTTTTGGGGGAGGCAATTTAAGACATTTGTTAAATTTAAATGCATATTGGTTGAAGCTATTCAGAGATTCAAGTCAAATCAAGAAACAGTTCCCAAAATTTCTGGAGTCGATACTTTTTGCAGAAAAAGCTGTTTTCAACTATTTTCAGAGAAGTGCAGATCGATCAGCTGGAGCTGTTGCCAAGGCAAGGCAAAATGAAACACGCTATTCAGTGCTTGTCTTAAACAGATGTAAGTAGCTAAAATCCTGCACCACAACCTGGTTTTTTGATTGGGGAAGGGGGAAAGATTATGCCTCAGACTTACATCCGTTACGAGGCAGTAAGTTGTTCTCTACTTTGCCCTTCTCCCCTCCATTCTCTTGGAGCAAATATTTGAAAGTGTAAGGATGACAGATCTTTCAGTCATCAGCTAAGCCTGTGGGTTCTTCTGACTCAGTCACTCGCATATTCGAGAGATGGTCAGCATTTCGGGAACCTGCCTTGTATGACTGATCCTTGACAGTCTGGTTTAGAGAGAAATGTAGCCCAAAGTTTGCTATATTTTTGTCTTAGTTGCCCATAAAGCTGAACTGCCAAGCATGGATGAGCATAGCCTGTATTTACACTTACGTACTCTGCAGAGGAAACAAATGGGAACTGACTCTCCTCCACATAGGTAACACTATGAAGTGCCGAAAAACAGTGGATTTACATTTTCCATCTGTAACTTGTAATTATGTATTTGTTATTGTTGAACACTTGTCAGATGTTTTTGATTACTTTATTCTAGATGAGGATAAATAAAACACATACTTGAGGTTGATAGGAAGAACAGTTTCATCCCTGTTCATGGTTGGAGATCATACAGGAATACATAACAGTGCATATATTATTGTAAAATAATTGCATATTCTGGTCTCTATCAATATTCAGAAACCTTAGGGAAAAGCAGTTCCTCTAGTGCTTCTTCTGTCTAGCCTAACACTGAGCAGATGGCTTGTAGCATGATTTGTAAAAAGATATCTGAAAAAATATGGTTGATTTTCAGGTGCAGTTTATACCATACATAGATGTTTATTCCTTTTCTGACACATGATATTTACAGTGAATAGCAAAGCAGTGCAGAGAGGCAGTAGTTATGGAATCATTTGGAAGAAATGATCACTAATGCTGTTAGGAAGCAGTAATGAAAGGAGTTGTAAAGAGTGTCAACAAATCTGAATTTTGTGAGAAATGAGGCTGAGGGTAGCTAATCCATACCTAGTCCCCAGTCTCAGGTTGACTTTGAGTCATTCTTTCTTCCCTAATAATAGGCTTAGATGTAATGGAGCCCTTGAGATAGGTGATAGCAGCATGCTGTCTGGGCGTGATGTGGATGCCTCTTGGTCTTTTTCGTATCCGTGTTGAACAGGAAAGAGTATTATTTGTGTCCAAGCAAGTCAAACTAGGACAAAAGTCTGCTTTAACAGTCAAGCACTGTTGCTTAGACTATAGAAGGTGGGCAACACTTGTCTCTAGCCTGTGCCTACCTCACCAGACTTAGTTATGCAGCTATTCTTGAGATGCAGATTCTTGCATCCCTCACAAAAGCAAAATTTATGCATATAAGACACTCATTAACTTTTGCCATCCTTCTTCTCAAATACGAATACTTTTTCTGATGAGGGACTGAAAGATAGGAAACATAACACGGTGCAGATCTCAGTTTCTCTGGACTTCTGGGTACACTGGTGGAAGATCTTCAGCCCAGGTATTTCTCAGTGTTGGTAAAGGAAGGCAATTTGGTTTTCACTACTGCCCATAGTATATTCTTTCGGGTCAGCATGAGTCGTGTTCCAACTCCTCCTTTTCCAATATATATTACACTACTCATTTTGATAGAAGCAACTACTGTTGCTGTCGTGGTTTAACCCCAGCCAGCAACTAAGCACCACGCAGCCGCTCACTCACACGCCCCCCTCTCAGTGGGATGGGGGAGGAAATTAGGAAAAGAAGTAAAACTGGTGGGTTGAGA
>JAVJGG010000031.1:20515015-20525662 GCA_035590195.1 Aviceda cuculoides
TACTGAACTCAAAACACAGCACTGTACCAGCTACTAGGAAGACAATTAACTCTATCCCAGCTGAAACCAGGACAGTTGCTTATACGAAGGGATTCTGTGGCGTTCTGGCTTCAAACAGGCGCTCTTCTAAGCTTTCCACCACCTTTGCCTGGTTCTGTGTCTCCTTTTCTTGCTGCGGCTCCCTGTAACATAGAAAAATCTTGATCACTCTGTATTGCTATAACTGAAGACTGGTGCCAATGTATGTTGATGCAAAATAATTGCTAGGGCTTGTTTGTTTGTCTTGCTTTGTATTTGAGAATAAGCAGGGCACTTCTGAAAATAACGTAAATGTTAAAAAACCTCAACTAACAACAATGATGCTTAGGTACAATGTAAAATAATTAAGTGTAAGAAACAAAAAAATCCCACAACTTGGTAGAATCTCACTGAACAAACATATAATGGAGAACAGCTCCCAGAGGTATAGTAGAGCAAGGAGTACCTGCAGGGAGAGGAGAACAAGATGGGAGGAGGGCAGGGGGTTGTGAGATTTGGAAAATGAATTTCATGAGATGTCCCTTCTGTGGGCATGGTTGTGCAACAATTGCTGGTGAATACATAGGACATTACTCAGGATGACCTACCTTCATCCCCTTAAAGTGCAATTTCTGGTTTCAATGATGGGCACCAGTAAATGTAGCCATAATAATGATTGCAGGCGAATCTTTTTTATCCTGGCAGTGCTGAGATTGCTTGTTTTTCATCTTTGTGTAAAAGTAAAAAATATTTTCTCCAATATATCTGTCCTGCTTTGGAAACCTCTTCAACAACTTTAACTTAGTAAGTATCATAGTGTACATTCTTACAGTTCGCAAACATTGAACATTTGTTTTTCACATATTGATGCTTTATTAATACTTTCTCTCTCTTAAAACCTAATCTTTTCCTGTACCGTCAACAGAAGAATGGAATCTACCGTTAGAAAAATCTGTTGAAAATTCCCATTTTACTTGTTTATATGTGTGCAAGTGTGTATAAAACAGTGCATTTTAAATAGAAGTCATTATGAAACAGGAATTCTTTGTTTTCTTCCATTTTGTTTGGTCAACTGAAAAAGAACATCTGTACCATCATCCTCACTGCAATTTTCCACCCTGGCAATTACCCACATGAGCAAAGATCATGTGCTATTTTAGAGAACAGGATCTAGTTGTGCAGGGTTTCTGTTGATCTGGGTAATTTAGTGGAAAAACTCTGATTAGACTAAGCCTGCCAAAAGGTAGTAAGGGACACATTAGATGGCTTACCTGTAACTTAGATTTCTTTTAAGCTAGGTACAAATTGATGGTTTTGTGTACACAAAAAGACATTAGAAAAAGGTGTATTATTCATAGGTACTAATTCCTAATGGAAGCTAAAACTTTTTTAATGCGTGATGCATTCTCACTAAGGCAAATATGTTCATTATTTCTTAAATGTCAAATACATTTAAATATTTAAAAAGTAGTTGACTTTTGCGTCATTTAGCAATATATTTTAAAAATACATTCAGCATTGTGAGTTGTTTTGAAAATGCATTATCCAGTTAGCAAATTAATAAAATATTTATCTGACATGCTGACATAAAGATGCAAAATCATTGTAGTATAATTCTTTTTATAGAGGTCATAAAGTGAGGTCAAACTCAAATTTCCATTCATTCATGGCCACAGAACAAGGTTACTAGAAGGTCACATCTTCTGAAAAAATAGAGCATCAGTTACAGTAGAAGACAATGCAAGCTGCTCAGCTGAATCTTTAAGTGTATATTCTTTGTGCAACTGCAGAGAATTACAGCAATTGTTGAGTCGTACTATTTTGTGCATTGCAAGCTGGAGTAAAGAATCTAATCCAAATATCATTACAATCATTTTGAGGATTAGCGCTTGGTAGGGCCTGTTAGGTGCTCTGCCTTTCATTTCACAAGACCATTGAGACAAATATATCTGAACCTTCAGTTGCAAAACTTGTTTGTGAAGCTAGAGATGCTTCCGCCATCAAAAGGTCTGAATCCAGTTTCAAAAATCTTGTAGTTTGCTGTGATGTATGTGTCATCCAGCCATTATCAACTGATTGGGGGAATGGGCCTGTCCTGTGACTTTGGTGAAACTTTTAAAAGCAAGGATATAAAGCCTCTAAAGAGGGCTGGAAAATTAGCCAATAGAAGAAATCAAACACAGGTGCAATCAGGAATAATAACTGGATAGCACAAGAAGTGCAAAAGAAGAACACAGCACACAGACCTCTCCTTCCTCATCACTGGTGCTCTCCTGCAGGGGATTAAGGCAAATCTTTCAGGGGCTATTCTATTTATCCATTGGAATTTGCTTTCCACCCAAAATCCTCTTTTCAGATGAGTCGAGCAAAAATGCTTCTCCCAGAAGGTAAAGGTAGAGGACAGAAAGGGCCTGAAGTGGATGCCACCAGTTGTTCACTCACCCTCAGTGTGCACCAGGTCATGTTTTCAGCAGTGCTATGTTACTCTGTCCATCTGTCTTTCCTTCCCTCAGCCCTCCCTCTGTGCGGAATGCTACCTGTGCTTAGAAGGTTTTTGTTTTATTTTTCTTGGTAATGGTATTTTGAATAACAAGTTTTCTTATTTTGGACCATGAGCTGCTCTTCTCAGTAAATTGTATAGCCAGTCATGTTGTACTACTATACGACCTTTGAGTACCTCAACATTTTAGTATTTTACCACTCCTACTGCAGTCACTCTATACTGCAGTAAAAGACTGCAAGTCACAAGGCAGTCAAGTAGTATGCCATCGTTACTTAGTTCAGTTCGTATCTGAAAATTCTGTTGACATTACCCAATTCATTATTCAATTTAGGAAGCATGTCAGTTGTGAACCCTGGCTTTGGGGGTTTTTTTTATTTCCTTTTTTCTCCAATACCATTGTCTGTTGTTATTAAAATGCTTAAGGACCTAATTTTCAGTGATGCTGCTCAGCCAGCAATTCAATAGTGATGAATGGGTCTGAACATCAGGCTCCTTGTGTGCCTTCTGTTGAGCATTGGCTTTCCATGCAAGACGTGAAGATGTCTTCCCCAGCCAATCTTGCAGAAGTGCCTAAGAAACAGATTTTAATGAATTAGTGAACTGTTCAAAATCCAATATGATTTCTATAATCTAAAAATACATTGAGATGCATATGCATCTTGCTGGGTCACTTTATTCCTTCTATTGTAGAAAACAGTGCTAAATCTTTTGTTTTGCCACTTTCAAGGAAAGCTTTCATTTTATAGTTGCTGAGTGTGGCACCAGTGTTTCTACTGCACTCTTCGTAATGACATTTAGGTCTTTCAGCTGACTACCATCATTTAATTTATTACTACTATGTATACATGCATGAATAGCTCAGATTTCATTTCCTAGATAGTAATTTGCACTTCAGGCATTTAACTTCATTTGCTGTTATATTGTATGTTTTGTAGTTTCTGACTGGCTTTTCCCTCAACAAAACGCTGCCAGCATGAAATAATTGGTATGGGAAAAGGCTGCACACATGGATTATGTATAAAGGGAATTAATTGATTAGCTTTGCCAAAGATCCAAGCTTTGCTTGGTGTACGTTTGTCCCAGTTCAGTCAATGATACCAAATTTTTATGGATGGCTCAGCACGTCACAAAAATGCCTTCTCTTCTCTCGTAAGAGTGGATGCTCAGCTTTCCTGGGTACAGACCTGCTAGACTGCACTTTGTAATTCTTGAAATATATAGCAAAATCTCAAAATTTTGTGACTTTTGCTTTTGGGTGGGGTTGGGTGGGGTTTTTTATACCAGAGGTTCTGTTTTTTCCATTCATCTCTGTGCATTATTACAAGGCGGTTGAATGCCAAACTGAATTAGAACTGCTATAGGGTTGCATAACAACGCTTCTTTAACTTTTCCATATAGCCTTTTCTGTATGTATTTTATTATATAACAGTCAACATTCACTTTGCATTGTATGAAAAATTTAGATGACAAACCTAATATAAGATACTGGTAATTTGTCAGTAACAGAGTAAAGGAAAATAAAAACTGGCTTGTGTGGTTAATAAAAATTATCAAGACATTTCTAAAGTAATTGTTTCATAGAACTACCCAAAGGGAAAGTTCTGCATAACATTTCTGCAGAAGCATTTTAAATCAAAGAAGTATTTTTTCAGTTTAGACTTGTGAAATGATTCAAACAGTACTTTTTTTTTTTCCTTTGTGCTTTGGCCCTGTGCTTGAGAAGAGGGTTATGAATGTAAATAAATACAAATCAATAGGAACGCTATTTTATTATTTCACTGGGAATTTCTGTACAATTTGAGAGCAACTTGTTACAAGTTCAGCAGACAATTAAGTTTAACCTTGATTTTAAGCCAGCTAGGTTGGCTTACATTCTATCAGCAAGGGATTTAAATTTACTCAGACACATTTTAATTGGCATTTATGCAACATGGACTCAAAGATGCTGAATTCATTGAGAAATCCTGAGTGCCATCTGTTTAACTCTGTTTCCTCTCTATTAAAGTATAATAAAATAAGGCCAGATCCTTCTGCCTCGCTAACATATTTATCTTTCAGAATACAATATTTTAATTACAACATCAATAATGTGTTATTTTGTGCTAGGTATTAATTTCTGTGTTTAGTTAAAATTAACCTTACTTTCTTTGCTCTTTTTCATAGCTGTTTCCACAAAAGCATTTAAATCAAAGATTTCAGGCCTAACTTTTACATCTGACGTAAAATGTCTTTAAAAATACTAGATGATTGTTTCAGTGTTTGCTGAATGTGGGTGCTACTAATATTGACTCACATGCAAAAATAGTTAAAGTTATTATGTAACATCCAGCCCATTTGTGAAGGATTTGGCTGCCTTTAAAAATGTGATTGATAGTTATTGGTTGATCATGTTGCCTAAAGTAAACATGTATAAATTCTAGATGTGTGTTGTTTTACAATAAAGAATGAATGCACATGCTAGTACATTACATTTATTTGGAAACATGAGAAACAGAAGCTATTTTGACGGAGTATCTGGACAGTATGGGAATATATATATACATAAATGTACAGAAGCATTCATTTTAACAATTTCCAACCTCCTCATATGCTAAATGTAAAAAAAAATATAAATAAATCCTTGAATGTATTTCATAAATGGACAAAGCTATTTTGAATTCCTGGTACCTCATATGGAGCTGGATCTTCTTACTGCATACCAGGCCTTGGAGACTTTGGGTTCAACTGTTGCATTCTGAATAAGATTATACATGGTCCCTGGTGTATCTCAGGCAGCATAAAGCGATGCTGAATGTAACTCGTGTAATTGTACCTCCTCACTCTTATGTAAGAAAGTCATAGAGAAGGCAGCTCCCACTATGTAAAAAAATGATGATTGTTAGTGTTATTCAGGAGTTTGGGTTTTTTTGTTGTGTTTTGGGTTTTTGAGGGGTTTGTTTTCTTTCAGTTTTTGGTCTTTTTTTTACCTGAACACCATACTTTAACAAAATCGAAGACCTTTTCCCTGCTTTTGACATTTATAGGAAGAACTGACAGGTCTCTCACTGACTGAAGAAAACTTTTAAGCATATCTTAAACTCTTTGTTGCTCCAGAAACATTGGGATGTTCTTAAGCACTTTTCTAACGTGGATTCCAATATTTCTCTTCTACTTTTGCATTGATGGAAATCTTGGAACTGATGGAAGGTATGAATTTTCATGGTGAGGAGTAGAAGATTCCTTTTTCCTACTTTCAAACTGAGACTTCTCTCCAAATTAGTCACCTTTTGTTTATGTACTTACAGTAGAAGCTGTTTAATGTAGTAAGAGTTTTCCAAATTGCTGTTTAGGTCATACTTCTATTTGTGGACATGCCACTCTCTTCATAACTTTTTTTTAGCACTATTGCTTGCTGCATGAGAAATATTTTTTTTTAATGATTAGATTTTCTTATTAGTTTCTCTGTTGCATTTCCATATTTTTTCCTACTTTATCTTAAATCAACTTGTAGAGTAATTTGGACCTGTGTTATAGGCAAATGTAAAACTTGCAGAGCATAAGGAGATTTGAATGTAAAATAAAGAGCAAGTACAGTGAGTTAATATGGTGAAAGATAGATGGTAACATCTAACCATGAAATCACATACCTTCTTCATATCTGCATTCTCTTTTTCGCTCTCTTTTTTTTTTTCTTTTCCTTCTCTTCTCTCAAGGCTTTGTTTGCAGGGTGGGCTGGTTGATATTTGAATGTAATTGTTAAGGTTATAAAGATAATTTGTGAATTTTTCCCACTTTACCTGTGCAGGATATTTGCCTTTGATAGTGCGTTTGCGGTGCTGTCTTTATGTAAAGCTTATTACAACAGTGCCTCAGCTTTCATCATTTCTCTGTGGTGGGTTATATTGAAATAATAGTAATTCCCTTGCATACTATGCAATTAGCCTTGCTAGATGATATTGGATCTACAGATTCAGTTTCAAAGGAAAGGTTAAGACACTATGAGTATCTTTTTCCTTTGAAGTATGCTGTTGAGACTTCATCTAGGGATGAAAGGATATGGGCTTCTAGGGCAGTGGGGCCTAAAAGAAGAATGCCCATCTCAAATATGGGCAAGTCAAGTTGTTTCCATCTCTCTGCAAATAATGCCCTATAAAAAACTGATGCTTCAAAGAGCTGAAGAGTTAATCAGATAGATGTTGGTGGATATAGCAGGTTCAGTGTCCAATCACACCAGAGGAAAAAAACTGCAATCCCTTCCGGAAAAAAAAAAAAAAATCATATAAAATGTACATGCACGTAATAGGATTTCCTTGATATTTATTTCTTTACTTGTTACCAGCAGTGCTAACCTAAGTGTATTCCCACTTGGAAAGTATCTTTTTAATTATCCATCTGTTTCTCCCTTACCTTTTATTATTCTGTCTGAATTGGTGGTTCTGTGTGCTTCAAATGGTATGTAGATTAATTTCAGTTCTGGAAGTCTTAAATTATTTATACTGTTAAGGAATAATGTGCATTTCCTTTGTTCACAGCTCTGGTGTTTCTGATTATGTAGCACCAGTCTTGTTTGGCTGAGAGTGTCCTCTGTTGATTAACTCTCTAGATAGTTTGATAATGGCCTATGTCCAAATGATGTATATACAAATCCCAATTGTTTCCATGAACCTTGACAGAATTTAGTGAGGTATTTGTTACTAGTTTTTTTAGGTGAGTATGTATAGAGTTACCACTTTGCTCCTTAAAAAAATTTCCTCTGAGAGATCGGATAGTTTTGTCTGTTGTACAGTTTTACATGTTAAAATAAGAAAGGCTACCTAGGCATTTTTCATACAGACTTTCAGTGAAAACTGAAGTTTGACACAATAATGGGAATAAATGCTAGTGGCACTGCTTACTTCTGTTTACTAGTAAAAGCACTCACTTTTTTTTCCCTGCTTACTACTACATTCTTAAGGTTCCCATTTTAGACCAGGTTCATTGATTAAATGCATTTGTGGATATATAGTATTATTATTTCTTTGGCTTTAGTAAGGACATAACAGATATACTCCTTTCCCCCAACAAATCCAAATAATACAAATATATTTTAACATTTAGCTGTAGTGCATGTCTACTGCGTTTTTGGTACTATGTAATACACTCTATGTATTTCAGTTCTGAGACTAGTATCTCATTGCTGTAAAGCGAACAAGAAACGTAGCAAAGAAAACTGAGTACTTATGTGCACCTTACAGTTTGTATAAACATTAGGAGTATCTACTATTTAAAAGTATTCTCTACATGAAGTAACTGCAGTGCCTCAGTCTGAAAGTTCAGGAAGGCTTCGGAGTGATCATGGTAAGCTACTGAAAGATGCCAGTCAATTTCATTCAAGCACACAAGCAACAACAAAGCATTTTCTTTAGCAAAGATTTCTCTTTTTGCTTTAGATTCTTGTATATAAATGAACATGGTGACATTGAAGATTCTTATTTGCTGTTTTGTGTTTTCTTGTTTCCTGACAAGAGAAGGCTTGTATTGTCTTTCTTTTAGCCCTCTTGCTCCCAGTTGGTTTTGTAATCACTAGCCAAAATGGAATAAATGGATAGATACACTGAAGGAAAACCTGTAATATGAACTTAAAACTTGTTTTTCCTTTATAAGATTGTTATAGTGGATATTAATATGGAATTTTTATGATATCAGATGTTCGTAGTTCTGCTATATGTGCATAATGTCTACAGCAAGTAGTTGCAAGTAGCACCTGATAGAAGTGTATTTATAGAGGGAAACAGTTGGCCTGAGAAATGGTGTCTACACTGCGCATGTTTCATGAGGATCCAAGTTTGGTCGGTTGCCTGAACATCTATTAGAATCTGGTGTTCATATTCTGCTCTAGTTCCATCCATCCCCCTCCAAGTAATCAGGTTTTGAATTCCAAGTGCCATCCCAAGATACGCATCAAAGCCAAGCTGGTGGAGAAGATTTGGAGATTTCCTTCACAGTGTAGTCCTGATCCAAATTCAAGTACTGACATAAACATATCCATAGAGGAGCTTCCATTTTGTTTTTGAGTTTGATTTTTGCTCTGTTTGGAAGCAAACTGAAGAGAAGTAAGAGAAGCCAAAATTAATTTCTCATTTCTTTTATTTTATTATACCTGGTGTATTTACTAGAGGCCCATATAAATATGCAGGCCAGAAACCTAACAAATAAATTGAAAATCTGGCATGCCTGGTACAGCTTCTCTGCACTAAGTAGGGTGGGAAAACAGGAGCTGGAATTCTTCCTGATTGTAGACTGCCGAAACCAATGTTGTTTTGCATTAAAGACACTAACAGTAATGAGTAACAATAAATAACCTCCACAGTGCTGTTCACCAGTGAGTTTTAAAGTGTCTAACCATGAAATTAAGCAGCACCAAACCAGCTGGAGATTTTGTGTACTAAGAATTCCTGTAACAGCAAAAATGTATTCTCACAGTATATCAGAAAAACAAGTCTAAGGATTTTGGCAATCCAGATAGTGTTTTGGGATTGTTTTTCTCCCCTTAACTCAGTTCTGAGTGAATTATTGGAAGGTACCAATAGCTTTTATCTTGCAAATTCACTGGCTTCTCATTATCCTGTTTACCAAAATTAGCCACAATTCATTTGCTTTCTAAAACTGTCCTGAAAACATATGACTTTTGTTGTTACGCATCCACTGATAATCTAGATCAAGTCTCACAACGTTTTCAAGCTTACTTTTTGTGCATAAACATACAGAAAAGAACCAGTCCACTGAACTGACTTGAAAATTTAATTATAGTCAGAGTTCATAGAGAAATAAAAGAATCCTGGTCTCGCACAATACCACGTTTGCTTTTTCTCTTTATAACAATTCTTAATGGAAATCTAAGACTGTTGTGGTTTACCAGGAAATTAACTTGTATGGGCTGCTTAGGACTGATAGCAATTGAGTTACGAGTTGGTACCTCTTTGTAGAGTGTATTGTGGCACCCCACAGTTCATGCTTGTAACAGCAAGGGAAATCGAGCATAGATACTTTTGCTAATGGTCCCCCAGCTGGTATGGAATCAAGAAAAAGTGTGGTCTTTTGAATTTTGTCCAAACTTAAATTTCAACATTAGTAGTTAGAAATAGCAATAACAAGGCAAAAAAAGCCAACAGTCAAATTACTAAAATTACATGTTACAGTTCCTTTACCGCGGTTGTTTCCTGCGAAGATTTTAAGGACTTGCTGCAGTTTCTTACAGGGTGTGAAACAAAGGTAAAAGCAACATTTCCACCAAATGCATTCACCACCTTGATCCTTTCAGAGTGTCACAGCCATTTCCGTTACGTTGGTTTGTTTCATCTTGAACGCGTTTATGAGTTCCTGTTTCAAACAGGCTAAGCTAATGTTACAGTCATCCACTTTCCTTTTCCTCGGTGGTGAGGGCAAACGTGTTCTCTTGCGTGCTGCGAAGTCCCTGCCAGCTCACAATGCCTCACAGTGTTACAAAGTTGGACAGCAATGGATGCCAGCATCTCTTTTGTAGCTGTTATTAAAGATGCTATCTTTAGCCACAACACTGAAGTTACACAATGTAATGTTCTGTGTGTATTAAAATATTAATGAAAACACAGCATTGAAAACAATGAATGTGACCCAATATAAAAGGAAGTGTTTAATCAAAATTAAAATCTTCAGTAATGAAATCTGGTTGGCTTTATGCGCATTTGTGTTCATGCTGAGCATTGCCCTCTGTTTCCTTTTGTTAGTTCTGAATCAGACTTCTGGCTGCTGTTTTACCACATGAGGTGATCCAAATCTTCATGCACTCCTTCCTGCCAGCAGTAAGGCAGACTCTGCTAACAGGCAATGTTCCTCTGATTTTTACTCAGTAGCACTTACTGCACATTAAATACTAACATATTGATCAATTGGCATGTTGCCTTTGAATATCTCATAGGGATTGAAGCCAGAATAAGAGTCCAAATGCAGAAGTACTTTTCTGCATGATTTTATTGTCTTTTGCCATTTACGATAGCGTATAAATCTCCAAGAGACGCAATTCAGAATTCCGGCTTGGTGAACTTGGTAATGTCCATTTGCTTACAGAACCATTTTTCATTGTTGTAGCTATTAACTTTGCTACTTTTTGTAATGCTCTACATAGAATT
>JAVJGG010000031.1:20530757-20647613 GCA_035590195.1 Aviceda cuculoides
CTTTACATGACTACATGGAAACTTTTAGGGGGTTGTCTTCAGAAAAGAATATCTCTCATTACTAAATGATCAAGTTTTTGGTCAAACCAGGTAACATTTTTTAACGAGTTTAATAAGGTCTAAAATACATTTTGGTAATACATATGTTGACTTAAGTCAGATCATGCATGCATTTTTTGTTCTTTTTTAACTTAATTAGGTGGTATAACACTTTCCTGTTAGTGGCATGTGTGTATTAAAAATGATACTCTGACATCTGTATAAATTTCATGCCAGCAAAGTCTTTAAACAAGGTACTGTAATTTTGGCTGATGCTTAAGTTAGCTGTAATTAAAATTAAGCACCTGGTTTGAAGCACTGTTCCAACTGACAAGCATCTTATAATATATTTGAATGCCAAAAATGTCTGCTGTGTCTCAGTAAATTTGAATTACAAGTTCAGCAGGTACTGGGGAAAAGGGAACATTGCAGGTCCTAAATTACAGGAACTGTTCTGCTTTTGAGTAACAGCTCAGTCCTGACTAAGAAATAGTTTCTCTTTGATTATGGCTTCATGGGTTTAGAACATTTATATAACCTCCTGAATACCATTTTTCGTTTTCCTAATCTTGCAGCATTTTAAAGCAAGTGCTCATATTTTATTAGTCAGATTAAGTATTAGGTGGAAACTTTTTTTGTAATACTGTTGTTTTGTTGGGGAAGAGAAGGGAAACACTGAAATACTTCTTATATATTTACAGGAATTAAAATAATATTGGTGGGTATTAAAAAAATTTAAAATCTATTACATGGGATTTTTAACAGAATTAGCCAAAAGGCAGGGCTGTGAGCCGTTAAGGTTGCATTGCTAAGCGTTAGCTTGTAGTTTGATGTTAGCATGTTTTTATTTGCTGAGTGGCAACGTGCTCATTAGCTGAGGTCTGGTTGTTTTCTAAAGCAGTGTGAGGAATGAGCATTTCTTCTATTTATTTCTCTTTCTTTTTTCCCCATTTTTGAGGCATGTGCTACAATACAAAGAAACATTAAAATTATCTTCATGCTGAAAGAGTGGAAATTGTTGGGATCTAATTCTGCAATACCTTGGCTCGCTGGTCTCCCTCTAACAAGTAGACTTGCAAAACAGTGTGCTTTGTCTGGGACAATGCAAGAGAGTCAGCAGGAAGCAAGTCTGGAAGATGTCTTCTATAAGAACTGAAATGGATTAAGATTGTCTTGTTCTGATTATGAAACTGCACCCCAAACATCTTCATTTCCCTCTCTTCCTCTGTTTACTGGGCGACTATGGCTGTAGTAACTTGGTTGATTAGGCATCCTAGATGTTTTTTGGTGCACCAGTTTGAACTGATCTAGCATGAAGTGTCCAGACTAGAATAGACCTGCAATCAAAATTTTCAGGAGTTTTTCTTATTTCCAGTTCTTAAATGATACCACCTGTTCAGGCATGATATCCTCAATGTATGATTGTAATTAGTGTGTTTCTTACAAATTAATTCTTTTCACGTATTGACTAGAGCTTTCTGGTTGGTTTCTTTTTTCTTTTGTTTTCTTGTCTTTGAACTAGGTCACAGTTATTTAATAATAAACTTTAACAACAATCTTTCTTAAATAGCTACAGTGTGTATATGCAAAAAAACTCTGCCGACCTACCTCCCATTTCACCCAGCAGTGACACTGTATTCTTTTTTGTATAGCCAACAAAGAACTTAAGAAAAGAACACCGGGTGCTGCATTTTGAAAACCCTGTTTAGGTTTTACACAAAAAATGCTGTCTCTATTTACGTTTCTTGTCAATAAAAATCTATCCTCAAGTGATTGCTAGTTCCTTTCTGCTCTGGAAAAGATTATCTGGGGAAAGTGCAATTGTTTCATTGATTGAATAGTACGTGATATTAAATAGTTGTATGAGTAGTTGACTTTTAGTGGAGTTAAAAAAGTTGCTCTTGAACCTGATTAGTTCAGCAAGCATAGCATAAAAGTGTTTTCAGCACAAACACAGGAGTTCAGAGTTCACTCAGCAAGATCATGGAGTTGTCCTAGCTGTGCACTGACAATAATTGTGATATTTTTTCTGAAATACAATGAATATATTAGAGTAAAATGTTAGCAAACCTTATCTACAGTATGTCAGAAATGCAGGGGAGTTATATCTATGAAGATTCTACTCGGAATTTGTTAAAAAAAAAAACAATAGAAAAAAAGGCAATCATCCTCTTAATTTATCTATTTTCATTCCATCTGCATACATGTAGAAGGAGGTGTGTGTGGTGAAATTTGACCCTTTGATGACTGAAAGCACATGCTGTACTGGATTACAAAGTATACTTCTAATACATCTTCAAAAGGAAATGTATTCTCAGTTTACAGTGAGCCTTGGCTATGAAGGACAGAAAAGAAAAAATTATTTTTTTTTCAGTAAGGGAAGAAAATTTTAAATTTATAACTTTATGCAAGATTGCTAGGGCCTGAGGCAAAAAACCAGAGCATATATCTACTTTACAGCTGCAAAAATAATTACATGAAGACTATCTGTGGAGTAATCTCTAATGGATTACATTTTGTTAGCATTTCATTATGTAATGTTATAGCCAAAATAATTCATAGTAAATGGAAAAAAAATAATAATTGTTTTGATTTATCTATTGCTTGGACCTTTGATGTCCTCCTAAGGCATTCTGTTAAGCATTAGTTAATTTGTGAAAGGTCTTGGTTTATAGACAAGGTACTATGCTTGTAAAGCTGATATAAGACTAAGGAGTGTAGAAATTACTGAAGTAATTTGTTTTTATTATGCAAGTACTGGACTTCTTTGTGGCTTCAAAAGTGCTAAAAGCCATCTGAGGTGCTATCTGGTAGGCTTTCCTCTTAGATTTACAACGTCTTTCAGACTTGAAAAGCACTTACGGTTTATTAAGATCACTTTGCTTGATTTATTTTTTTTTTTACACTTAAGGGCACTTCTTTTTATGAATCTCTTAGCTTTATCCAAGTGATACCATCTTCAGCAGTAATAAGAGGCTTCTTACTCATGGTGAAAACACGCCTATTATTGTGTTGCAGTAGAACTGTGGTGTAGCAAGTAAACTCTTCTGCACTTTCATGTCCTGTTGGCACTGGGAACTGTATGGATATAAGGGAGTTTTTAGTAACTTGATTCAACTTTTGTTTCCTCTTCTTTTATGTTCTTTAGTTTGGATAATTAAAAAAAAAAAAAAAAGAAGTAATAATATGACCAGTGGCTCTAAGCCACAAATCTCTATTAAATAGAAAATATTGTTTGACTTCAGCAGAAGCAGTGTCAGCCTAGCCACCTATGCTACATGATTTACTGTGTCTGGATGGCTTGGGGGCTACTTGGGAACACAAGAAGTTGCATCTGGTTATTAATACCATATTCAGTATAAAGAGAATAAGTATTTATAAGGTTTTCAGTGTGTGTGAGTGGTATTTTAACACTCCCATAACCAAAATAATTTGATGTATCCAATTTTGATGCATCAATATTTAGGGGGATGTAGTAAGCTGTAAGAGAATGCAGGTTAAACTTAATAAAGTTTTGTTGAAAGCAGAAGGGAAGCTAAAGGATTGGTCTTTTGACTTACCTTTCTGAATAACTAAAAATGACATCATTCCCCTTTCTGAAAACAAATTATTTCCTCTAGATGTAACCTGGATTAATTTAATAGCTGAAAATATTTTCAATTTTCCCTAGTCCATAGAAGGAAAATATCCATGTGTTTTCCTTTTTAGAGAGAGAAATTCTTTGTTCTCAGATGGAGTATGCTTTCTCAGGTTTTTGTACACCAAGCAATAGGGGCATGGTTTGTTGGGGGTTTTTTAAATAATCTTTCTAGACTGGGTCTGTTTGAGAGACCTAGTTCATCCAAGAGAACATGTTCATCCAATAGCATCTCGTTGTAGACTAGATGACTTCCAGAGGTCCCTTCCAACCTAAATTATTCTATAATTTCTTCATTAAGTCCTATCATTCTGTTGTATTACCTTGTATTGTTAAAGTGATAGAGACCTTTTATCCTTGATTATCCTCTTTCGGTGCATCAGTATCTCCTGATTCCAGGGCATCCAGAAACATCAATAATTAAACTGAAATATTTGAAATGTGAGTGCTTCAGTATGGAAGGGGATTGGTAACGTGAGATGATGTCTGGTGAGATCTGCAATGTACTTCACTCTTGGTGGTACACAGATGTTCTTTGGTACTTCTAGAAATTATATCCTGTTTCTAGAACCGTAGCAAAATATTCTGTATTTATTGCTTTTGATTTGCATCTATGCTTCTATATCAATCTGGAACTTTCCCTGTTGTGTATTATGTTACAATGAGCCAAGCTGGACACATAGGCCTGTGACTGTAGCTACCAAATGGTAGGGTATTAGAATGTAAGGTAGATGTACTTGAGGAGAAAAAGCAGAAGATAGTCCTACTGATTATTGACAGGGCTATTTGCCAATAATCCTCCAAAATAAAGAACTACAAGTCATGTTTGCTCCCTCCTTTCATTTTAGATTATATAGCATTGCAGAAGGTAGGTGTGAGAAAGGTATATACTTCTGTCCCAAAGTATGCCAATGTTAAGACCATTTTAAAAGGTCTTAACAGCAGGAAAGGCTTTACAGAGAGGAATGGTTTGGTAGCAGTGCTGTACCTGCCAATCTGTAAGCACACCTACATTCCTTAACATCTAACAATAAATCACACCTCACTTTGAAGCAGCATTAACAACCAAACCACTACTCAGTAGTGAATGTCTATATGTCTGTGGTCTGTGCATGGCTTGGGGGATATATTATTTGCTGCAGATTCTTGGCACTATTTACTGTTGACACAAGATTGTTGCAGGTAGCAAGAGTGACAGACAGCTTTGTCAAAATCTTAAGAGTCCTTTGATTGAAATGTACTTTTCCATTACCGAATCCTTTTTTCAGTGTGGATGGAGTAACAGCAGTGGAGAGGACTAGAATGTTATATTTGTTATCGTTTGAATTATTTATCTTTAGATTAAATGTAACGCCACTTACTTGGCAAGACTTAGGAATGCCGTTATTCTGTTAAAGCGTGTCCCTGTGTAGTGGTCTGCTGAGCACAGTATGATGTCTCTCCTCTCCCAAAAAGAAAAATAATCACACCGCTATTGATAAAATTAATATTGTGTGATTGAAGGGAACTAGAGTTTCCTAGTCCTGGGCTTGGCCAAATGATGACAAAGAACAAGTTCTAGTAATGAAGCTGCAATAAAAATGTTTCTTTCTGTGAAAAGGTAGTAAAATTTACTTCTTCCAAATGAAGGATGTGGTCCTGGCTCAGCTAAGGGATGACTCCCAGAGATCAGGAAAGATTTTTATTTTTTTGCTTGAAAAAGACACAAGCCAAATTGCAAATATGAGTTTGGCTAAGGCTGCACAAATGTTTGTCATCTTATAATGTCATCAAAGAACTGGGAAGTTTAGTTAGTTTGTTCATTTTTGCCATAAATTTAGGTATGGGTGTAATTCATATGGCCAGTGGCCAATCTTTAACTGTAAACCTTTGAGTTACTGGCAGGCTGAACTTGTGTCTCAGAGAAAGAGGGGCAGAAAGCAATCTCTGCTGTGCTTCTCCCCAGGTAACGTTCTGCCTAAGCAGAAGCCATTGAGCCTTCTTGAGCTGTGAATAGGAATATTGTGCTCACATCCTAGGCAGACACTATGCCAAGTGCTACCACTGAGGCAGCTCTTCAGTGCAGACAGTCCTATGTCTTTGTCAGCCTTGCACCTCTGTCAGTCACTTGGCTTGTTCATTGGAAGTTAAATATGAGTAGTACTACATGGGTTTTCTCTGTTACTGTATGGAAGTATCAGAGACCATCTACAGATGCCAGATAAGATTCGTTAACTGAATTGTTCATTAATATAAAGTACAGTGAAAACAGGGACCATTAAAGGCCAAAGCAAAACACTTTGCTGTGCTATTGGTGTATTGTTAGGTAATTTTTTACTTCATTTCCATTATTCTTTCAGTTCTACGGGATGACTTCAGACAAAATCCAGCAGATGTAATGGTAGCTGTGGGTGAACCTGCAGTGATGGAATGTCAGCCTCCAAGAGGTCACCCAGAACCCACTATATCATGGAAAAAAGATGGGACCCCTCTAGATGACAAAGATGAGAGAATTACAGTAAGTATAAAAAGTTTTTCAAACAATGCAAAAGTCAACTAGTCTAAAATTACTAGTCTCTTGAGCATGTGGGCATCCAGCCATGCTGTACTTTCTAGGATCTGTCCTTTCCTTGCCTCAGAGGCACAGCTAGTTTGCATTTAGCTTGCAGTGCATCCTCTGGTCTCATACTACTTCCTTGCAGGGTATGCATTTGTTTGTTAAAGAGGACAATGCAAAACCTATGTTCTTCTCTTCCTCAGAGGAATTAAAAGCTTGTGGAAATGAAATTCATTCTATTTGTCACTGTCCTATAATTTTCTTGCCTTTTATCCACCTACAAATTTCTGCAACCTATAATATCTGCCTTCTTTGGTTGGAAAGAGGAACTACTAGTAGTCTAGCTGAGACCTTCTTTTGTAATTCTGATTAAAAGTATCCATGCGGAAAGGTTGTGCGTTGTATTAGGAAGGATAAGAAGGTTTTTGGGATATAGTCACATTTCTTTAGAGAGATGATGGCTTATCCTGCTCTTTCAAATTAAGCTGTTTTCTTGTTAGAGGTGTTGTCATACTCATTTGTATCTGTAGCTTGCTGAATACAGCGTGCGATTATTCAAAAGTATGGATAAAGCAGCTTCTCAAATCAGAAAACTATCCTTCTTTTATTTTTTGACATGTGAAACAATAAGCTAGTGAGCCTAAATGGCTTGAAGAAATGGCAATGAAAAATGGGGTTCAAAAATCGTTTGTATGCTGCCAACATGGTGGCAAACATCTTTCCATATGGTGAGAAACCGTATCATCTGAAAGTACATAGCATGCAAGATCCTGTTGGTACTGGGAGTAAAACAAGGTCAGAGGCACATACAATTTATATACCTCAATCATATGCTGAAATGAGGGAAATTTTTATTGGACGAACACTTACACCCCAGCAACCTAAGTAAAAAATTACCAATTTTGTTTGAGATTTAAGTCACCTGTTGTTCTGTTTGTTTTTTACAAACAAGACAAAGCTCAGGCATTCTGTACTCGTGGCATATGCATAGATTTAAATTTTTAAGTACCCTAACTATACTGATTGCTGACTATTAGCTCAATTCCTCCAATCATACTTGCTAAGAATTTGCAATTTCCTTTCAAATTTCCTTCCCACTGTGACAAGTCAATTGACCTGAGATAAAGAGAAGATCCCAGTGCTACTGGTTTTTTTTCAGGAAATGCTTTCCAAACTTGCATTTTCTATTGCTACAGTTTATTCTCTTGAAGGATTTTCAGGTGTTGCCAATTATATATTTCATTATATCTTTCATTATATATCAAAACTGCTCTTCTCCCAGCTGCTGGAACAAAGACATACCCAGAACAAAAGCAGCTATCACTGACTGGCGGTGCCACCTGTATTTATTAAAACTGTGCTTATGATAGAATAAAGCCCCGCAGTTTGGTTTTCTTTTCTGGTGATTATATCAAATGCTCACCTACATAGTATTTTTTCACCATGACATCTGGTGGAGTTATCTGGTGTTACCAGTTTCTGCTTCCAAAAACAAACGAGTTTTGATGTAGGTGTAGATACCCACTTGTTTCACATGCCCAAATGAGTGTTTGTTTTCAGAGGTGTAAATTAACAGTGCTGCGATGGCTAGTACCACTGCAGTCATTTATGTTCTGTTTGCCCGGCATTGTCTTAAGCAGCACTATTACTATCAGGGGAGCTTTCTCGCACAGGCAAGAGACTGAAGCTATATTGTAATGCAGATTTGCATCGACTTACAGCTAAGCAGGATCTTGCCAAGTGGATAAATATGCATTCAGATGTACATCTTCACAGCTTTGCAGTAACCATCTATATTATTTTGCTAGTGCCTGGGAGGCAAGGGGACGTGGGGACCTGGAATGGATGACATGCTAAAGGACAGATGGGCAAAAAATGTTAATTTTGAAACCTGACTTAGAATTATTCCATTTCTGTTAACTTATCTCCTTTAGGTAATTTCCATTTGAGTTTACCAACAGGAACATAAAGAGTTGAGAGTACAACAGCTGAAATAAGGATGAAGTCGTTGGGATTTAAGTGATAGATTTCATTTTACATTAAATCAACCTTTTTGTTAAAAAAAAGTTTTTCATTTAAGTGCCTATATTTAAAATGAACACCTATGGCCATTTGATGGCAAAATTAGCATTCACTCAGTGAGACTAAATTTCAGGTAATATAGTTTACAGGTGTTACCTTCCTCTCTTTAAGCCATGAAATTACCAGATCAGGAAATGTCAAACTGTATGTGTTCGTGTTCAATACATATGTAATACCAGTGGGCATTTAATCAATGAAAGTGCTTTAGTGGCTCCACTTCTAAAGCATTTCCAGTTGTTTTCTTTATTAAAGGCTTATTGATCTTTGACTCATTGCCATTTTAAGAGTTCCGTAAGTGTCAAAGGCTGTTTAAAGCATTTCATATTAATGGTTTCCTTTCTGACAAGAGATGTAAAATAAACATTAAGATTGTACTTTTTTGGGAATAAGGGATGAATCTTGACACTTCTTTTTTGATTCATATCTATACTTTCTTCAAAAAGATGATATGTCCATGAAGCAACCTTATTTTTAATATATGGATGCTTTTTTTCTCATCTGTAATGACAGGGTTATTCTTTGAGTCAGCAGAACTGGGCTTTGCAGACTGAGTATGAAGGATGCTGGAGAAACACAGGTGGTAGCTTGGTTCCTGACAGAGAGTTTGAAGCAAGAGATGCAGATAAATAGCAGTTTAATAAGTTCCAAGTTAAGGCACAACTTCTCCTGGAATGCAGTAAAAAGAAAATATTATTTTGTCCTTGTAGAGTTAAGGAAATAGATATGTTTATGTAGGTGAGATAATAAAAATCAAAGTAGTCTTTGCATATTTTTAGTCCATTTGTAGGGCAACTAAATGCACTTTGAAGATAAATAAATTGATATGTCTTTCAGGTTATAAACAGTAGTGAATGGAACAAATAAGAAATAAAAGTAAGGGTATGGGCACAGCTCTCTGTGATGGGGGTTATAGAAACAGACCTTTCCTTTCAGCACAGCTCTCCCAGTACTGCTCAGTTTTAGCAAAAGTCAGACTGAGTGTAGGCTCTTCAGTGTACACATGTCCACTGGGTAGATCTGATGAAGAATCATCATCAAAGCATTTTTTCTCTCTGCTCTTGAATATGTTGTCTATAAACAGTTTTCTCAGTGCATTGGAGCTAAATGTGATTTTTCTCATGTGTATTCTTTACACCACAGTATGAAAGCATATGCTTGATGTGGCTAGTCCCTCTCCATATATTACAAATGAAGTGGGAATGACAGTCTTGCATGTGAAGCAAATGCTTATCTTTAACTTAATTTGTTGAATTGAAAAACAATTATCATGAGGCCAGAGCAGAACTAGTGCGATTTTGTGCTCATCTAGTTAATTTTTCTCCTGGGATTACTGTGGAATCAAGAATTCCTTCTATAATATATACATATAGTATATACTACATATATCTTCAGTGCAGTCCAGTGAATAGCTCTTAATTTTTCACTGCAGACAGTGTAAAAATAAAATGCAGTTTCCAATTTCTGAAATGTTCTGTCTGTACTAGGAGAGACTGCGAGACTCTCCTCTTGGAGCTGAGACATGGTGGAGAAAGAAGATGCAGGGTCTTGTCTGTGAGTGAGAGAGAAGGGAGCTCACCGGGATGGGGAAGTTCCTCATTCTGTTTCCACCTTTGGAATTGCTGTCTTGCCAGGTGAAGTTCATAGACCCACAGATTGCTTGGAGCGAGGATCTAGGCCAGGACTCCAGGCTTCTAGGTATCCTCACCAGGAACAGGCCTGCTCCCAGCCCCACCAGTCTAGCCATCTTCTTTGCATGGCAGCCCAGTGTCATTAGGATGTAGCCATGTGTTTCAGGCACTTACCTTGATGCCGAACGCTATGAGTTTGCATTCCCTCAGGCTGAGGAGGAAGTGCAGTCAGTCTAGTTTCTGCTGACTGCTGTAATCACTAGACTTGGTCTTTACAAATGTATTTTGTCTAGATGCAGCTGGCAGGAGCATCAGTGGCTGTGAATACCGTTAGCAATGACTTGCTTGGGCACTCACAGCAATTGCAGTGAGCGTTGGTTGCTTCTAAGCCTGTGAATACCTCCAGTGTGCCTCCATTCTCAGCCATCTTCCTGTTGTACCCCAAAACCTCCCACTACTTTTCAGATGGTGTCCTCGCTGCCTTCATACCATAGACCACTGCAATGAAATTTTCACCTCATTCCCCATCCATTTCCTCCATCTCACAACCTGCCTTTGCATCCACCAAGCTTTTTTCTCCCACCTGTCTAGCCCCTCTCTATCATCTGATTAGTGCTAACTGCTTGTGTGGAGGTAACAATTTGGAAGCTCAGATAGGCAAACCCTCCTGCTGTATGCTGTAATATAAAAGCACTCTTCCTTTGGCTTTGCTGCTAATGTAAATGCCTGGTGCACTGTGATTTGTAATGAATGCTGTGTTGTCTGTCTGTGTTAGGTTTGCTCAGAGCCTCCCTTAAGGAACTGTGTTGCTGCTCTGTCTTCTTTGTGAATCCCAAATGCAATTGCCTGTGTATAAGATGCTGACATCAGTAATCGAACCAAGATGGCAAGGCCTTTGAGCATATCTTTAGACAAAAACTGGCAATGATTACAGATTCTCTGGAGCGCAAAGCATTCAAAGAGGATTTTGTGGATCTCCCATCTAGACAGGGCAACCTCCATGTGCTTTTGGATCTCTCTCTCAATTTGTCTCATATTTTAGGGGCAATGCCTGCATAATTTACTAAGCCTCAGTAAAATCAGGATGCAGCCAGAGTATATGTAATTATCAATACTTTGCCAGGGGGAGAATGTATACATATCTTCCATAAGCTCTGGAGTGAGTTGATGTTTGAGCCCGGTTTTCACAGCTGCTTCTGTTCCTGCCCTATGACCAGTAGTAGCCCATGCTTCAGAAAGTTTCCTAATTGTTTGCATGAAGTCGTGGTGTAGGTGGTAGAAGAAAAAAGCTATGCATACTGAACATGAAATTTTAATAGGTAAAATCTTTTACATATACATGAAAAAGGATGCTGGTACCTAAAAAAGAAATCCTTTGTAATTGAATACAAAAAGCAAAGCCTTTGCATTGAAACTTTGGTGTAGCACTGTGATTGCAATTTCCCCCTCTTTGGTATTACTCTTATCTATCATTTATCCTGAATCATCCTCATATGATTTTTAAAAGAAAAAGCTTAAGAAGCCATTTATCTTTCCTTGTTCAAGTTTCTTAGCTTTTAAGATCAAAGTTACAGTATGAATAATGCATACAGGTTTTCATTCCTTTTTTGTGTGGCTGTCTTGTAACATCAACAGTTTTGAATGACTTACACTCTTATTTTAGATAAGTTGTAACTTGAATACTTGATTCCTGTTTCATTTCCTGGTCCTTAAATAGTGCATCACAAATACGAAGCATTTATTGTGTCTTGCACAATGCTATTTTTACATGAGTGAATGATGAAAATGTTTTCTACAAAATGTGAAAACAAAGCCTCTGATCTTCTGCTGTGACAGGAAAACCTCTGTAAAGGTGCCATCCACAGGAAGATGCTTTATTTATTTGCCCCAAATTTTTTGTTAGTGAATTGTGAAAGAGAACTTGGGTTATTCTTCTTGGTGGAAACCATTCACAGCTCATTGTGCTTTGGCAAGTTTAAAACTACATAGGTGATCCCAACACGATCTCGGTCATAACAAGAAAGAAAAAAGAAATGGAAGAAATTACTGTGCCTATGAGTTAAAAAGGAAAAGAGAAAGAGTTGTTTGTATTGGAGGGAACAGTGGGAAAAGCAGAAATTAATTCTCTGTTTAGAAAAGGCACCTTTCCTTCCAAAGTTCAACTGCAGTGGGAAAAATTGCAGAGGGGAGGTGAATCAAGAAAAAGGAAACAAAAGCTGATGGAATTTGTTGCGGTGTGCTGTGCAGGAGTAAAAGTTCTAACCCTTTAAAACAGTGATGCTCCTGACACAAACCATACTGTTACAATGGCACTCCAAATTAGTTCAAGATGTTTATCCTTATTTCTTTCTTCTCAATTTCTTTTTTTTTCCTGGCCTCTTCTCTTTTTTCATTAATTTATTAATTGTTAATCTCTTAACATCTTAATCTCCCCAAATTATGTATTTTAGCTATACAGCAAAAGAATGCATATTCCTGTAGAAGATGTAATGCTAATGGTAACATAGTCTGTCCTATGGAGAGCGGCATGAAAGATCGTGGCCTGGGTACACAGCACAGAAAGCAGTGGGGGTGAGGGGAAGGGAGGGAGCAAGTACCTACAGTCCTGGGTTTTATTTCATTTTAATTGTTTTTCTTTTTGGGGGGCAGATTAAAGGGCAAGCAGCAATTTCCTATATGCCCCAGGAGGGTTAGAAAGAGAAATGTATTTTTTCTTCTGATTCCCAATATGTATTTGTTGCCCCCCAGCAACTTCCTTTCTTCCCAGTCCTTTTTCTTCTGTCTCTTTTTCTCACTCCCTGAGAGGGTTGGCTTCCCACTCTACCTCTCTTTTTTTTCCTTCGTCTGCTGATCCCTGCAATGGTGGCTTCCTCGAGGATCAAGAGTAGTTTTTGTTAATGATTTATATTTCTTTTGCTATTAATATTGCTTCCTCTGGCAACAGAACTGGAGCTGCTGTGAGTTAACTTGGCACCCCAAGGGGAAAAAAATGTAAAAGATTGTGAAAAATAATTTAGAACCACACAACTGTCCCAGAAGATAGTGAGATTGGCTCTAAGTCCTGCTGTTTCTTGCTCTTAGTTTTTCCAAAATGTGACCTTGTTTCTCTGTGTTCACACTTAAAGCTCTGTTTCAGGGTCCCTGTTGCTCCTGCTGGAGTCACTTTGCTCTCCAGATTGCACAAATCATTCAAAATGTGTCTTCTGGATTATGTCCCTTGTTTTCTGTTCTGACCATAACATCTGCTTCTGTTGTCTGCCGCATTATCATTATCATCAGGGCACCTTTCCCATCTTCCTTCTCAATTCTCTCATTCTCAATGTGCCTGCCCTTTCCCCTGCCATGTCTAAACCACTCGAGTTTCCACATCTGCACAACCACTCTGTGTTTAAAAGAGTTTTCAGCATATTTTCTGCTGCGCTGCTACTTCCCATGTCATTTTTTTATTATCACAGGCATATCTGAGCTCTTTTCAGTGGTGTGTTAGTCTTTGATTAGCATTTGTCACATTGTTTTATACAGTTTGTGGGTTTTTTTGGCTGATCGCAAAAAAACATTGCCGCCTTCTGCAGAGGACCCTACTCATCTTGGAAGTCTGTAAAAAAATCTAATAGCTTGGGCTACCAGAAAGAAGAGAAAATATCAGACATACTTTCATTCTTTTATTCATTTTCCTCTTTCTCTTCTTCCATCCTATTTGGAGTCCTACCATACCCACATCATTTTTCAGACTCAGCTCTTTGGGACAAAACTTTTCACGTCTAACCCATCCACGAGTAGTTTCCAACCCTGACCACAGCTGTTAATAGTGACAGTTTGTATTTCTACAAGCACTGAAGTAAATGTGGATTGAAAATCCTAACCTGTTACAAGATTCTCTCTTCACAGCTTTTTGCAGGTTTGCCATTTTAAAGAGCATAGCTATGCAGACTTTGTCAGGCAGATGTGAGCTCATTCAGTTCGCTCTTTGAATTGACCAGAAACCATATGGCAGCAGTTAATGTGGCGCCGAGCCTGAGCTAATAAGCCCTGCTGAGAGACAGGCTAGATCACTCCGGCACGGTATTGTACTAATATGGCCACACAGCTCCTGTTGCACTGAGGGTAAGGGCAAAATGAGCTTGTATTGGCTTGCAGTCTCCACACACTAAGCCAAAGCAAATGGCCATGTGGACATTACCTTCCTTCTCTATAGCTCTTACAGTCAACTGTCACAAATACTTTTTCGGGGGCCAAGATGCTTTCTCCATTAGTGTGATGATTGCTGCAAGAAAATGGTGAGGAAAAAGCCTGTTAGTCTAAAGTATTTGAGTCGTGCTCAATGCCTGACATTGTTCTTACTGGTTTAAATGGCTCATTATTAACCCTGAATCTTCTGTGCAAGGTTGCTGGATAAAGTGTAGGACAGGGTAACCCATGCATTGGTTCATACATGATGTGATGTGTCTTTTCAGTAGACATCTCCAAAGAATAGTACTGGTCTGTGGAATTAGTGGAAAGGGAGAGAGCATCGTGACGCAGGGCAAAAGGCTGGCCCAATGTCAAACATCTGTGGACTGGGGAGGACACCAGGTTCTGTAGGCTTGTACTGGCTATCACAGAGACAAGATTTTGCCTTTAGGACTAAACAGACTTCCTGTGTCCCCAAGGGCGTGCTTGGTAATAGTGTAACCTACTGTGTGAGGTTGTGAGATTTATAGACTTACGATCACACTAACCAAAACTACTGGAATTAAAACTCTTCATAATTCAGTGTTAGATTAAAAGGCTCGTTATGGTCATTTAATTGCTGGCTTTTTTAAACCAAGTTATTGCTGATCGTATTTTTCCTATAGCTAAGGGTATCTGTTCCTTCTGTTTTTTCTCACAACTTTGAAAAATGTTCCTTTGCATCAGCGATGTGCATTGCGTCAGCTATTTCATCTTCTCACCACTTAAAACAGGCATTAGACATGCATAACTATGGTTTCTCAGTATTGTTTCACCCAGCAGTAGTGAAAAGTACTCTTTTAATGTGAACTAAGTATATATATTTTTCTATGCCTAACTTTATTTTACACTGATTTCTACTTTTAAGTATAAAAGTAAAGTGAAGAAGAATGGAGTGTTTTTGCAGATACTCTGCAGACTTAAAGGAATTTGAAAACTCCTCATTGAGTCAAAATTCTCCACAGATTTTTTTTGTCCCTAGTTGTGAACTGATGACCTAGATAGTAGAAGAAAATAAATGCCTGCAGCAAATAGAATATGTGTTAGATATCTGAGTTTTGAGGCTTTCACAGGCCTAGACATTAGACTATCAGGATTTTCTTGTTAAAATAGCTTATTGAGAGTTTTGAACCTCTGGGAGGACCATCTGAAATTATAGAACTGGAGTCTGGGAAGCTTCTCCTTCAAAAATAATAGAAAAACAGGGGGTTGTTATCTCAGACTAGGTTAACTGAGCAATCCAGAGCGTGTAGGACTTTATGATTTGAATGGTTAGGAGCAAAGGTGATTTATTATGCTGAGAAAGTAAATTCTTTGTTTTGTTTGGCTGACAGTCTCGTTGTTGGGGTTTTTGGGGATGGGTAAGGGAGGTGAAGAAAGGATGTGGGAGGGAAATTATTTCATCATTCATTTTATTCTCTTAATGAAAAAGAAACATTTTTGTTAGGTTAGTTTTTAAAGCAGTCAGGAAAGGAGCATTTGCCTATGTTACATGCAATAAAGATGAAGATTTGTTTTAGAAAGTTAATTC
This sequence comes from Aviceda cuculoides, assembly GCA_035590195.1. Classification (NCBI taxonomy): domain Eukaryota; kingdom Metazoa; phylum Chordata; class Aves; order Accipitriformes; family Accipitridae; genus Aviceda; species Aviceda cuculoides. The sequence continues at coordinate 20,546,420 of JAVJGG010000031.1, forward strand.
TTCTCCTCCCCTCTGTTCATCATCTCTATGGAAATCCTACATGTAGAGTGTGGACATCCTCCTTTAAGACAAAAATCCATTTTTGGAGACACCAGGGACTGCTGTGCTGTGTACCTTCTCCGATTCCTCATCATGAGTGAAACCAATGAGAAGCAAAGCAGTATTTAAAGAATCAGACTTTTAAAGCCTTTTATGAATCTGATACACTGAACATTAGGACTCCCACTGGGAAGCATGCACATTGTGTACAGGCAGAAAACACATTCAGAGTAGAGTTCAGTCCATTGGATGTGGGCCTTAGGATCCTTACAGATAAAATGTGCAAAAAAGCACTAGAAATTTTCTGCATTCCAAGGTTCTTTCGTGCAGACTTCTGGACCTGTGAGCCTTTTACTTTATTTTTTACTGTGTTTACATTTACGTTATACTCATATACAGAGGTGTTTCCATTAATAAAGCATGCAAGACCTTTTAACACACATATCGTACAGAAATCAATGTGTTATTTGTGGCAAGTCTGTATCAGTGAAGTGAAGCAACCCAGCTCCTCGCTGTGTTCACTGTTTTCCAAACACTGAAAACCTCTCCATTTGGAGGCGGGGGGGGGAGGTACATTTTTGTTCTTGAAACTCTTTAGTGGACCTTATAAATTTGATTGTTCTTGGCATTTTTTGGTATTTGTAGTCGCTTGCACACTGCAGCAGCCACATGTTGTCACTTAAAATCTAACTATCGGGTAACTGCTAACTGAGACTTTATTGTGTATCATGCTTTTTTTCAGAATTAGTTTTGTAAAGTAAAAATGACACTAAATCTAAAAGCATGTTTAATAAAACCTCTAACAATCTATGTGCTGAGTTTGCACATACTATGTTCTCAAAATCAAAAGAAAAATGTAGAATAAAAATAGTAAAGAAGAACAGTGCCCATTTTTGGAGCCTTGAACAGATGTAAGTGATTAGACCTTCATGTTTGGTTTGCTTTGATTTTTTGGTCTACTTTTTGAAAGTTCTGTCAACTTCATTTTTGCTTATTTCACTTTGTTTGGATAGTTTTGCCTTACTGAGTTTCCTGTGATGCTTCTGGTTATGTGAAAAGTCTAGTCCAAATCACAGCACTTCAAAAATAATAATTTTTCAGTTCTTGGGTTTCCTCAACCCAACAGAGTACTTCTCTCTCTCCAGGTAATAATATACTCACAATTACTTACTGCCAAGTTCAGATATTCACCACGTGCAGTAGCGTGGGCCTAACATACACATTGCAAAGTGTTATTCCAGACTCCTGTGTAATCTTATGCAGGACCAAGTCTGCCTTCTTATGGGTGCCCTCCTTAAAAGGAAAGAAAAAAAAGCTACTTTCTTTCCTTATCTAGCTGTAGGACAATTCCTGCTAATACTCATGCTGCATTGAGCAATTAATTGATCTTTTTTTTTTCCTCCTGAAAAATCATTATCTAACAAGAATCTATTTGGCACATGGTCACATAAAGACTGTTCTTCTATTTAACATGGAAGTGTGGGTGGTTAGTTATACTTGGATCTAATTATACTCATTTTCTTCTAACTCAACAGCTTTGCTTTTGCCTCTCTCTTTGCTGGTGGTGTTAGTTGCCTCCTTGCCTTTGCTAGGCCTCCTGGTTCTGGCTGCACTGGGGAGAATAAATTACACAGAGATAAGAGGGGGAAAAGTGAGTAAAGTTCTTCCCCCTATATTTTTAAGAGAGAATAAAACCCACAAACCTTCCAGGGAAAATAATGTTGTTAAAAAAGTAAAACCTGAGAAAGTTAAACGCTTTCCTGGTGTATATCTTGAAATATTTTTAGTGCTACATGGAATATATTTAATTTTGAAACTAGCTATAGAGATGTATGCTTAAGTAACTTTGCCTTCCCTCACTGAATGTGAAGTTTGGCTCCTTGAACAAAATGATTATGACTCAAGTTCTCATTAACTGTAAGTTTGTGTATTTTGCATCACTGCTTTTCCAAGTGGCTATGCCATTCAGAATGCCAGGGTTTTGAAAGCAAAAGATGTTGACATAATGGCTTGGGCTTGCTTCCACCATGGCCCACACTTCAGATTCTGCAGATCTTGCTCTTCCCATTCATCTAAAATCATTAGTCTCTTAGGACTAGTTTGAACTCGTGATCAGTTTGAGCATTTCTCTTGGAGCAAGACCTGACACAAATCGAGTAGGAAAAAAATTACTTGTTCAGGGTTAAGTGTTACCATAGAAGTTGCAGGTAGCGGATTGAAGCTATTTTATGGTTCATGGTAGGCATTCCAGGAATGAGTGGGTCTGCTCTCTGGCAGACCTGTACACTGAATAGAATTAAAGATGAGCTGGTTTTGCCATGAGACTATACAGTCATTGCAACACAATTTTTAGAAGCGAGCTGCAAAGCATTTTCCTTCAGAGAAAATTATTGTACAGTAAGGGAAAGATTGCCTTGAGGTAGAAAGTCTGCAAGCCAAGCAAAGCAGATTGCTGGGCTGCTGCAATCTTCCTGTATGATTTTGGGCAAGCCTTGAAGTTGTTCAGTACTTAGTCAGCATTTCATGAGTCGTGGGACTGAATTTATTCATACAAGTAAAGCAGCCTGACACTATTGTGACAAAGCTGTGTTGTACCACTTTGCCAAAGTGCAAAGTGTTATTACATTCTATATAATGAATAGGCTCTTTTTTGTAGACAAAGCACTAGAGTAATACTCTCACTTACGTACTCAGGCCATGCTCCATTCTAGGTATTTGTGATTCTGTAATATTTGCAGGATCTAGCCCAGCTACAAATATTTTGAGATCTTCTTTTATTTTAAAGAAAACATACGTTTACCATTCAAGTTATATGCTGAAGTGTCAAAGTGGTTTTGAAATTATTGTCCCTGGTATTCAACGATATCAGAAGTTTATTAATAAACTAGGAAACTTTATAGTAGGCGCTTTGCATGATTATAACTCCTGCGAAATTTTCATTCACAATGACTATTGTTAGTATGTTCCATGAAAATACACTTTGCACACATCCTGAAATCTCAGTGTGAAATTCAGGCATTACTGAAATCAGTGTGAGTATTAGTATTGTCTTAACTGAGACTAATATTTCACCCTTTCCAAGAAAGTATATAGTATAATTTATAGCAAGGGATAAGCCCCTTTTTGAAGTGCTAAATGAGTTGACATTCTTTGTCTTTTTGTTGTTACTGGCTTGTTTGTCATTAAATTACTTTCCTTTTGCCAGCTGGAGTTTTATGGACATACTCCATATTCATTCTCATTTTTGTCCTAATGAGACTTTCTGCTAAGAAAATTTCCATGTTCCGTGTCTTGCCAGTGTCTTTTACGTTTGTCATTCTTAAATATTAGGAAGTACCCAACTGGAGGTGACAGCTGTTACTCTACTTTTGTCACCCAAAATCAAAGGCTGTGATGGTATAAGAGGTCATCTATTGTATCTGTTATTCTTGAAGCTAACAAATGTAGGTAGGTGTAACAGATTTTTCAGTAGGAGAAGAAACCTTAATTTTATTAATCTGGACATTTAAGTAGGACATGGGGAAATAGCTTTCAAAATTTGCAAAATTAAGAGTAGATGGAGTAACCCAAGTAAATAAACCTGCAAGCCTGCTTTGCTAATTATTTCTGATTCAAAAATAGAAGGTAACCTTTGAAAATGTTCGTTTTTAGGATTTCACCTGGTGGCAAACTGTGTTCTCCCTACGTTAACCATCTTAATGAAGCCCATTTCTTCTACTGCTATGAATATAAAGTTCAAGAAAAAGGCAGTTCTTCATCTTTGTAACATAACATTTCTTAGACTGCAGTGTCAGTTTTACTCTGCAGCCCTGTCAATGAGTCTCAAATTCACCTTGAAGGATCACCCCCAGGGATGCCAGCTGAACCTTTGACCTTTCTGTTCTGACTGTCACCAAGGTTAACACATCATTACAGCTTGCAATGTTCGGGATACCTGTTCCTTTGGAACCTTTATCAACCTACAGTGTTTCAGAAAACTTAAAGAGAAGCCTCAGTCTCTCATTGCTTTTTCATAGGAGTATGTTTTGATGATTTCTGAGAGTGGATTCTATTTCTTCCTAATGTTGTGTTGAAATAGAAGTGAAATTTTAAACCTTACAGCTTTATTTGTTTTTCCTAAGTTATTAAAATAACAACTATATGGCTATAAGCAAAAGTGAAAAGATGAGGAAGCATTTTCTTTTTAAATTTGAAAGTGGGCAGATTCATGCCTGAACTGTTGCTTACAGTACTACATATCTACACAGTGTAAAAAACTGTGTGGCGACTGACAAAAGGACATGGTTAAGTATTGCCTTTGTGGGATAAGTTCTAGCTACTGATAGGTTAAGGACACTTTGTTTATTTGGAATTGTCTCACCCAAGTACCATGTTGGATAATTAACCGCTTATAATTAAAATGGGTTTTGGTTTGCTAACCCAGAAAATTATATTCGCAAATACTGCTGTTGTCTGTGGGACTGATACCTATTTTATAAGAGAAGTCTGTTGATACAGTTTTTCCAAGTACATATAAAAATATTGTTTTAATATTGTACCCTGTAAATGTGATTTTAGCAGAGTTCTTTTTTTTCCAAGACTGTCCTCTAATAAAACACATGTGCCATTTGATTGGCCAGATCTACTTCTGGATACTGTTAATGGCCATCAGTTTTTTGTTCACAAAATAATAAAAGGAATAGATACCAAAATTGGGTTTTATTCTCTCTCCTATGTTGTTTCAAATGACTTCCTATTTATTCAGGTGCAGCGGAGAATGACAGTGCAATTTTTGTTTCTGCTAATGGAGAAGATTACTTTTAATCCCAAGCAGCACATAGTCTTCTAGGTTTTACTTTTTTATTCTTTTCTCCTTACTTTCTACAAAATGCAGTCTTTAAAATAGGTCTACAGGCATTACACCTAGGTACCTATCTGCAGCATTCAGACTATATGCGAAGTTACTCTATGACCACTTTGCAGAGTTGAGATATTATTGGGACAGTGTTGTATCCTTTTCTGTCCTCTATATAAACACTTTAAACACAATCTTTTAGGTAACAAGCCTTAAATCTCTTATTCCTTTCAGTTAGATTTATGTTATTTTCCTTCTCTTAGACTTGTCTAGAAACTTATAATAGTCAGGTAAACAGCTAGACTAACTCCAAGAAGGTGTGATCCAATGGTTTTTCCCTTTGGAAGTGTTTGGACAGTAGTCGACAATGCCACAAATGAGCTTTCTGAAAAGGAAAAGTATTGTTTATTTAACCACATGATCATACAGAAAAAGAAACAACAGTTCAAACCACTGTAATATCTACGTGCCTAGCTGACTAATTTAGCATCTAAAATTTCTTTCCGATGGAATCCCATATGTATACCTTCTTCCAAATCTCCCCTTAATGAGCTTCTGGTCTTGTACTCGTCAAGGAAGATGTGCATCTCATTAAATCCTTCTTCCTGCTTTGGTTTTTACTTCATCTTACATCTCAGGAACAGAGTTGCTGCTCTGGGCTACAAGTACGTCAGGCTCAGCAGAGGCCCAGTCCTCCACTTCACGGTGGATTTCTCCTAAGCAAGTCTTGAAAAGTTACCATTAGGATCATAAGGTCATACCTTTGTGGTATATTTCCAGGCAATCCCACTCAGAAAGTAGCTTGCTGTGTGAGCAGAATGAGCCTAGATCAAAATCTAACAAGTTACTGAAGGCAACATTTTAATATTCTATGCATAGAATGGCCTGCATATCAGATGTTCTTTGCATGCATGTTTGAAAGTGTCAGTAATAATAGCTATAGTGTAGCATTTATGCTTTAGTTCTTACAGGTCTTGAACAAAACTTTGAATCTAATAGGATTTTCCAGAATTTCTGTATTCAGAAATTTAACAATATTTAAGCATTTTTCTGAAATACAATAGAAATATTCATCTTCTATTCTACCAAACATTTCTTGCCCAACTTTAGGTCTGGGGGAAACATGTAGCATTTCATTGCAATCCACTGAAAGAGGATCTCATCAAAGGACAAAACTTTTTAAGATTTTATGGCACTTTTGTCAAATGTGTAGTAACACATGAAACTATTTGAAAGGTAAAGAGAGTCATCTGAACACTTTTTTTTTCCCTCTATATCAAACATTCTATAAAATCATGACTTTTCTGGTCATGACTGACTTCCATTTTCAGTAGAATTTGGCTTCCTTTTTTCTTCAAAAAAAGTCAACAATATGGCTGTCTTAGAAGAAGTCTGTATGAAGTACACGAAGTATAATCCCTAATAGTGTAATGCCAAGTATAATACATAGTTGGTGAAGTCTTAGTTCAGCTGACTATTTTGGTTTTATGCTTATCATACTTGAGGGTTTTAGAACTTTTCCCCATAATTTATGAATGTTTATTCAGGGTTTGAAAACCACGTTACTAGTCTTCCATTAAAAATGAATTTGCAACGGTAGCAATTATCATTTCTTTACCTTTTCTGGACATCAATAAGCTAAACCAGTAGATCTATGTTGGAATGAATGTGTTCTCTAAGATAAATGAGGGTGAACTTTACTGTTAACGAAATTTTCTGTAAGGTTTTACCTTGGTGCAGATATCAGATACTGATGTGACCTACTGAAATTTTTATGTATTGCAGTAGTGCTGATCCTGTTAATGTTTGTTTGTGTTGGAAAAGGAGGCAAGAAGACTAAGGAAGCTTATTGTTAAGGGTTGGGATTTTTTTTGCATAGATAGTATCAAGACAGTCCTTTGCTGTCTTCCATGCCTGTTCATATACATCAACTTACCCAGCATTCTTTAGTGTGTGTTTTTGCATCATTTTCATTGCTTTTCCTTGAGGGAAAGCATGGGAAGGAAGTCAGAAAAGGAAAAATTTGCAGTAATGGGAATAACATGGAGAAATGCCAGTCATAAATATTTCTACTGTAAATATTTTTATGTATTTGGGACGCTGATTGGAGTCATAGAGTGTCTCAGGAGTGGCGAGTTCAAACCTTGGAGTGGGGCTCCAGCTGAGGGCAGCTCTTATTTGTCCCATTTGTAAATGGTCCCCAGTCGGTCAGAGTGGCACTCAGAGGATGGCATGCTATGGGCTACAGGCATGCAGCACCTTTTGGTGATCTGCATTCAGGACCAGATTTTGAAAGTGGAATTGCAAACTAAACTACCTGGACATGTCAATATGTCCATCTGATAGAAGTGTTGACTACTCCACACCTTACCCAGCGCCCAAGGCCTCCTAACTTTTGCCATCTGCTTTTGAAAAAATTGGCCAGAATGTTAGGTAGATGAGTCTTTTAAATGCAAAAGTATATCTTCTTTTCTGTTTGTCATGCTAAGTAGCTGGCAAAGAAACAATAATGTCTTTAAAAGTTAAGTGTTTACTTCAGACTGAACATTTGGGTTTGTATCTGTTTTGGAAGCATAGTGTGTTTTTAGGGGGGAGAGTTTACTATGGGAATGCAATTGCAGTTTTTAACTTCCTGTCGTTGTCATAAAAAAAGTAATTCATACCGAAGGAACTGAAATCTGATCAGGTAACACTTCTCGTTTTCTGTAAAGATCACTTCCTATTCATTATGTGTTTTTACACTGCTGACACAGCAGGCATCAAAGCTTCTTATTTATGTTAGGTTAGTACTAGTTTAAAAAAAGGCATACAGACAGCCACAAGAAAAACTGAGAAAATGAAAGTGCTGAGTAATTTCAGTTTCTCTGACACTTTTACAAGCTCATTCCACCAATAGCAAACTGCCACAAACGGGAGACCCTAATTTCCATGCAGAACTTGGCCAGCTCAATCGTAATTTACTTTGCTTTGTAAAAACAAATGGAAAAAGTAGAGCAGTGATGTTTCCAGTGTCCAGAACAGTTTCTCTCCCCTTCCAGCCACTTTTTTTTTTCCTTCCACCTTTTCCATTGGTGCAGTTTACAATACGCTTTTAACAACAACAGAAGTTATGCCCGGAGTTTAAACCACCCTGGCAGCTGAGAGGAATAGAAGGAAACTGCAGCAAAGGAAGCAATTATCCCAGCAGGGCTCCCGAGTCCTCCCGAATAGCTTGGGCAGCGCCCAACCGCGAGCAGACGAGGCGAGGGGAGAGGCACCATTCTTCAGGGTTCAGTCTCTTCATTCTCCTTGGCTATTCACACTGTAACCACTGCCAGTTACACACTGAGCAATGAGCGGTTCGCTGCTCCAAAGGTGAGGGCTGAGTGGGAAGAGCAGAACTGGTAGGCAACCTGTTCTTCCTGACGCTGGAGCCGAATTTCTCAGTGGCAAGCGTAGCAGTAGCCCACAAACAACAACTCCCAGAGGGTTTCGTAGTTAGAGGACGGCGACGGGAAATGTGTGAGCATCAGGGAGCAATGATCCCAATGCACATAGAGAATGGGAACAGTGTACGCTTTGTTCTGCTTGATTGCAACCTGCGCTGGCTTACTTTTAAGAGTAACAGAAACTCCAAGTAGCTCCTGGCTTCACTGTCCGTTGCTAAAGATCAGCTTATATTGCATAGTCCCCTGTGGCAACAGAGGGCTGAAAATTTGTGAACGGACCGAGATCTGCAGGTCACTCACTGCCTGTTGAGTCTCGCTGGAGGATCTAAAGTTGAGCACGAAAATGGTGCTGGGCTGCTGTGGGAGCTGGGGAAACTGGGGGATTTGATCTTTACCTCTCTGTGCATAGATTTTCCTCCTTATGCCTTGTAAGTTTAAATTGTAGCATCTTCCAAGCAGGGACCAGGGACCTTATCTGTAGCTGTAATGCCTAGCCCAGTGGTTTTTCAGTGTTCCTTCAATAAAAATGAAAGTTATGGTCAGATTTGCATGTGGTTGCCTGTGACTGCAGGTTTTTGCCTCAGTCCTGTAGCACAAAGCTTGTGTGCAGACCACAAAAAATACAAGGAAATCTGTGATTTTTGATTTGCATGTGCTGCAGTCACAAGAGCTGCAGTGATCGGTGATGGAAGAGTGAAATGTGGCAGATTAATATATGCCTTTTGTGTTTAATTATTCATGAAATATGAACAAAGTGGTCTATGTGTTCCTTTTTTTGGCATTGTTACACAAATGATGTGAAAGGTTTAATGTTTCCACAACTTTCTATGTCCAGCATAGCCTTAGTATAAAAGTTAGAGTTCTACTAAGCTTAGGCTCAGTCAGAGATAAATGCAGTAGAAAGTTAACCCAGGTTTATATGCTTTTTTTGAAGCACGGTCTCATTTCCATGACATGTCATCTTGGTCAAAAGTCAGAGAATCAGTAATTTTTTACTTATGTTAGAAAATATTTTATATTTTTTCAAGGTTACATTTTGCAAAATATTTGTGTATTTGTCGTGTTTCATTGGTAGGGCCAATACTTCTTGGGCAGTAACTTGATTATAGAGTTGCAAAGGAAAATGTTTTGAATGAGAAGTCAAATCTGTCTCAGAATTTAAAACTGTCAAAATACCAGCTTGGAAATGTATGAAAGAATCCACAGCATTTTCCCCACCTGTGACAAATTTTATTTGCTTAGTTTGGTTCTCAGTTTGTATTCTATGCCATAAAGAGCTCAGGTTTACTCCCAGAGGAAGATAGAAATTCTTTCTTCCCTTGGGATGCTACTGTGCCAGCTCCAGGGAGGAAAGCTTTGACAGACGATGGAGCGCAGGAAGTACGATGGTCACGGGAGGGATCGTGAGCCTGTAATTCGCATCCCCTTCAGTGAGGAGCCAGCAGGGGGCAGCCGGTCCCAGAGAGGATGTGCCCTCTCCTCAAGGCGAGTGGGAGTCTGAGCCAAATCTGCTGCATCTCAGGTCACTGAATGACTGAAGCCAAAGCTGAAAATAATGACATGCTGCACAGACCCATGCCAAGAGAAAAATTTTGAGTAATTCTTTTTTACTTCTATTCTCTCTTCTCAGACCGTGATGATTCTGTTGTTGTTGTTGTTGTTTCACGATTGTACTTTTGAGTCTAGGAGAACGTTGGTTTTGCATGTTTTTGTTGTAGCAGGATTTTAATCTTACTTTATAATAAGAAAAGAAGTATTGCATGGTAAATGTTTTGTACTATAGCTGTGAAAACGTTTCAGGAAAGTATTATACTGGTTCAAATATTTTCATATAAACATAGCTGTCTGTTCAGAATTTAGTTCTGATTAATGTGAGCCAATATGGCCTATTTTGAATTAAATCTTCCTTTGTGATTAACAAAAGCCAAATGGTTGTATAAAGTAAGTTTGGGATTGTTACAGTTTTAAACTTCTGAAAATTGTATATGCTGAGGTATGGATTTTTCTTTTCTGAAGTTGATTTATGACATTCTGCGTATATCTTGGCTGTTTCCATGATCTTGTTAGTTGGGTGAAGTATCAAACACATATGGTAGTTCTGATATTTGGTGTCTTGTAATAATGCCAAGGGCCGAATAACCCTCAGCTGCCTCTGAAGTCACTAAACAATTCAGGACACAGATAACCCTTAAGCCTTTGTAGATATCCATCTTCTTGTAGACACAGCCATTAATAATGAGCCCATAAAAGAGGGGAAGGCAGTCTTATGAGCAGATTTGAATCCGATTCTGACTCTGATGTATCCTGGCTGGATTAGCAGGGGTGCCGGAAGCAGCAGCTTGAATCTATTATCATTTTAACTACCTTAAATGCTCTTTCTTTTTAAGTAAAGCTATCTTCCTATGCATTTTGCACCATCCTTTATAGATTCTACCTTCAGGCCTGTCATCATTGCAAGAATGTTTGGTTGGTATGATAGCGGGGAAAAATTGACTTGCACTTTGTCATGACAGATTTACGGCACAGGAAGACCACTTGAAAGTATGTTTTAAACTTCTTTCATATAGAATTTTTGGGGTGTTTGATCTGGAGGAGGTAGCATGTACCTTCCTGGGGTCCCAGATAATGGAACACAAAGCAGGACAGACTCCTCTGTCTGAACCTTGAAGTTGAACACGAACAAACTTTAATCATTGTTGAAGACCTATTCCAAACATGGTTTGATGTCTAGTGTCTGATATGTTAGCATGGTATCATAGGTAGGGAAGAATACATGGGATTCATAAAGCTTGGAACAAGATACACATTTTTAAATAAAAATTTAAGATAGGTATTCTTTTATACTCTTTTTTACTCAATGTCGTTAAAACTACAAAGTTGTCTTCTATTGCTGACATTCCATGCCTTACAGTCTATGCTGCAATGATAATATGGATATACTAGTCTGTTTTGGGATGGTAGACTGCATAGAGGGAAATGAGCAAACTCTGTATTTCCTAACTAAGAAATAAAAGCTCTGTTTTACTTGTATCTACTATTGGTGACAATATTAATTAAAATTGCCTGTACTCACCTTGTTCTTTAACTGTTCTGTTGTCATTTATAATTAGATGGTACATTTTTAAAGTAAAGACCATGTCTGACAGGTTAATATCACATGCCTGTCACATTTCATTTAAATAAAATGTGATATTATGTATGCTGTACTGTAGAAGACTGAAATATGTGAAATTTCTGATACTACATATGCAGAAACAGTGGCTGTACAAACAGAGGTCAGTATTTCACTCTGCAGTCTACATTTCATTTTCTTATGGGTTTAAGTTTACTTTAGAATTATTTTCATTTATTAATGAAATTTATTTTTTAAATTCAAATATGTATACTATTTTGTAAATTTCATGTATTAAATAGAATTAAGCTAGGAGCTAAAAGGTAAAAAAAATGCCAGTCACCTTTACGTTTGGACTTCCCAAGCATTTTGCTCATGGCTTCATTCTTTCTCATATTTCACAGCACATTTCTGTGAAAAGTAAATGAATCACCCGCATATAAAAAAATATTTCTTAACACAGACAGATGGGTATGGATTTATACATACAGAAATTTACACACACACACACAACATGCATAGGTATATAAAATATGGACTTAGACTAAGTGTATATATGTGTACAGCTATACTGAATACTTGGTGGTATGTTGTAGAACCCTTGGGTAAGTTTTTATGGATTTGATTTATTGGCTGACTGAGTTGATTCATTATTTCTATATGATTTTTGGTGCTGGGTGGCCATAATTTGCAATTCTGGACATAGTTAACTCTGGGTGCCTAGAGTTTTCTGTATGAACATCTCCAACTATTGTTTAAAGAAATAAATTAAGTGGACTTGCTTGAATGAACAATTTACTCATGAGGAGGAAAATATTGTCAGGCAGGTAGGTCATAGAAAATATCTGTCAATAAGTCTTTGTAAGTCACCATGCTATCATATATTCTTTTAACCTACATATAACAATCCATATGTGTTACAGGCAACTGCAGATCATCTGTGAACTGCTGATCACAATCTTTTTCTGTTGTCAGTATTCAGTGCTATTCTCGTATTCTGTACTTGCACAGCCCTGTTAAATTTGCTGGTAGGTACAGAACAGAACAAAATCCTGAAAAGGCATTAAGAATCAAAACGTGCCCTGGCATGATTTCTGTATAAATGAAACATGATACTTACTTCCATCTTTTCAAAATTAGACTTAAAGCTGTGGCAGTTAGCAAAGCAATTCTTTTACCATGATATGCGGTACCTGCCAGAGTAATGGAATCAAACTGTTTGCTGTATCTTGTTTACTAGGAAGAAAGGACTTCTCTTTGTGTTAAATACGGTAGGTAACAACTCTTCTGAAGGTTTTCAAGCCATTATATCATTTGCTTCTATAAAGTCCAGCTGATGTATTCTGGGATGGGCACAAATATGAAAAGAGCCAAAGCACTCGAATTAAAACTCCTTGATTAACTGTTAAGTATCCACAGACTATGATCACAGGATTTCTGGTACTGCCCCCAAAGGTGATTTGGCTCTTTACTTCTCTAAATACTAAATATGAATTTACAGTACTGGACTTACTGGATATGAACATAGTAAGGCAAAGAAATGTAGCAGTGATTCTTTCTGTGCTCCTACAAAAATTCACATGCATGTAGTTCATTGTGTACTTTGTTACTAAAAGCCAGTGGTCTACAGTCCATAGGTATTTCTAGGATTTCCTATTGAGAGAACAAGTGGCAAACATTGCATATAGAGAACAGAAATTTGTCATAGCTAGAGATTTGATTTGCAGTGTCTTGTTAATGTATACAAGGGCTTGATCAATCTTACTGAGATGGTGGGTACCTATTTGTTCAAATTTAATGGAAAGCTTGGGTGGTGACCAACAGCAGAAGTACGCTTTCTTAGAAGAAAGCTGGCTAGAGCCATCTGTGAATGCTTTAGTTACAGATGTGTAATTCCACATGCACTTGTGGTGCTTTATGTTGTAACTGTGTAATTCATCACAATTTAATGTAGCATAGCCATGATTGTAGCTAAAGTTCTAAACCCTTCTTCTGTTTTAAGGAAAACAAACAAAGAAGATCAACAAAGGAAAACACCTAGGAAAAATAAACCAAACGTGTTCAGAATTCCATCTTGGAAGCACAGCTTCCTTCAGTAGGCATGTCACATCTTTGGAAATCTGCCTCAACACCCATGAGGGAATATTTTCTCTGCCTCTCCTTCCTTATGTAAATCTCAAATAAGTTGGAAGAAAAGCAGCTTTCAATGGTTTTTTAGTTGTTCAAATGTTTCTGCTTCAATGCTTCCCTCCATCTATTCTTTTAAGAGAGTCTTGTGGTGATTCCTAGAAGAAATTCCTAGGATAGTTCTTGCTAGGGGTTACAGTTTGTACAAAATACACAGCTGTGTCATATTGTAATGGGCTTGAATGGGATTTTCTTGAGAGCTAATATCACGGAGGAGCACAAATGCTACTGAACGTCAGTAGGACTTAAGCTCCTAAGACATGTATGATAATCGCTGCTTTTAGTTTTCATGGGTTTGAAATCATTAGTGGAGTTGGTAAATTCTTGTGATATGTAAATATATTTCTTTGTTAAATCCAGTGCATTCAATATTGATATACATGAAAAGTGTGTATTTCTACATATGTATCTGGATATACAAATACCCAAAATGCATGTGGAAATCTTTCTAAAATTGTTCTTCTAAAATCCTGTGCATGGATTAATTGGAAACAAACAGCTTTCTGTGATTTAGGGAGATGTAAAACAGGAATAAATATAGACAGACTTCTGATTATATTTTACATTCTCTTCTCATGCTTATCAGTTCAGCCAGTCAACAATCTAAAAATGCATACAGATTCTTGAAAAATGTGTATTTGCAGGTCACCTTTATTTTTTGATTCTTCATGCCTCAAATCCCCATTGAAATTTCAGCATTACTAGATTTCTGGATGATAAAGGACATATCTTTCTGTTCTCAAACAACGAGTGCCAAAGGCAACAGAGTGAAATTTGTATGCAACACTATCTATGTTACACGTGTGTGTTCATTTATCTCAATAACTGACTGTCATCTTTGTGTGCGTACATCTTATAATGATAATAAGAGCCCAACACTGCTCAAGATGTCAAATTTTCAGGGATAGATTTCTAGCTGCAGGCGACTTGAGCAAAATACCTCATATTGAGAACACTCTTCTTGTCACTGACCACATTAGACCCTTTCATGTAGCTTCATATGTGGCTTTTATTTATTGTGTACTTCCAGCCATAACTTGAACTGCAATGGTTTTCATATGTGATTGGACTCCTAAGCATATGTTCACTTAAAAATGTAATTACTCTAATTAAGTAATGTTTTTGTGTATTAAAGTAAACATGGTATATATTCAGTTGCCTACACAAATTTTGCTGCATTTTGGTGAACCTTGAAACTTGTTCAACCACTTCGTCAATCAAATGGGAGAATAAATACTTAAAGGGAGATCAGATACTTTCATATGCATTTAATATATATTTTTATATAAAAAATAAGATTTGGAATCACAAAGGGGAAGTATGTTTTCTAATTTGGGGGTTATTGGAATTCCATTGTCTTCCAAAAACTGAATTCAGAATTAAGAGCAGAATGTTATTCATTTCCCAGTAAAGATTTAATTGCTTCTGCCCTGCTGCTTATCGGCCTTTAAAATTACTTATTTAAAGGTGAAGAACTAAAGAATAAAACATTTTCTTCACAAACATAAAATTCATGAATAATAACAAGCATGCCTAGTGGTAGGATAACATACACATATTTCTTGTCAATAAAAAATAATTGTAGTACTTGATGTGAAAATAGGATTTATGTCTAGTGCTAATTTTTACTCTCCACCTGATTATATCAAACTGCAGCAGTACATGGGAAGGAATTGTACATGGGAAGGAATTGTAGTTCTTCTGGCCAACAAGCAGCCAGTATTACATTATGCAGAATGAATAAGAGAGTAATAGGGGTCCAAATCGGAGATATTTTAAAATACTGATGTAAAACTTGGAGGCAAGCTTTTTGCATACGAGAAGGAAATTAGGTTAATAGCAATTTCTTTTTTTTTTCACTTTTTTGTATTATTTGGAAAATCACTGATAGTTTGTTTTGTTTCATTATCTGTAACAAAACCTTTTTCAAGTTAATAAATATTATTAAAGTATAAAGTATTTTTTATTATCCTTGATTTGTCCTAGATCAGAGGAGGAAAGCTTATGATCACATACACAAGAAAGAATGATGCTGGCAAATACGTTTGTGTTGGAACAAATATGGTTGGAGAACGTGAAAGTGAAGTTGCAGAGCTCACTGTTTTAGGTAAGAACTCCTCCTTTAAGACTGTGTTAATGAAAATGTCCAACTTCTGTTTTTCCTAGTAAACATTTTATTAAGGAATATTCTCATCTATTTCCTTTTCAGTGTTTATATTGAAAATGTTTTTGTCATGGTTGTGTTCTAGCAAATGTGTGGCAGTTAATGGCTTTGCAAATCCACCTTGGACTGTTTTTGCTATCAGAAGACACTTTCTTAGTTAGTTCTCAAACCGAAAATAATTCCAGTGTCCACTGACTGGATTAGTACTGTAAAATAATAGCAAAAAAGAAAAATTAACATCACTAAGAAACAGAGGCTTATTTTTTCCCTCTTGCTGAAGAAAATCAGAATGATTCTCGATTTCTACTCTAAATAATGATCCTTTCATTCATAGTAATGTGTACTAAGTGTTGTAAAGATACGACAGGTCTTCTTGTTCAAGTGATCCTAATGATAGTTCCTCTGAGCATCAAAAATACGTTTTCATTTAAGATATCTGAGCTTATCTGAAAATTGCATTTTTGTTGCTATTGCAGAAAAGAAGCCGTAACTCCAAGTGCAATCTCAGAATTCCTTCAGCATGGGAGAATTGCCTCATGATCACTGTAGGTGCAGCGGTAGTTTTCATTCAAAATGTGTCCTGTGTTACTTGAAAGTAGGGGAGGCTTGAGATAACACCTTCTTTGTTTCTGCAGAAGGAATAGATATTTTATCATCACAGGATGAGAATATCCAAGCCACAGTTCATAACACACTGGTTTTCATCACAGCTTGGGGGTTTTCTTAGGGGTTTTTTTGTTTTTTATTTTAAATTCAGATTTAAGATCTGTCTTGTCAGTCTTCACTGCTTTTTAGAGTTAGGACTCAGGCAGCTTGAAGTCCTGTTCAGAGTTTTGCATGAAGCACAGTTCTCCATAATAAAATGAGATTGTATGCCATCTTAAAGTTGTTGAAACTGAATATCCAGCAAGATAGCGTGTAACTTTTTAGAAGCTAAGGAAGACTTCCTATGATCCACTATAATTTGGGGTTTTTTTTTAATTTATAGACACTTTTGAAGCACTTTGGGGGCAAGTTTATTGTCAAATAGACTTTTAGAACTTCCAGTCAAAATCTAGAATTGAAAGTTGTAGTGACATGAGTAAAAGTCCTGGCACTGGGCTCCTAGTTAACTGTACCAGTTAATTGCTTATCACTAGTCTACTACTAGCCAGGGAATCATGGTATGGACTGTTATGTAGTCCAGGCTGGAAAATATTACTCTTGCTGAACACCTATAGGAGGGATACATTGCAGGGAGAGGTCTGTCTTTGCCTGTTTCTTCATCTCGTTTTCCTTTCAAACATATTTCTGATTTTCAGCCTGGGAAAACTAGTGAGGTTTTCTTTTCAAACAGGACAGTGAAGTTTTGAATGTCTTATCAGTCTGTGCCTAGAAATCTTTAATACACCTTATTCTTTCAACTCAGGTCTTAGATATGTGTGAAAAAGCATGAGAAACATGCTGAGTTCATATATTAAAATCTTTCAAAATAAATCTTCGATTTATAGGGTTTTGTTATTTAGAAGTTGAACTTTTGCTTTTAGGTCTCTGCTTTAGATCAGAGGGAGGACTGCATGCCAGAAACTGTAATATTAGAAAGTTTCAAAGTGATCCTTGCTAAGCTTTCCTTGTATTTACCAAATAATTGTGTGACAAAGATAGATACTTAAATCAGTGATGGTTTCCCTTATCCGTTTATGTGGTTGAATAAGAGTGTTATGAATGGGCAGACAAAAGCTGTCAGACTATTACTCTTCCTTTAGGAAACTGATCTAGAGAACAATGTGCATCTTTTGGGTTTTGCTGCTGTGCAGCAGTCCTGGCCTTACCAGATTAGTCCTTTTTGTCTTCCATAATTAAGTTGAATATTCTTCCCCAGACTATTCTTATTCTGAAGTTTAATTGGGAATGTTCTTTTCTTGCATTCAGGTTGCGTTTTTACTGCACCTATAAGAAAGGGGCCGGGGCTGGGGGGGAATGTCTGTATTTGTATTTTTTTAATTAACAGCTAGATTCATGTCTGTAGGTCTCTATTTTGTTTCTGACTTCATGTATATGAACCCAGACTAGAACTGACAGCTTAAAGATCAACTTGCTGTTTCATCTAACATTATTTGCCTAGCAAAGCAAAGGTAAGTTTTCTACAACACAAGTGTCAAGGTGGTCTGGACATCCTCGAGAATAAAGGAAGCTCTTTTATAGGGTTTTTCTCAGTTCAGATTTCCACTTCAGTCCTTTTTGAACCATTGCCTATGGTTTTATAACACTGAATCTCTTTATCTGCAAAGTCAAAGTAGTATTTGGAACCACCTTTTTCAAACGCAAATGCGAGACACTAAGAATGTGGGATTGTCTCTTTATCCTTCTGTCTAGTGCTTTTGTACTCCTGTGAGAAATTTGTGGCTTATTTTTGGATATTCACGCTTCCTGATTGTGCCAATGGCTTCAGACTCCTCCAGTTCCAGGGAGATGATATTTCTATCTGTAATACATACAAGTCAAAACATGCAACTGCCTTCTCAACTCCCTCAGAGCTTTCACAGGTTTATACGCAAAAATGTCATCTGCCTTAGGCAAAGGAACCTGCCAAGCACTCTCCTGTTAAACCTTCCCTGTTCTTTTATGGGTATCCTGTTGTCATGTGTTGCTGCCTTTCTGGATGGGTAATCCTTCCTGCAGTATCCCAGAAATTGTTAAAAACACTTTTCTTCCTTGCGCATGTGCAAACCTCACTGAACTCCAGCCTGCTGCAGAGCTACAAAGCTGTGAATAGCCCAGCACCTTAAAGCTTTGAACCCAGTTATAGGTAGAAAAGTGTGTCGATCCCTTTCCTGAAATTTCCAGCTAGTAGCTGGGTTGCCAGAATAGTACAGCCTGTACTGAGATCCTGTTTTCTTTCAGAAAGCCTGAGAAAAAGTATGTGGCCATTAATCTGACTCTGGTGAGCCATCTCATGGATGACTCTTGAGTCATGTCCTACAGTGTAAGTCAGGGATAACAGCAATTATTTATGAACAAAAATTATAGAGAGGACATTGTGGGTGTTTTTCGGCTTGTTTTATTTTATGTGTGCTAATGAAAGAAAATGTTGTCTTTCTAATGGAAATAATTGCATTGAACACTAGCTACTGCTGACACCTGCAAGCAACCTCATAGAGATACTGCTCTGGGCCTTACTTAGCCTTCAAATTTAGAGGCACCATTGAGTCAGAACCTCCAGTGAGACAATGTTTGGTTTGTGCCTTCTGTCTTTTTGAAGCAGTGCAGCAGATGAGTGGTCATTTGTCTGGGTCCTTGCAGCAAGCCTGCTTCTAGCTGAGGATCGATGTGTATTTAGATTTTCTGTGTAGGTCGCATTTTCCATTAGCTATATTAACTGTGACAATGATATATAAGAGCTAAGGAAGTCTGTGCCTGGATCCTGAGCCACTGTTGGGAGCATTTGCCTCCTGTGCTGAGGTTTGTGGTGCTGGCCATCTGCAGGGCTACGGATCTTCTGCCTGGGGCTGGGAGCAAGAGGAGCAGTGGCAGAGGCACCTCCATCAGATTTGTCACCCTACTCCCCCTGCTCAAACAGTTCAGGGCAAATCACAATTCTGGCACAGAACTGCTGCCCTAATCCCTTTTTTTCTTTTCTTTCCTTTTAGAGAGACCATCTTTTGTGAAGAGACCAAG
Source organism: Aviceda cuculoides (assembly GCA_035590195.1). Taxonomy (NCBI): domain Eukaryota; kingdom Metazoa; phylum Chordata; class Aves; order Accipitriformes; family Accipitridae; genus Aviceda; species Aviceda cuculoides. The sequence goes on from JAVJGG010000031.1 coordinate 20,565,841, forward strand.
TAATTTGGCTGTAACTGTGGATGATAGTGCGGAGTTTAAGTGTGAGGCAAGAGGTGACCCAGTCCCTACAGTAAGATGGAGGAAAGATGATGGAGAATTACCAAAAGCAAGGTGCAGTACATACAGTTACCTTTTTTATGACATCTAGCTTGGTATATGATGTAGCCATTCAACATTTGACAGCTAGCATTTCTTTTTATTGAATGGAGGTGGTCTGGCTTGGTCTAATAAGACATTTCTAATTACCATTGAGCTCTATTTGAAGTTATAATTTATATTGAAACATAAGAACAACTTGTTCTCAAGCTTTTGTTGTGACAACACATGACAAATACAACAAAAAATAACTAAGTTCAGTCAGTAATATCTGATACAGATTAATTCTTCACCTGAAGAGTCTTTTGTAATTACTAAAGGTTTTGGAGAATGTATAACAAATAGAAAATTAGATTACAACGTCAAGAAGTATATATTGGAATTGCAATTGATAGAAAATGTAAGCTGGTAATATAGAAAGTTGCCTTGGTTATACATGTGTTTGTTACTAAGTTTCCAGTTAAATTCTTTTTTTTTCTGTCATTGCTCTAATTCAGGCCAAAAAGTAAAGCACCTTATTAAAAAGAAATACATTCTGTAATAGATAGATAGATAATTTATTTATTTACTTTGAATTCCCAATTATGAGTTAAAAACCTATTAGAGGAGGGGATTGAAAGAAGAAACCCTGTAACAGTTGGCTCTGGCCATCCAAATGCAGCTTCCTGTTAATCTAGTCTATAGCTTTAATAAAACTATAGCATTTTAAAGAGAGAAATCGACTTCCCATAAATAGAAACACATTGACTGCATTGTACAAAGAAGAGAAAAAAGGTGATGAAAGGAGAGGAAATGTTAAAAGGCCACATTGTTCTTCAAAAAAAATTATTGAATGAATTGTGATTTGTCTTGACTTTCAAGGAATTCTGATTTTCTTGAGAACAATATTTTCTTTTCAACCACATTTTAAAAAATCTTTAATTCAGGTGGAAAAATTATAGGAAAAATAATAACTATTATTACATTTACTTGTTAAAAGAGTTCTAACAATTAAAACGTTCTGCGTTAGAGCTTTACAATTGAATTACACCAGTGAAATTCTACTGACATCAGTAAAACTGACTGATGTTGCAAATTAAATCAGAATATAGTTTTCAAATGTTTAGATATATTTTGCTTTTAAAACTTTATTTTTACCTTATCAATTTATAATGATTTATATATATTTTTATTTCTATGGGAAACGTAGGAATAAAAAATATTTGAGACCAAACCCACCATATTTTTACCCTTTACAGAAATTGTACAAGGTTCTATTATTCCTATTCACTGTTTATTACTATGTATATTTAAAGATATGAAATCCGTGATGATCATACTTTGAAAATCCGGAAGGTTATGGCAGGAGATATGGGCTCGTATACTTGTGTTGCAGAAAATATGGTTGGAAAAGCTGAAGCATCAGCAACTCTAACAGTTCAAGGTAAGAATGTTTCTTTGCATAATACTCCAATCTAGAATAAAGTTGGGTTTTTTTGCATGGCAACTTTATAAAGTTGCTATACACAGACTAGCTGAGTCTAAACACAACTATTAGAGTTGTGACTTATGCAGGAGCTCTATGCTGTGTTGTGAAAAGAAAATGCAAAAATATAATTTTAGTTTGAGTTGTGTTCTTAAGAAATTGAAGCACTTCACATGTAAGATTTTTTTGTAATCATTCATTATGGTACTGGAATGAGGAACTGAATATGTTTTGAACTTCAGTGTAATCAGAGTCACATCACTTACAATCTCTGTATCTGAAACCCTAACAGAAAGAAGAAAACCAGTGTTAACAAACTACATTGTTTTAACTCAAAAAGAAAGAGTTATAAGTTCAAGTACCTGCCAAATTTTTTCAATTAAATATAGTAAAGAAGCAGTGAATGATAAATCTGTTTGTGTATCTTTTAATACACTAACCCTGACCACTGGAATTCCCGTCGCTTTTTCATTGTAAAAGCGTATCATAGCACTACTGTTTCTTTGTAAGATAAAAATTCAGTGGAACTCAGTCAACTAATATGTATAAAAATCCTTCATTGCCTTTATATACACAATCCAGATGTTCACTATTGAGATAATCCCTCTCTTCCTTTCCTGGCTAGCAGACAGGCAATGATGTCATCCTGATGCTTTTTTCTAAGGACTGATGTTCCTTCTGTCCTTTTCTCTGTTCAGTGGGAATTAGTCATTATGGAGTTCTGGGGAAGTATAGGCTTAAAAGTATTTTATTTGGTAACAGTAAATGACACATTTACTGTAACAGGAAAGGTCTTGTCCTTAATGTGCTCTCCTTTTTCCACCAGAAACATTTGGTGTCCCTAACATCTGTAGCTGTTAGGAAAATAGTAATTCTTTTGTTGAAGCTCTTATAAAACAAAGAATTTTGAGATGTTCTGTTTTGTTAGCCACCATGATGCTTATACATCAAAACTGATACCTTATGTTTGCAAAATAACCAGCTCTTATGCTCAGTGTTTTAGAATAAAAGATTAACATGTGAGCAGTAAGCACAGTTTATTCAAAAGAAAAAGACTGAATTATTTTTTAAACGGGGATTTGTTCTGAAGATCACATCTTATATTAACTGTTAATCTTACAAAATGTTAGTATTAAGAATATTTGCTTTATGACTGGTTGAGCAGTTACATATCTAGCAATAAACTATTGGTAGCCCTAATCCTTCATAGTCCTATTCAAAATAATAAGAAAACACGTTCTTGTAATCCCATTTAGGTTAACAGTGCTGCTTAGATATAAAATGACTTAAGTATGTAGATGTTAGAGATCTAGAGTGAGATCTTTTGAATTTTGATAATGAAACGGTACTTTAAGAAACATGATCATAACCTAAGTCTTGGTTCAGCAAGATTTTTTTTTTTTTTCAGTACTTGTATTACACAGTAGATATTTACCTTGCAGCAGCTTTACTCTGCAGATATTGTTATGGGGTAATTTGTTTCCCAGGTGAATAGATTACCTCCTGACCCATATGTCTGTACTAATGACGTCATAGAAGGGATTGATGTGAGAAACTGTAATGTGTAAGGCCAATTTATAGTAGGTAATGTAGTAAATTATGATCAAAATCAATTTATTAGAGTATCCAGGAGACTTAGTTTTATGGGGGGGGGAAGACTCCTCCAGAAAACATGCATTTTCCATTCAGATTTTTTCACATTTTTCCTTCTTTTTCCTCCTTCTCCTCTTCTTCCCTTCTCTCCCTTCCTCTTCCCTTGTTTAAAACACTTTTTTTTCCCCCAAAGGGTCAGTTTTTTGACTGTGCTCCATCTAGAGAGGTAGATTTGGTCTTCTTGTTTCAGTGCTAAGATGACAATGATCTGACAGTTCATGGACACACAGATCTTTGAGGAGAAATTTTTTTTTTCATGAGTAGTATTTTTTGTGTGATTTAAGGGATGGAAATGCACTTTTGGTAATTGTCACATGATCTGTTGACTGTAGGGTTTAATAAATGTGTGTTCTGCTATGCCAAATAGAGTCATTTTGGTTAATTATTTGTAAACAGAGTGCTATGTTGCAAATCATGGCCTCAGAAGTTACAGCTGCCACTGTGCAGACTTGTTAAATTCTGCAAAAGACAAAGAGAGGTTTTTGCTTGGTGCTGGGTCTGTCTGGGTTTGGAGTTTTTCCCCCCTCAGTATCTCAGCAATAGGCTGTGGTGTTTTCATGCCAGATGATATGCCAAAGAAAGAATATGAGAGTTTTTAATGGTAACCCCACACGATGCATGTCCGTGTTAGGAAAGAGGCAGGCATCATCTGTCCAGTGTCTGTACTGTGGAACTGCGGCACTGAATGAGGCATGGCACACGGCAGCAAGGGCTGTAGGCAGTGCTCTTCAGGACACTGCTCGGGCGCTGGGGTTGGTAGCACTGCTAAGAAGAGGACATATCCTCTTCTGTACTCATCATTTTTCAGGCCTCGAGCACTGTGATTGACCTGTGTATGTTCTGCACTATACAGGGTTATCTAGGGTATTAAAAGACAGAATGTGCAACACCAGGGCTGATCAAGATACCTAGGTGTCAAGGATGTGTTGATGAAACACAGCAAACAGCTAACCTGGTGTCTCAGCAGAGAGCTGCCCTGGATCTGGCGGTATTATTACCTCCAGGTCAGCTCTGACCCTACTTGACCTAGCAGACACTGGAGTACATAGTACATGCCCTGCAGTGCTCCCTGTCTCAGGAAAACTGCACAGCACTGCCTCTGAGCTAGGGGAATGGGCCCAGTCCGTGTCCATGGAGTAAGAACTGTCAACTCCGATAGTTCAGCTATATGTAGAAATATATGTAGATGCTAACTGTAGAAAACACAAAAGAGGGGAGGAAATATCCATTCCATTTTAATGTTCTTCCTGCTCACGGCACCAGCACCACAGATTCCGATTATTGGAATCACTATTTTCCTTTATACAGATTCCTAACTTTCGGGATTATAAGTGTGCCCTACATGAAGTACAGACGCTGTATTTTTATTGCAATTTCAGTCATGTTCTTAAACTGAATTTGGAGTTCTGTTTTGATATAGAAGTTTGAACCCTTCACTTAATCTTTTACTATTGCAGATTAAAAGCATTTCCATCCTTGAAACTGTCTTGTCAAGTTATCTTATTTTCTCTTTGGAAAATTAAATAGTTAAGAAAATGTAATCCTGCTGTTGTTTGCATTTTCCTAAAATTAGGGTGTCTCGGTCCACTGTTTTCATTTTGCAGCAATGTGTAGTGCATATGGAAGGCATCCAGAGACGTTGCTAAATACATGTGGATGCATTTCTTTCAGGAGATGATTAATTATTGAATAAATACCTCAGTCAATACAGTCAAGCAGCCCAGAGTACAATACATTATATCTTACCAAGTAGCTGGTGGGCTCAAAAAAAGGGAAACAATGACCAAAAGTGCATCTCTGGAGCCGGTGGATTTCCCTCTTGCTCCAGCACTAAGCAAGTTGGATATATTTACTGTCCGTATTTAATATATATGTAAGATGCATTTCAGGTTTTCATGGACATTTCTATTATGTAATTTGCTTAGTTTTATGCCTTGAAGCAGGACTGTAGAAATTATAATCTTATGTATCTAATTATTTTATATATATATAATTGAAGCCCATGTTCCTAAGACACGCAAATTACCAAAAATGCATGCCTCAGAACTTCAGTTCTAAAAAAGAATTAGTCTCACCATTAATATAAATAGAAGTAGGGCTTCTTCAAGATTCTGTAGATTTCACATTTAATCATAAAAGTGCTTTTAAGTAAATCTAACAACCAAAGGTTTTACATATTTTTCCCTACTTCCATTTGCTTCACTCCCATTTGCAGTACTTAACTAGGCTTTTTTAACATCTAATTTTATAAGTTTATAATTTATGCTGATACAAGCTTTACTCTCGGATACAAGTGGAAATTACAGCTCCAGTGGAAGTCCTACTATGCAGCTGGGCAAGCGCCATTATAACAGTGACAATGCAGTTGCTACTCATCAGGAGTTAAAAGAGAAACAGGTCAAGTAGGTCAGTTGACTTGAGGACTTCATAAGAATAATACCAACACTGCGGGTGTTGGTAACTGTTGGTTGGTCACCAGCAGGTTGGTAGTGAACAACAGTCCTCAAACTTTGAGTTCTTCTTAACTCTTCCTCCTTAAGCAGTAGCTCTGGAGGAGCTCGCAATACTTGTTACAGTGCCCTACCTAATATGCACCTAAACATGCAGCAGCAGTGACTGAACTGTAAAATGTAAATTTTGCCATTCAAAGGCACTAATCACGTTCAGTGTTATCAGTTTGGCAGGAAAAAAGAAGAATTCCTGTGGAAATTATGCTGGCCAATTAATATTTTACAGTGGTGACCTTTGATATTAATGTTTTTTAGCGTATGATGTCATTAATTTTAGGGTTAACAGAGCTTGTCTTCAAGGTGGATAGTGAGCAGAACTTTAGATAAGTGACTTCTGGCTGTGATTTTGCTGTGCTAGTCAACTGACAAGGAATTTTAATCTGAAAGGTGGCACATGCTTCAGGTCTGGAATTGCCTCCTCCTTCCACCCCCTCTTTGTACAAAGTAGCTTCAAGGCACCATGTAAAAGACATCTATTTGATAAGACTTGTGGGTAGGGCTGAGAATACCACCCGGAATGAAAAGGAATAGGATTTGCTCTTTTATCTGTCAGATACCGTATAAATGTTTCCACTGTGTCAGGCTGCTGGTACACATTATAAGTTGGCTGTAAATGTAATTGCTTTATAGGCATCTCAGCTACATCCATTAAAATAATAAAGACAAAATTCAGATTTTTATGGGATTACAAAAACACTATTGATGTATATGGTGGTTAGTATCTGTTGCAGTGAACGCCTCACAGTATCATGGGTGAATTTAACGACTTGAATTTTAAAACCAGGAGAAGTTGTCTACATGGTCTCTCTTTAAGTCAGTATTTCTCCTTTTGAAAGGACTAATTTTGGGCTATATTCTGTCTTCAGTCCCCATGAAAGAGGACGGAAGAATAGTGATTGTTCTATGAACTTCAGGATTTTTTTAATTAATAAACTTTTTTCAGCGTGAATGAGGGAAACCACCTCTTGTGATTTGTATAGCTTAAAGAGATAGCCTTTTCCCCCTTAATGACTGCTGTAAACTATGACAGCACTTCAGATTTCTGTCAAGGATCTGAGGAGTTTGACTGCTGCCTATTTCTGATGAAAGAATATAAATCTGAAAAGTTAATCTGAGGGAACTAAGGAAACTATCTGAAGAAGAGATCGGTGCCCTGAAGGTGCTTGTTCTAGTGATGCAAGTGATGAGCACTAAGATTTCTGAAGCATTTCTAAAATGCAGGTAAAAGAAGGAATCAGTAAATATTTCAGTGAAATTTAGAAAAAAAAAATATTTATTGTTGCTTCAAATCCATGTAACTTATTTTAATAAGTTACTGCTTCCATGGTTTTTAAGTTTTTAAATGGAGTTTTATTTTTTTACAGAGTCTCACAACAGTGACAGCAATTGCTGACAGGGAAATAACACTTAAAAACTTTTAAGATTCCTTCCTGCAATTTAGTACTTTGAAACAAGGACTTGAAGCAGATGTTTCTGAGCAAGTAGAACAGAAGGAGTCCAAGCAATTTGGATAAACAGTACTACAAAAATAAGTTGAAGCTAGAGGCTTTCTCCTGCTGAAAGGGTTTTATTCACTGTAAGGTTCTTAAAAATTCTACCTTTAATTACTCACTGCAGAGAACTGAAGAAAGTAGATTTATGTAGCGTACTTCAGCACTCAATTAAAAAGTAGCAAAGAAAATCCAAAGACTGTTTTCTAGTGCCTGCAATTTCCTAAATCCCATAGCTAGGGAAATACCAATTGGTTTTGTATCAGGCTTCACTGTTGCAGACATTATTTTGTGACTTCTGTTCTAAAGATAACATTTCAATAGTTCTGTCTTTGGAATAGACAAAGTAGAATTTTACTACAAGTCGTTGAGTTTGCAGATTTTGGTTTTATATATAAAATTAAATAGAGTGCAAGGAATAAAAATTTTCATTAGTTGTTCATTAAACAGTACTTCTGCTATATGTTCATCCTGAAATAAACTTAGGCTTTACTAAATTATGCTAAACATCCGTTAAAAGGTAATACACACCTTATTTTTGCTTTGTTAATAATTTTCATAAGGACTATACAGTGATGATGGTGCACTCTCTTATTTTTGTTAGTTTACATGCATCATAAAAATCAGTCATCTCTGAATGACTGAAAAAAATGCTGACTTATAATATTGCGTTCAAGCATTATTTTGATAAGCTGTTTTGAGTACCATTTGTTACTATGAATTATGTTTCATTTGAGCACTAAAATATTTTATTGTTAGGTCTGAATAACACTCAAGAACTGTTAATAAAGTATCCTGCAGTCTTTATACACGAACTAGATCACCTAGTAGGCTCAGTGTCAGAATCTTCCAGTGCAAGAAAAAACGGCTTCTTCAGGTTAAACCGCTAAATATCAAGTATGCTCCCATTATTTTCTGCAGGAGGTATCTGCATGCTCCTCTCGTCCCTATGGCCACACATTAATTCCCAAAGTTTGGGGTGAATATTTTTTTTTCCATTGAAGTATGGAATAGGATGAGAGGATTGATAAACAAAAAACCAAAGCTGTCCAGATGGACATCAGATTGCTTATCTTGTTCTCATGAATGTCCAGTGCTCTCTAAACACAGCATTGAAGGGGATTCTGTTCTCCTTGCATCTTTCAGTGGCATAATGAGAGCCCACTTAGTACTTGCATCTCCCCAAATTAAACAGCAGCTCTCTCTTTTGACACGGTTAAGGTAGCACATTGATACTTCGGTCTCAGTACAAAGGAAGAAGTCACCTGAGAGTTCTGCTGTGGTCCAGTCTTCCACTGTCTGATGGCCTTTTCTGTACCTCTTCCTTCAGAATTCTTGGGTGCTCAGATCTTGTCAGATTTTTTTCCCTCAAAGAGTGTAACTAACCTGACTAAAGACTAAACCTTAAAACATGTTTGCTAATATCCCTAGACCTTCATAGCTGCAGCAACACTTTTTTTTCAGACTACCATCAATTTTTGACAGCATTGTCTTTTGGCAGAGGTGAACCAGTACTTCACTGTATGATTATCAGGCTAAGTGTCCCTGAATTTTTTTTATTTTATTTTTGCACATTGTGTTTATTTCCTTAAACAACTTGTTCCCTTTTCTACCACAATCACTGTAAAAATTCCCGGTACCTGATGGATAATTCCGTCTTGTACAGAATTTTTACATGTTGTATTTTTGCTACCTATAATTAAAATTTGTTAATATGTCATGGTTACCTTCCTGTTAACATTATTAAAAAGTAAGTTCAGGTATTGGTGTCCTGTATGTAGACTTGGTTTGTCTGTATGTGGGGGGGTATGGTGCCCCCATAAAAAGAAGTCCAGATTTCTTTTGAAATAGTATCTGTTTCAGTGGACAGTATCCATTACTGAGTATTGCATGCCCAAAATAAAATTTTTTAATGATCAGAAGTTACTGCACTGTAGAGATTTATTGTCCTTCCATTTTTAGTGTGTGGTATCTATTGATCATGGGACTTCGGCCAATTTTCACAAATAGCTTTAACTTATTATAAGGTTGCTATGGGTTTCAAGTACTTCTTTACAGGAAGAAAACTGTGCTACCATAAACAGCTGGGAAAAAAAATCACACTCCGTTTCCTTTTCAGCTCTACTATCTTTTACTGTAAGTCAAAAAATGCAGTAGGAAGCTCCTAAGAATTCTTCAAATAGTATCCAGCTATCATAATTGTTTTGTACTTCTGCACAGCTTATTTAAAATTCATCTATCTTTTTTCACACTGTTTTAAAAGGCTTTAGTATAAATATTTGTAGCCACAACTACTTAGATTGCAGCACTGCCCAAATTACCTCCATTCTTTTTAAACACAGGGGAAGACAACTCTTCTCTGAAAAGAGAAGCCTGGGAAACAGGACTCCACAGTTTACTGCATTAGCGTAGTTTTTAAATAGATGGATTTAGACTTGTCCTAAGTGTGTTTTCTAAGTCGTATTTGGTTTATAGGATGGCTTAGGAGGACCCAGAGCAAGGAAGGGGAAGGGGAGACTAGGAGAGGAACTTCTGGAAGACCTTAAATCCCTATCTTCCTCTCTCTGTCTTCTAACCCCCATATTTCAAGTTTCTCTTGTCACCTCAAGGCAACAACTACAAAATTTATAAACGTTTTAAATGGCATACTACACGTATTAGCCTGAGAAGTGCTAGCTTTTAAAACCACACTACAAAGTCTATTTCCACAATTTTATTTTTATTGTAGAAATCTTCATTGATTCCTGCAGAAGGAGAGATTATGAACTTCCTTACTTTGTAGCCAGTGTCAGCAAAATCAGTTGCAAATCAAAAAAATCTCCTGTGAGCACATTTTACATACTGTTCTCTTCCCACAAATTTTTGCAGTAGTTTCCTCCCCCCCACACACACATACAAACACACACACATACAATCACACACACACACACTTGTGTAGCCCTTTTCATCTTAACTTTTTAAATGTTTTAAAGGGAAGGTTCATTAGCCTGCTTTGAAGCAGACTTTACGATAATATAGTTCCACGACTGAGACATAGCTGATGTAGAGCCAGATTTTACTGCCCAGCCCCGTCAATTAGAGTTGAGGAGGGAAACACCTCTCAGCCTAAATTAAATCTCAAAATGGCCAGAAGTCCATAAGGAGTCAATGCCCTTTGATAGCTCTTGAAAACAGAATAGCACCCGAGCAAGAGGTTTGATAATGCACAGATCTTGTGCTGTTTATCAGCAGAGGGTGGCGTTTAAGCCGCCAAAGAGAGTAGAAAAGCTTAGTGACATTTTAATGCTGATAATGAAACCAACAAACTGTTGAAACAAATTGCTTGTTGCTCCTGCCGCAGAGCTGAGAGAGATACCTTCCTGCTTGCTGCAGGAGGGAGAATCATTGATTCTGAATCCATGGCACTTTAAGTTGATCTCTAAAATTGGTTCTAGAGTTGAAGATGTTGAACTGCCAGACTGTGTGTGTTGTGACGTACGTGTTTAGGTACATGTTCTAAAGTCATATCCTCACCTGTGTCTCTCTCTGGTATGTGTGCCAGCTCTAAATGCACTTACATTTTCAAGGCTTTATTTGTACTGTCAGCACCAAGGAGCAATACTTGCCTTTTTTTGTCATCAGACCACTTTCTCCTAGAGCACATTAGCTCTCCTGAGTACACATGGGCACCTGCCCTTTTTCTCTGGGTACCAAGTCAAGAAGCATAAGATAAACCCAGCCTGCCAGGCATGTGCCCTGTGCTGAAAATGAGAGAATATATTCTGCCCTGCATGGTCAGAGTGAGTGTCATGGTGATGTACCTACCAGGTTGCCAGACGGCAGCTGGCTCGTGGCTGCTGGCTCGGAGTGCAGCCGGGTAAATGCACAGTGAGAAGTGCAGCAGGCAGCCCACTGGTACCCAAGAGTGGCACTTCCATATAGGCCACAGACTCTAGCCAGCCTATTTCAAAGTTACTACCCAGCATGTGACAAGTGTTTACTATTCAGACAGAAGAGGGAATGTGGGTCAGTTGCAAACAATAAATAAATAAATAAGTGAAAAACTCTTTGGGGAGTATGTTGAGGAACACAGCAGCAAATCGATACTGAGATTTTCCCCTTATTAAATTTTCTGTGCATGAACCTGAAACATTGTTATGGGTTTCTAGGTTTCCACTACTTCTAAAGGTGATTTTACTATCAGAATTATTTTTAATACTCAGTCAACTGCTTGCTTTCCAATCAGTTAAATTTCTGTCTTCTTGCCTTTGGTAACTTTGAATTTACCATAGTCACTTGTTCCTTTAAACTTAAGAAGTGCTTATCTGACACATCAGCAGCAATCCAAAACAGAATTTTTCCAGTCGTCATAAATGTAATAAACCACAATCACTCCCTTGCTGGGGGTTTGGAATTACAAGTCATCACTTTTGATTTGAAACATCAGAAATCTCATGTAAACATTTTACCTAAACTATATGCCTGTGGCATGCTTGGCGCCAGACTGTTATATCTTTCCTCAGAAGTTTGTGCTGCACTGTGTCACGCTTTGTGCTCTGGGACTACGTACTGTGAAAGCATTCACAGTGAGTAAGGGTGTCCCAGCCTGGTCTTACATGAATGTGAATTTCAGGAGAAAATCTGGGGAGATACGAATTATTTATATATATATATATAGACCTCCAAGAAGTGACAGCTGAAAATAGGATGTAAATCAAACTAAGAAAGTGGTGTTTGTTGTAGTTGTTGCTATTATTGTTGTTCTTAAACCACATGATGTCCCTCTGACAGAACTGTTTAAATTTTTCTATGAAATGTCACCCTTTGCTCTTGCAACAGATTTGCAACCAGTGTGATGCCCTGTTTCTACAGGGATTTATTTTCATGTACCAGTATCCTCTCTGTTTTTACAGGTGGACAAAAAAATATATTTGCTTGACAAGGTTATTTTTGACCTACAATAACAAAACTGGTAAAAAGAAAAGTGGAAATTCAGCACTTAAAAGTTAATTTAATTTGTAGAAATGTAATTGAGCAACCAAGACAAATTTCTATCATCTGCTAGAAATTTTCAAGTGAGCTTTCAGTAGAGGGCTTAGGCAGCTTTGCATTGCTTACAAGAAGGCTGAACGTTTCTCTTTGTGTCACCACTTGAGTAATGGAAAATTGATAACTTCGAGTTACTTCCTCTGTGAAAGAGTTGCATCCCATTAAGTCTCTTATCAGGCTATTTCGTGTAGAATATGAGTTGTGTTTTATGGAGAAGCATTTCTAATTCCAGAGCAGGTCAGACGGTAACTGCAAGTTCAGCAGAGAGCTTTTAATTTAAAATGGAGTGGTTACTGGGTAATGCACTTACACACAATCAAGAGTAGCTGGGAGCTGAGTCTTGGGGGTGAGCATATTTCTCTCAGGAATTCTTGTGTATCGTCTCTTGGCCACTTCTCTTACAAATCATAGACTTGCAGATAATCTGAGCAGAATAATGCACACTGATTTTCTCTTTGAGAAATACTGAAACCCACACACTTAAAGAAGGCTAATGCGCATCCAGAATACTTGCTTAAAATTGAAACTCAAATCTTTGAAAAATGGTAATTTCAACTTCTTCTGTTTGGGATTATTTCCTAAAAAAAAATGTCTCTAATACCATAAACCCCAAATTCTCTATATGATGTGGTTTTGGCACATTCAGTTGCAGCTTCTTGGCTTCAACATGATCCAAATTCCAATATTATATCTGATTCTCTTTTTGCTTCATTTTCATAATACACCTGGAGTCCTCTGTATTTATTTGAACAGTAAGCCAGTATTCCTCATGCCTAGTGAATGTTGGCGGACTCAATATTATTAGTTTCCTACATGTGTTTTATCAGAGGAGGTTCTATTGCACGTGCTTACCTACTTGATATGAAAGTGTACCCTGCTGAACAATATTTGTTTTACTCTCAACATAAAGCAATAAGACCAAAGTGTTGAAGGACTTGGTATTTGTAACATTAAAAAAATTATATATTTTTGGACTTCTACTGTAGATACCTTATACAAACTACTCTTTTTTGATGGACTTTTTTGTCAGTATCTGTGTATATTTTTGAAATGCATTATTTTTACATTTTTATTTTCAATCTGTTCTTTCAATTAATGAAATGTGATTGGAATGCTTTCTAACATGCCCTTCTTTTATAGCGAAGTTAGCCTGCCAGGATCTGTGCCATTTCAAAGTTTATGAAAATTTTCAACTATGGTTGGAAGATAATTTAATATTAGATAATTTACCACTGACAATTTCTGTTGAAAAATCTAATATTTTGCAATAAATCTCTGGTTTTGAATATTTTAGTTAAATTGAGACGGGGGAAGAAAAGGGTTAAGAGTCTTTTCAAATCAATTTTAATTGTGGTTTAGTTTACATTTGCAGTTCAATAGTGAGCATTATGAGCTTGATACAGCAACCTTACACTAAAGAGATTGGTGTGTGGGCTAAATGCCTCAGTGTATTATTAATTTTTTAATAAACTTCCTTTGTAATAGCTGTTAGCCTCAGAAAAGTATTTTCCATTTGTAGATGTTTGGATGCTTTAGAAAGGGTGTAAATGTCACTGTTCCATTTCAGCAATGTTGCAGATTGATACTTATTGGAGATTTCAAGTTAATTTTACCATGGAAAGCTCTTGGTGCAGAGAAATAATGATAACATGAAAAAAAATTTACTCAAGGTTACACAACAGTTCATTGGAAAGGCTTGGAGTAGAAGCCAGGTTGCCTGACTATTATTGCAGGTTGTTAGCCATTTTCCTCTATAGCCTGGTTTCAGCATTTGATAGAGACTTCTGCTTAAAAATCAAATAAAAAATATGTGTTTCAACATTTTAAACCTATTTTTCATATATCAGAATATATGTGTGCTTCCTAGGGTCCTTACTAAGGATCCTTTATTTATTTATTTATTTATTTATTTATTTATTTTGCTTTAGTCTTTGCTTTGTTTCATGTCTATTCAGTTTTATTTATTCCATGTTTTCTTTTTGTTTTGTTTTTGTTTTTAGTTGTGTCTGGTAAGTTGAAATTTTATTGACCATCTTCTAGTCATCGTATCACTGTGACGGGAACTTCTCCTCCCCTTCCCATCCATCCCTTTCCATGTCCTTCAACCAGTCAGCTCCCACCTTTTACTTGTTATTGACAAGACACATCGCACAGAATAAATTCTGCATGAAGTATGGGTAACTTAATGGCAAAGAGAAAGGTAATGGGTTGCTAACTTTCTGTCTGTTTTTACATGATGTAATGAGTCAAAACCTAATGTCTTCTTCCTTCAGTGACTGCATTAGTTGAACTTCAAAGTGTTCCGTAAAAAATTATTTTTGTTTTAAAGATTGTAAGGATAGAAGTTTTTCTTTCCTTAAGTGGATTATTACTTCAGCATCTTTTACAGTATATTCATCACATACCACACATATGTGACCTAAGGTGTGAAAGCAAACTGAAGTTAAAAAAAAGACAGTGAAAATGCTTCTGGTGCAGAGAACATTGGATGGAATTTAATAACGAAGTTTCGCTTAACCCTGTTTTAATTCTTCTGACATTGAAGGTGACAGGATTTTTATTATTTACCATAATGGCATTTAGAATAATATGCATATGCATATTATGCATATATATTTAGAATAATATACATAAGAATACATATTTAGAATAGTATCTAGAGAAACATATACCTATTTACATTTTATAAATTCTACCATGGTTATGTGGAAAACTGAGTTTCCCTTCATTTTTTGTGTTCAGTAGTCCCTGAATGATTATCTTCAGGTACTAGAATCACAAGCATTCATCTCTTCCTCCAGTGGTTAGAACCATTTTAATCTCTTTATAGGTGTACCCATTCTCAATTTCAACAAAATCTGAAACCTTATAAATCCTATGTACTAGCATAGGATTTAGAAACCCTCAGTTCCATTTTGTGTGGCATTGTGTCACAGACTAGTATAGAACCAGCCAAGCCCTAAATTTAACTATATGCTAAATTTATTCTTGTTATTAGAATCCAACAGCATAACAAAGGTGCTTCACCCTCATCTTCATTTTCCCCATCATACCTTACCACCCTGTGGCAAACCCCCAACAGTTTTACCTTCTATTATGAATTAAACATGCTGTCATGTCAAAGTCTTCCCACATCTTCTTCCAAGGTATTGACAGAATGTTTCAGAGCTAAATATTTTGAAGTCTGCTAATTCCTGGAGGTCAATCTTACCTTCAGTTTGGGTAGTTTCTTATCTAAGGTAATTCTAGGAAAGTTAGCATTTGCATCGAAATATAAGTAATAATGTTGTGCTTTAAAAATTCCTCCCAAAGCAGGAGGGTCATAGTAAGAGTATATTCTAATATGAATTCAATAGGGAGCAGAGACACAAGGCATGAGGAACAGGTAACTGAAAGTATTGGCCCACAGGAACACTGAAAGCAATTTTTTTAGAGAGGACTTTGAGTGTTATTGAATTCATTCTAGATAAAGCCACAATTACTTGATGTTTATAAAACACATTGAGTAGTATCTTTAAATTATATGATTCACACTCTTTTTAAAGGAAAATCTTGTAAATACAGAAATGTTTGAAAGAAAAAATAAAAAACCACCCACACCAAAACCATATTTGAGCTATTACAGTCAGATTCAAAACATCCCCTTTATTCTCAACCCAAAGAAGAGGGAGAGCATAATTAGTTTTGGACGGATGATCAGAAGGAATTGGAAATGAATAAGTAAATGGACTTTCATTTGATGCACATTTTTCAAGAAGTGAGAGTTAACAGCCTATGAAACAAGATAGATTTTTTTTCTGTGCTAGCTCCATCAAGATATCTAGTGCTATTGTCTATGCTGATTTTTTTTAATGTGACTGACATGATTTTTTTACTTTCTATTTACTACTGGATGAAGGGGTTGTTGAAGTCTGTATAAATCAAACAGTTTGGACAGTGCTGGCAGTATTTATAATGTTAGGCTAAGCAGATGTTTCAAATTTGCCTTCATTTGCATATATTTTGTTTGAACATGCCCTTGCCTATGTAAATGAGGAAGACATTTAGCTCTGCTGTTCCTTTAAATTCATTCATTTTCAGTAATTGGACTGAAGATTTTAAATGGTTATAATTTGTTCAATAGTATTTCTGGGGCTTTTGACTTTAAGTTTTTTTGAGACCCCGACTACTTCAAAAGTCTCTTATATAAGCAATTAAGGGCTTTTTCTCTGCTCAGTTTTCCTAAATCAAAGATGATGACTTTTGTGCATGTAAGCCTGAATTCATAGTTACTCAACAGTGTTTATTGCAGCCCTTGACAAAGCGTGGCTTGTGGGCCTGTTGTTCCTCCAAGATTTCTCCATTCTGACTTGCAGCTGTACTCCTTTATAAATCAAATTGTAACAAATTTGTTTGTCTTGGTGACTTGCTCTGCAAGTTGTCTCATTAAGTCAGTGGGGACTTACTCCCTTGTGTAAATGGTCAGTAGTAAAAGTACGTGCTGCACACTGAGAGTTTTAATTGAGAGGTCCAGCAACAGAAAAGATGATCTGAGTGATGTTGAAGCTGTGGCTGTTACACTGGTGGTTTTTTCTGCTACCTCTCCTTATTAAAGGAACTTAACTATTCTGTTTGACTCCACTTGAAGTCAGTATGCAAACTGTGCTTTCAAATAGGCTAACTTCGGTCTTCTGATAGTAGTATGATAATTTTTTTTATTTTTTTTTTTTATGGTATTTTCCTTTCAGAGCCTCCACAGTTTGTTGTAAAGCCTCGAGATCAGGTAGCTGCACTGGGGAGAACGGTGACTTTCCAGTGTGAAGCAACTGGAAACCCTCAGCCAGCCATCTTTTGGCGGAGAGAGGGAAGTCAGGTAAAACAGCCTTTCTGTCCCTTCCTGGCAGTTTCTTGAAGAGATGATGTCACATGAGAGAAAAATACTTTAATTATTGTTTTAAAGATGTGGAAAATAAGTCTAGAGTTTGGAGATGCTGGATATTTATCGACTTCAAAGTCACATACATACTAGGTGATGTCAGCCTTACAAGAAAGGATATCTGTGTTTTGCTCAATCTTGCATTTTCTCTATGAATGTAAAAATAAATCTATGAAACAACTAGAAACATTCCATGTTTCACTACTATGAAAATATTTTTTCACCTGACTGGGAGAACTTTAAAGAGATGTAGAGATGAGTAGTGCTGAAGTTTGTTTGAACTCCCAAACACTCCCAAATTTTCAGAAAGTTCGGCTCTGGGTGTATGGTGCAGCTCTTAGTTTGCCATGTGTTTGTCTGTGTCTGGCAAACTAAACGATTTGCTGTATCGATCTGCATCACTGCATGGATAGGACTCTTGTTTGGGGCTAAGGAGATCCACTTTCCTGCTCAGTCATACCTGAATCAGTCATTTTTTCTCCCAGCTTCCTTATTTGAATGGGAGGAAAAAATATTTTCAGCTTCTTTGTAAAGGATCTTGAAAGCCAGTGGGTGAAACACGATATAGCACAGCAAGAGAATCACAGTTTTCTTTCAGAGTCATCTTTTGAAGGAGGGATGTGACACAAAGTATTCTTTATTGGAAGGAAAGAAGGAATATGGGATTCTGGTTTTCCTGTGCATGAAGGAATGAATGGTGCAATAGCATATGACAGGGTTCTTTGTGTTACAAAACAATAAGCCAGAGAAATTGAGAACGCTTAGAGATTGGCTTCTTTACTCCTTTCGCAACATTTCTGTGTAAATATCTAAGTACAACTAGACTGCTAAGCAAATTTAGATGATAATCGTCAATAGTATACCAGTATATTATGTTTGTATTTTTGTATGACCTGGATTATTATTTTTTTTCTTTTCCAAGTGTTGTGGAGTACATAAATTTTCTGGCTCATTTTTGACTCTGAGTGGTGACCACCTGTGATAATTGAGGGAAGTGGAGGAGGAGGTCAATGAATAGGGTTTGCTAGTACTGAAGTAGAGGATGTTGTGTCTCATTCCTTTGGATGATTTTTGGAAGTGCAAAATGTAGTTAGGCAAGAAAGAGAGATTAAAAATAGCCTCTGTGACCTTAAAGTATTCTCATTCAGAAATTGTTCAGCCAGAGGTAGAAATTTGGAATCAGTGTTTAGTGTAAAGGACTTGTATTGTTTTGATTGCAGTTCTGATTCTTGAACACTGTTGGTAAATACTGGGTACTTCATCCAAAACACTCTAAGTAGAAACTGGCATAGGATTTAATTCTATATCATAAGAGTTCTTATAGAACACAAACACCATGATTAGAGAGACCTAAAAAGTATCTCTTTTTTAAAAACTGCTCCATACTTAGGAAGGCAAAAGTTAAACTACAAATAAGTGAACCAACATCTGCATTTAAATGAAATAAATAGAATGCCCTGGAGTAAGTTCTGAAAAAGGATGTTAAAGCAAATTACTTAGGTTCACCAGAGTTGCTTGCACCATTATGCTATCTGTACATATGACATCTTCGCTAGTACCTGTTAAACTGTGTAAAGCCCAGCATTGACCATAGAGGGTGTTAGAGCAATCCTAAAAGACTTTGCACGATTATATGTGCATATCTGCACCTATATATCACAGAAACTCCTATAAAAGCTATGCACATTGAGGTATAGACATGCTTAAGATATGAAGAGCAGAATGTTTTATATATATAATGTGAAAAGATGAATTCCTTTAGATACATTAAAGTTAGAATTATTGATGTCTGAATTTATTTAACCCTTTTTTCCCCACTTTCTTTCCTATACATCTTGTAGAATCTGCTTTTTTCATACCAGCCCCCTCAGTCATCCAGCCGATTTTCAGTTTCCCAGACAGGAGACCTCACTATCACCAATGTCCAGAGATCTGATGTTGGGTACTATATCTGCCAGACTTTAAATGTTGCAGGAAGTATCATAACAAAAGCCTACTTGGAAGTTACTGATGGTAATGATACTTTTATTTTATCATTTACAAGTTTTTATTTTTATTCGAAGACAGCAGTGGGATGATATGACACTCCTTTGAAATCTGCTTTGCATAAATGTGGATTGCATGTGTCTTTGAACATAAAAATCCTGGTTTGGCCATCTCTGTCAGGGGTTTAAAATTTTGGATATTGTGTAACACTACATTTCCATTTTGTATTTAGTAAATATACTTCAGTTTATGGATTTTTTGTCAGATCTGTTAATTTATCTGGCTCTTTTTTTAGTTTCCCCCACTAGATTTAGTTTACTTTCACATTGCTTGCTGCCTAGCTCTTTATTGCTATTATCGTGTGTCGCTTTGCTTAGCATCTCCATTTACCTGTTTTCTCCCTGTTTTTTAATATTGTAGTATAGTAAGGAAAAAACCTCAAGTCAGTACAATAACATACAAATGGATATTATTATACATTCCTTTTTAGGAGCAGTTGGGAAAAAATTAAGATGAAAAAGCTTCAGGGAGCATGACTGCAAGCAGTAATATATGCTGATGTAAGGCCAATTTGCCAGTTATCAGAAATACTTCATAACAGCAGAAATACTTCATTTAATAGCAAAGTATACAGGAAAAATAATAACCTTAAAAAGAGGTTAAGTGCAGTCTGTGGAGAGACTTGAGAGAGGGAAGCTGTTGTCTGAGAAGAGTTTCCATAAACTAGGCCTTTGCCCTATAGAAAACATAGAAATAATGCAGTACTAGAAACATGCAGTGAACCTGCAGAATAACATTGTTTATTTACACCCACTGGATTGAGATTGTTTGGAGGAATAGGACTGCTTCCTTTCTGGTTTCTCACAAGTGGTAAGACACATTTCTTAATCCATTTTTATCCATTTTTCGCTGGGGAGAAGGGCATGGCAAGGTGAGAAATAAATTTTAAAAAAAGAAGATTAAGAGGTTTTTAGTTAATGACCTGTGCCATCTGAACTTGGAAGAAATCAAATGAGTTTAAATATATTTCCTTTACTGTGACTATATGCTCTGGATTGGTCTGATGGATAGTTGTTTTGCATGATGTCTTGGGACAATATTGTTTTGGTACTTCTATAAAAGTGAAGGCAGGATATGCAGAATGATACCCTGGTATTACTAAAGGTAATAGGAATTGCCATCAACTTCAGTGGCACTTAAATTAGCCATGGATTTCAGTGGCATTAGATTTCTCCTGTAGAGCACAGATAGGTCAACTTTTTACCACTGACAACTACAAAGCTCTTTACAGTTTTGTCAAATACAAACTGTAAACGAGCTTATTTTGACTGTCTCTACAGAGAAAGATACTAATGGCCTCGCAGTGCATTGCAACAGGTTGGGACAAGAAGTAGAGGATAAATTATGCAGTTGAAAACACAAAGTGTCTTTTGAACATGCAAATGAAATTACGGGAGTTGGAATTTACCCAAAAAAAGCAGTACTAACAGCCCGTCTGTTGTTATGAAAAGTAATTTAGAAATATCTGATGTTCACAAATTACCAGAACTTTAGGTTTATATTTCAGCTACCAAACCAGTTTTTAAGTTAGGCGAGCCCCCATGACACTGCTGAACAGATTTATGTCATTTAAAGTTGCAGCTATTTCCAGATCATCAGTCCATGTCTTGTTGATGGTACAGGTAGAAGAGGTCACTGAAACACAATAACATAGCTTTTACCTCTTTTTTGATTATCCATTGGAAAATGGAAAAAAACCCTCATGTAGACCATCATTCTTTTTTCTATGAATAATAAGACTGCTTTATACCTTTCTGTGCACAGTTATTAAATAACCCATCAATAACAATTTTCATTGTGTGAAAGATGCATCAAGACTGATGCAAACACACTGTGGGATTCTCTTTGTGACCTTGAAGTCATATTGACAGATTAAGTCATCATAGAACTAAAAGTCAGAAACTACTGGAAAAATATTCTTAGTTAAAAACTTTTAATATGGTCCTATTCATTAGCTTTGTGTTTACCCTACTGCTAGGCATCTCCCAATTAGGAAACAATACCAAGATGGGTTGATGGTACACAATAATTTTTTTAAAGAGGTACATATTTGCCAGTTTATCCCCTGCCTGCCTACCTCCTTTTTCTCTGTCTTCGAGTGCTGAAAGTATGAATTCTGTTATATAGGCCTGCTACACGGTAGAAGATGAACAAGGTGAAATCTGTGCCTTGACAAAGAATTTGAGAAGTCCTTTCTCATTCCATTATCACTTTATAAAGACACTGGAATTAGAGAATGCCTAGCAGATACCACTATGTGATATGTAATGCTTCTTTACTTTCTGAAAATACTGTGTTGTGTATAATTTTAAAATTCTGTAGTTGTGCATCATTATAATGCACCCTGCCCTGAATAATGCATGCCTCCAACTTTAATTACTTGTTTAATTGTCTTTAGTTTGTTTCAAAGCCTCAAGCAACTGCTGGTGCTTAGGTGATTAGAAAATTGCTTCCAGTTGCAGATATTTTTTTCCCGTTGTTTCTTCTGCCAGTAATTGCAGATCGGCCTCCCCCTGTCATTCGACAGGGTCCTGTGAATCAGACTGTAGCTGTAGATGGTACTTTAGTACTGAACTGCGTGGCCACGGGCACTTTAGTGCCCACTATCCTCTGGAAGAAGGATGGGATCCTCATTTCTACCCAGGACTCTCGCATCAAGCAGTTGGAGACAGGAGCATTACAAATCCGATATGCCAAGGTAGCTTGAACTGGCAAATGGGTTTTCTTGGGTTTTTTCACTTTGTTTTTTCACCTCCGGGCACTTTTGATGTAGTAAATCCTACATTTAGAATTAATGAAATGTTAAATAAATGTATTAAAATATTTGATACTTCATGCTTTCAGGTAGTTCATTCTTTTTGTTTAACACCTTAGCTTATTCTGCCTAGGGCACATTATTTGAGATTTCATAAGTAGAAATGCTTTTAAGAGGTATTAATTAAGGGAATTATTTGGTACTTAAAACATGAAGGGCAAAGCAAAATTTATATTTCAGTAAGATGAATCCTTAAATTAGTTGGGCTTTAGCACTAATTAAAATGACCTAATTATTTCATATGTTTATAAAGAAAACCTTTGTTTAGCATATTGGAGTAACAGAAGATATACACAGCTCTTTCAAAACAGTTTTTGAAGTTTGAATGTATTCACTCAACAGTGTAAACATAGCTTAAAATAGTTAACCACCTATCAAATACCTGGCTTCCTTGGGGAAGTATAGCAAGTACCTGGGCAGTATTGCTGGTCATACCTCACAAACTGTAAAATGTTTTAAAATGTTGTTAAGTTTTAGCATACTGGCTAATCTCTGCTATCTTTTCTGTGGTATGAAATGCAGTAATTTTTTTAAAATTAGGCTGAATATATCACTTTACTGTGTTCCCTAGAGTTGCCCTGTTAGCACTTACACTAAGTCAGCCACACTGACTTAGAGTTTGAACCCCTGATTTTTGAGTGCTTCCGTTCAGCTCATCTGCTGAGGCTGGGACCTTAAGAGGATAGCATTTCTTTGGGGGCAAAAAAAAAAGAAACTCTTGAAATGTGATTAAGTCACATATGGACAAATAATCCAACATTCAGAACTGGATTAGAATAGCATATGGAGATTCCTTTTTTGGGTCTGCTGTAGAATGAAATTTATACTAACATAGGGAACCCCATATGTACAAGGCCCTGTGCAATATTTAAGCTTTAAGTATGACATGCTCTCCAGTGCTGCAGTCCAGACAAATCCCCAGGCATTACTTAGGCAGGTTGACAAGTTGCACAGGGTCTTGTCATCTGAGTTCCTTCTCAGTTTATTTGTTAGGACCTCTGCAGAGTAAGGAATAAATGCTACAAGAATTGCCTTTCATTTTGTTCATTACAGAATAGGTAACATTAAATGAGAATCTGCAGCTTTTCCAATTATTTAATGAGTGATCAGAAAAAAGTATCCATTTTCATTTTGCAGCACATGAAATCATAACTTCTAATGGAAGAAGTTTCTGCTTCAAAGTTTTTGCAGCCTAATATGTTTATCTGTATTCATGGGGGAATATAGAGAGCTGTAATAACTTTTCTAGACCACTGAGTGCCTGATTGTTTCAAATATTTATTCTTCTCTTTTCCCACTCAGCTGGGTGACACTGGTCGGTACACCTGCATTGCTTCAACCCCAAGTGGCGAAGCTACATGGAGTGCATACATAGAAGTCCAAGGTAAATCAATTAGGGTTTCTCTGCACAGAGAGAATACATAAAGGAAAATCAGAAATTGAAATGCAGAAGTTATCTGACTGTCATAAGTTGCCAGTACGGATGTGAACAGCGTTTAGCTTACAGCTGCTTCCTGTCTATACTCACCATTGCTCTCTCCTTTGTTAGAGTTTGGAGTCCCGGTGCAGCCACCAAGACCCACTGACCCAAACTTGATTCCTAGTGCTCCATCAAAACCTGAGGTTACAGATGTCAGCAGAAATACTGTAACATTGTCATGGCAACCGAATTTGAATTCAGGTGCAACGCCAACCTCTTACATAATTGAGGCCTTCAGGTATATGAGTCTCATGTGATCTTGCTGTACTTATGCTTATATATAGTATGTAATTGAAGAAGCACGTGCTAACCTGCAGCTGTGTGTGTTTTATCCTTAGCCATGCATCTGGTAGCAGCTGGCAAACTGTAGCCGAAAATGTGAAAACAGAGAGTTTTGCAGTTAAAGGGCTAAAGCCTAATGCAATTTATCTATTCCTTGTGAGGGCAGCTAATGCATATGGACTAAGTGACCCAAGCCAAATATCTGATCCAGTGAAAACTCAAGGTAAGCTTTTGATACTGAACATTTTAGGTGTCCACAGTGGCTGTCACAAGTTGATTGAGCAATACCAGATGCAGGAATTCTGATAGCTTTCGACTGTCTGCCTGTCCTGGCTGTAATATATACTAGATAGTAAAATAGAGTGTTTAAACTTGCATTTCTGTGTAACAAAGACTCTGAAAGCTGCTTAGACAGCATATTGCATCGCCTAAGGGAACCCTAGTATCTCTTATCCAAAGATAGTCACATCTTGCAGAATAGCTCTTGTTAGCAACAAAAGTAATCTCAGATTTTTTTAAGTTGTCATGCAAATCCTCAAATTCCGCGGAAATGTTATTATTATGTCCGGTGAATCAAATGATGCCTAAGGCTGAGACAGAGAGAGAAACAGCACATAATCTAAGTTGATTTCTGCTGCATTAGGAAAGAGAGAAGTTTAAAATTTGAAGGAATTGGGCATCATGAGCCAGTAAAGACGAGGTTTGGGCAATATATTAGAAGTATTTCGGCAGTACAGCTATTGAAAGTAAAATAGTAGGGAAGAGACACAATGCTTACAGATAGCCAAGTGGAAGAAAAGGCTGGGTAGTAGTGGATGACAAGTCATCTGCTGACTCCAGCTATGACTGAAGTCCAGCTGTGAACTGAATCTGGCTATGTAAAATTTAAAATAACATTGTGTTCACTGTAGAAAATAAATGACATTTATGATGGTGTACAGGGAATAATGCATTGCGACTTTCCAGCCTGCATTTTTCCAGTAGAAATACTTAGATTCTTCAGAAGGGAAAAAGCGGACATACTCTTTTTGAACGGAAAAGTGTTAGAGATCATCTCTTTTTTTCTGCTTTTCCTACTTATTGGAGAAATTGACCCATTGGCTTATTAAGAGTGCCTGTGTTGCATGTTTGTTTCTTTGTTTGCATAAGTAAGTACATGTTTGTGTTTGAAAGGAAGTTCCTTAAAGGAAACAAAGCATTTTCCTTTGGTGACTTTTCATTTTTTCTGAAATTGGTCTGAAAGAAAGTCTTTCTTTCTCTCCCCTGGGGAGTGAACAATTTCACATTGCTGTCCTTTGTTATTATGCATTTCTCCTGATGGGTGACTATTTCAATGGATGTATACAGACAGCAGAGTCAGGGCCACATGGAAAATAGGGATTGCATGGGTTCCTAAGCCTGTTGCCAAGGAGAGATTTAGTAACCTTTTAGTGATTTCTGTATTCCTGGGAATAGGGCAACACATGTTATTATTCAGGGAGGCTGCAGTGTTCTGCATGAGCCTGTTTTTCATGCAGTGTCATTTAATTCCTGGAGATGAGATGAGGTATTGGGTCTGAATGTCCCAAATGAACTGATCACTGACCTGACTCTGATAAACAGCAAATGAGGCAGTGTTCTGTTCACTCAACAGAACTAAATGTTTTATAATGGCATGGGAAAGCTTCACTGTCCTCTGGCCATTTAGTAGAGCTGAAGACCTGAGAACCATACAAAGCCTGAGTGAAAATAACAACCCATAGATAAAATTTTCATCAGTAGTAAGAAATGTAATCAAGTGTCAAGTTCTTTAAAGTAGTTCCGTTCTTCCAGTACTGTTTCAGTTTTGTGTAAGTTGTGGTCTTGCTAAGCAAGTTCCAAAATTTCCCAGTTCACTTTTGTCTAGAGGGTGGTTTAGTCTCGTCCTAAATGCATGCCCAGACCAGAAACCTAACCTACCTTCATCTTTACATTTTACCAACATTAACAACAACATACTTAGGTGTTCTTACTGACAGTCCCTGTCTTGGAGGCTTGGAGCCGAAATGAGAAAACACAGGTATTGTTATATAGCACAGATGTGCAAATGGCTGAGCCTATTAACAGCTTGATTCATATTGTTGATGACTTATCTTTTATGACTAGCAGAGATAGAACCAATAATTCCACTGACTTTCCTGTTACATTTAGTCTAAGCAGGGTGATATTTAGGCAACTCACCAAACAGAAGCTTCTATCTTTAATGCTTTCAAACTTTAGGGGGAGGGAAATACTCTGATAAATACTCTGATAAATTAACTGTTTGGAGGAACATACTGCATGTAGATACAGCAGTGACTCATTGGAGGGTTTTTTTGGTTTTGTTGTTATCAGTGTTCCTTGCTAAGAATCCAGATTTGTCACCCACTGACTCCGTGCTAACCTCAGTTTGCTTTTTTAACTTTGAAGAAATCTCATCTTCTTGTAAATATATTGAAGAAACTGTATGATAAAAGTTCAAAGTGACGTTGATTGTGTATTCCCAAATGGGAACTATATTTCTGGAAAGAAACTTGTTCTTGTGCCTTGTCCTACAGCAGTGTTACAATTTTTTTTATTATTATTTAGAGAAGACCAAAAGCTGGCTAACTGAGAATATGACCACTATGCAAAAATACATGCTTTACAATTGTTGCGCTTGCATTTAATAAGCGTCTCCTATATCACCATCAACTGTGCTATCCAAACCTCAGCTTTCAAGATAGTCTACACACCTACAGTGACT
Organism: Aviceda cuculoides; assembly: GCA_035590195.1. NCBI lineage: Eukaryota > Metazoa > Chordata > Aves > Accipitriformes > Accipitridae > Aviceda > Aviceda cuculoides. The sequence continues at coordinate 20,592,364 of JAVJGG010000031.1, forward strand.
TATTACAGTAGTAGTAATTGCACATAAATATATACACAATTTTTGTGTACTCTTTCAGTGGCACTTCTTGTAAGCAGACAGATAATGGAAATTTCCAAGGTCTTCAGAAAACTGAAACCTTGAAGACTTCCTGATCTTGCTCTGTCACTAGAGGCAGGGAAGTAGTAGACTGGAGCAAAGTTTATGTAATGCATTACTCTGTATCTTGAATTGGATTAATTAAAAAAAAGAAAGAAAGAAAGAAATCGCTATAAGTACTTTTCATGAGTTTCCCAGTCTGTGATTTTTAGTCATAGTCAGTATGGTATTTGTTTAAAATGAAGGAATCAAAGAGAGATATATGAAATCAATATAGAAATTACATTACTCTGCTGTCCATAATACATGTGTATTTTAGACACCCTATTAGTGATTGCCCTGTAAATTTTATACATGTCTGAGAGTCATTCCAATTCAGTTAAATATGCTTTTTTAAATGCTCTGCATGCAGAAAATATGTGTTTCCATTATACCATTGTGTATTTTGAGATTAATTTGTCCCTTCATGCATTTGAACAATTCTTTTGGCTCTAGAATAGACCAAATGTTAGAAAAGCCAGACAGCACTCAGCTGTGCTCTGCCTCCTGTTACTGAAGCCACTTGTCATCAGAGAAGCTGCAGCCACATGACTCATTTTTCCCTTTTTCAGTTGTTACATTTATTTTGTAATTAAAAACAGCAAGTTTGCCCATTAATATATCTGAAGATACAGCTTCTGCTTTTGCTGTTCTTCATAGGTTTCCTGGTGTCTTGTTCTATTACCCATCGCAAAATCAGTTTTCTCCTCCCAGCAGGAAAGAATGAAGAGATGCTGCTGTAGTCATGTACCAAAGACATTCCTGAGTGTGTTTTTAATTTTTATGCAGTATTTCCCTCCTGTTTCTCTCTGTCGAAGAAAGTGCCATGCATTGATTTGGTACTACCTAAGCATTGGAGATTCGTTCAGGAAAATATTTCGTGTAGTTTTTTCTTACGTAATTGGGAAGTACTTAGGGTAAAGTTTACTGCTGATAACATCATATGCTTTATGATCTATTCATCTGTATTTACATATACTTATTTTAACTTTCATATATACTTGTAAGAATGGAATCTTAAATTATTACAGATGTTCCACCAACAAGTCAAGGTGTGGATCACAAGCAGGTCCAGAGAGAACTAGGTGATGTGGTACTACATCTGCACAACCCCACTATCCTTTCTTCCTCCTCAATTGAAGTTCATTGGACTGTAAGTATAAATCTGTGTCATGGAGGTGGTTATATATATTGCTGAATTGTACTGTTTCACTGCAGTGGAGTCATACTTCAAGAAGCTGTGTAGTTTGTATGCTTGACAAATGTTTTTCGCTGGAACGGGTGCTATTTGGGCTTTGCTTTCCTGCTTCATTAAATTTTGTCCCATTTTCACCATTTTATGTCTCCATAGAGAGTGCTGTTTACAGTACAGTGAGAGTTTCAGAGTTCTCCACTGGAAGACTGATCAAAGGCTTCTTAAGTCGTATCATATGAAGCTTTTGCACTGCTTTCAGTAGCAGTCCCCTAATGAGATAACATGGGGACTTCCCTGTCTGTCAGTCACCAGTGGGGAGAAATACTGCATAATTCTGTTTGAAAGTTTTACATCCATCCTACATACATACTGAGCCATGCATCGAAATGCATATAGCCTCATATGAACCTATCCTTTCCCATGGTGCTATGAGTACACACAGTACAGGGAGAACAGACAAAAAGGGCAAACAGTTTTCAGATGTTGCGTTGATGTTGTTCAGGTGGGAGGAAGCAGGAAGTTGGCCATGTAGGGGTTATAGCAGAGGAAATGAAGAGTGAGGAAACAATACTGTAGAAGTCCTGAAGCAAGGGGAATTGGAACATACATGAAAAAGATTTAAGTAGGTTTACAAGGCGGAGGCCTCAGTGAGAGAAAGGATTAGAAATGGCTTACTGTGGGAGACATTTGGCAATCAAGAGGTAGAAATGAAGAGAAAGAACAACACGGGAAAATGCAAGTACCAAGCAATGAGGTAAGAAAATGTAATTCAAAGAAGAGCAGTATTAAAATAGAATGCAGAGTGAAGAAGAAATGGGGGATAATTATACCAGCTGCAGGAATAAATCCAAAGGGAGTGAGCGCTTTGAGGTCTTCTTAGGACTTCCATCTGAACATGTCAATATATTGGCAGGGACAGTGTAGGAGGGCACAGGGTGTAGCCCCCTGCCATGCCGTGGCAGAACATTTTGAACAGGAACAAAAGGCATTTTGACTTTGTAGAAGAGCCCTAGCCCAATGGAGGCCTGGTCCATGACCAGGGCTCCTCAGTGCTGCAAGAATACAAATAGTACCTGCTGTGTTGCATGGTAATTACACTGTCACCTACAGTATGGCCACCTGCAGCAGGCAATCTCCTGTTTTAACCAATAACATTAAAACATCTTTGAAGTTCCTAGCATGATTTTGTTTGACCTTTACTTACAGAACAACCTTTTCCAGACAGGCAGCTTTTGTCAGTCTCTTGGGTGGCCTGTGGCTTCTCTGCAATTTCAAAAATAATCATTACCTCAGTTTCAGCTAAGACATGCATTCTTTATGTGATTACTAAAAATGAAATGTGTTGCTTTTTGGAGTAAAATAGCAAGCAAACAGTTTTTATTAGATCACTGTGTGAGGTGTCTGAGATAGGGAGAATCTGATGCACTTCAAAAATTTTTGTTGTTGTTGTTACTGGACTTTCTTATTCATCAGAAATTGAAACCGGTAGTTAAAAGACAGTGAACGCTCCGTGAAAGATCACTTCTGTAAGATAGCTTTCTGTTTCAGCTATAGCCAAACACATTGAGTCCCACCTCATTTATATTAAGATCTCTTTCTCCATATGTGTGATACAAAATGACCTTGGTCTAAAAGCAGTCAGGACCACTGAGTATCATTTTGATCTGTTTTTCCAAGTCTCATCTGTGTTACCATACTGATTTTTTGTGAGCCACTTCAGAGCCCTCTCAAAACAGCTCTTTCCCTCCAGCAGAGGAACCTTCTGCTGAGTGGGTGGACGTGGAGGAAGTGCTTGGACAAATCTGCTTTCTGACAGAGCCCAGCCTAATCACAGTGATGGAGATAGTGCCAGCTGGCTGCCCTTTCAATTTGCTTTCTCTAGAAGGAAGCAGGCAGGAAGCAGTGCTCATTTCATGGATTTTGGGAGGCTTCCACACCTCAGAAGAGTTGGCAGGCTCTCTCTTTGATCTCCGTATTCATCACCCTGAGTTGTGGAATTGTAGATCCGCTGCCCTCGCCCCCCCCCGCCTTCCCGCATGTGCCCCCTGCCCTGCCGGGCAGGTTCGGGTGGGCAGAACTCTGGCCTGCTCTGAGCTCCCATCGCTCCGTGGATGCAAAGGCTGTCTGGTTTATGGAGCTGGGGCATATTATACAACTCCGTTATCCCCCTGTAATGCCTTTATAAGTCCACGGAAACCAGCACAGTTCTACCAGCATCAGATAATGCACTTGTGAATCAGGCCTGTAATTTGCTGTAATGCAAGGAACCTTCATCTGCTTTGGCAGTGTTGTTTACTTTGAGTAAAATAGTGGGTCACAGTGTCACAGACATCATTCCTGGTTCATATTTGTTAAAGGATGTGTTGTGTGTTCTGCTGTCTTGCCAGGTCGACCAGCAATCCCAGTACATTCAAGGATATAAAATTCTGTACCGACCTACACCAGCATCCTATGGAGAGTCAGAGTGGTTGATCTTTGAAGTGAGGACTCCAGCCAAAAACAGCGTTATCATTCCTGAGCTGAAGAAAGGTGTAAACTACGAAATCAAGGCCCGCCCTTTTTTTAATGAGTTTCAGGGAGCAGATAGTGAAGTGAAATTTGCAAAGACCCTGGAAGAAGGCAAGTAGGAGCCAGACTGTCTTCATCTTTTCTTTTTGAAGTAGTAGTCTGGCCTGCTTTCCTCTGATACGTTTGTTATTTGATTTTGTTTGAAGTGCATGCTGTTAGAGACAGCAGAGGAGGCTGTGTTGGACTGATGATTATGTGAATTGCTTGGTGACACACAAGTAAATATTCAGAACCATGCATGAGAGACAGAGAGAGAGGGATGTGCAAAAACCCCCTTCAAAACACAATGGGAAATGTGCTTTTTATCTTCACTGCAGTGTGCACTCCTCCCTGCTGAGTTCATGGTCTGGTCACAAGTGACTTCTGTCAGATTCAAGCACTTGCTAATCACTATCTTGAGTAGATAGCAGACACCACAGAAATCATCAAAGTGCTGTAGCTGAGGGAATGGAAACCACATTTTTAGAAGGCTTTTATATCTGGATCAATCAGTAAGACAATATGAAAAGATGAATGAGGGCAACAGATACAGTGGACTAAATTACGTATTTCCCTCTCATATGTGTGCTAAAAAGAGAAGGTTCATGAAGATCTTCCTTTTATTGCTGCTCAGGCATAATGAGTATGCAAGATGGCCAGTGCCTCTGAATAGGGATTTCAGTGCCTCTGTTGGGAGGTGCCACCTTTCCCCTTCCCTCTTCCCTCCCCAGTACAAATGCTGTGTAGGTCTGGTTTATTGCTGCGAGTGGTTCAAGAGGTGTGCTTAACTGCATTCATCCTAAGCATCAGCTAAGCATCCAGTTTTAGAAAGACTATTTAAAATGCAAAACATAAATTATTATTATAAATGTGTTAATATTGACACATTCTGTCCTGATTTTAGTAAGTTTTGTATTACTCATTATTATTTACACACTAGAGGAACTGAGTTTTAGCTTTCTGTTGGGGTCAATTTGTAGGCTTTATCGTTCAAAACTGTTGATCCTGGGCAAGACAATTTGAGACCAGTGAGGAACGCAGTGCTTGGGACTGTGACATTCAGGTAATGGGTATCTGAGTTTGGAGAGTCTGGTGATGAGTGTGACTTCTTCTGTCCCACCCAGCAAGACTGCAGCAGAACTTATGAGCCTGGTTGCAGGTTCACACACTTCCCTTCTGTATCATTTTATCTTGTGGGCAAGAACTGCCCTCAATGAAGGGTGGGGCATAAAAGATCCCATTTGTGTAGCCCAGAAACGATCTTCCTCTTAAAAAAAGCTCATTGCGGCGTGCGGCAAAACTTAACTGTTCAATCCTTCTTTCCAACCAAACAGCTCCTAGTGCTCCACCTCAGAGTGTTTCAGTAACTAAGAACGATGGGAACGGGACGGCAATTGTGGTCACCTGGCAGCCACCCCCCGAGGACAACCAGAACGGGATGGTGAAAGAGTACAAGGTACTGCTGGCATGCCTGGGTCCCCTGGCAGAGGGGGTTTTGGCCGGGTAGTGACAGATGAGGTTGTTCGTGGATGCTTGGCTCCATCTACTGGTTAGTCAGAGCAAACGGGACAGGAAACCACTTCTTTGACTCGAACTCCGTATTTAGGAATTCTGTCTAGATGGTAGAAGGCAATTAAAACAGCCTCCATAAATCAAAGCGAAGGGTCAACACTCTTAATTAAAACAATTGCCTTCTTGCCTTCATTATAACTTGAGAAACGCACACACAAGTACAGAGGGAACCATACCTGTTTGAGAACCGGTTTGTAACTCAAAAGACATTGGCCAAGGTAATAAATATAAGCAGGCTTAATGAGTTGAAAAGCTTAGGGATAACAATTAACAGTGTTAAGATCAGAGTAAGTTAGGCGTAACTAGGTAGTTAAAACAAATGGAAAACTTTCAAGTAAAGAATGTGCTTGTATAATAATAAATTTATTTAGTGTGTAGAAATTTTCTTTCACACAAACACAGCTCTCATTATATTTAATTTTTGTCAAATTGTAAATACATTATACAATATTATTTGATGTTCTTTTAGCAACATACACTGTATTTATTTTCAGTTCCAATCTTTTTGTGATAATTTACATAGCAAAGTAAATGAAGCTTATTCTTCCTAAGCAAGCTACAGACATTGTAAATGTCTAGTTATGGGTATCAAGTAAGCTTTATAGCCACAGAGAGGCAGGATCTTTGGTTTCAGTCTTCTACAAATGCACATTATTGAGAAAATTTTTCAAACAAGAATGCCTTGGCTATTTTTCAGGTTAAAACACTGTGCTACAGACATATATTCCTAGCCACCAAAACGCATTCTGCTATTTTTTTTTTCCTTGAGTAGAAATGGGAAAAGGAAGAGATCACTAAGCTTCATGGTCAATTTAGAATAATAAAACGCCTTTCAGAACCTGTTCAATTGGTAAAAAAATCAGTTTATGGCTTAGTTTCAAATACGTAATGTAATTGGAAAAAAATACTTGCAAAGTTATTTTATTTAAAGACAGACCTTGAGCTGAAGAGGTGGAAGTATTTCCATCAAGAAACTGCATCAGAGGAATGTTAAGCTTGTAAGGACAAAACAATAAAAGTCAGGAAATTCACATTTCCAAGTGGATATAATACCTAACATATGTCCTAGCATTCAGAGGTAATAGGCTATCAGGTGTAGGAGCAAGCGTCCTGTAGTGCTTGTGTAGCAGTAGATGGCACACTGGCATGTTTCACGTCTACATTTATTGTGTGGATGCCATTATTTTCCTTTGTGCTTTTCACTGTGGACAGAAAACACACAATGAATATACATGTAATTGCTATTTAAGTTGCTATATGTAATGAATATTTTTGTCTAAAAACTAAATAAATGCAGAAGCAGTGATTTAAGGTTAAGAACTAATAACAAGAAAAAAACAAATAGAAGCCTTGTAAATTTTTTTCTTTCTTCTTCCCTTTGTTTTTCTATCTCTTGTGTTTTCTCCCAGAAAAAAAGGTACACGTGGGGGGAAAGTCTCTGTTTTCTCAGCAACTCAGATCTAAGGCAAGAGTGTACCTACTTTAATTAAAGGATAAAATAAATAGGAAGGAGGATACCGTCTTAACTGAAGAAGTAGCACACGCGAAAAGCTAGAAATTCAAATCACAGCAGAAGTCATTCCCTCCTTCCCTAGCATGAAGTTAGAAATTCTCTTGTTATTCTTTCTTCACTTATGTGTCTATTCTAATGTGAATTCCTTGTTCTTTCATAACATTCTAAAAGTTCATTTTCACTTGCCTGTTTAGGTATCAGTACAATATATTATAGATACATACATACCTATACAAAAGTATGGCAAGTACTGAATAACCTGGTGTTTAATTTAACATTCTTGTTTTGTGAATTTCTCCATGTATTTGAGTGCCTAAGAACAAAACATCTTTATGAATTTGTAATGCATAGTTGTAACTACGTAACAGTTTTTTACTGTTTGCACATACACCATTGTACAAGGTGGCAGTAAGAATTTCTGTGAGAATGACATAAGTCAAAATGTAAATTTAAATCTTTTGTTCCTCACTTTATCGAGTTCTTATTTACATAAGAGCATTTTCTTGGACCATCCTTTAGGATTTAAGAGCAGTACTACTGATAATTATACTACTACTACTGACTGAAACACTCTCTACTTAGTATCAGAACACAAAAAGGAGATTCTTTTCTCTTTGTGTGCTCTGACCTGCTCTGCAGCAGCAGTTATATATATGCTGTGGTGGAATTCTGTTTCAAAGGAGCTTAAAATACATTTCAGATCCAACAGTGTTCCACTAGCCTTGTTTCAATCTTTGGCATCCAGAGAAGGAAAAAGGGTCTTAAAATTGTGCAGGCCTAAAGAGATAAAAATATCTCATCATATTGCTTCTCCCAATCATTTAATATCACTGATGTAATTTATAAAGTGGTGAATTGAAGTTGTTAGACCTGTGTCCTGATCTTAACCAAAAGCTGAGATCTGAAATTGTGCTTCTGTGTCTCAATAGAAGATGGCATATTACTCAATCCTTGCCTCTTGCTGCCATTTTTAAAAAAAAGAGATAATGTTTGGATTCCAGCATGACATCAGTTCTCTTGTGACATCATGTGGTGAAAGCCTTGCCCTTGAACTTGAGTGAAGAAAGCCTTGCTTGACAAATGATTCCTGAACAAGAGAATTGCAAATTCATTTAACTGAATGCTTTTACTTTGTTGTTTATGTGAACGATTCTTGGCTACGGGGCTTCCCTTACTTGTTCCATGTTACTAATGCTTTTAGTTTTATTAGCACTGATGTCACTGGTTGAACTGTAAATGAATTACGATAAACCCATAAAGAATTCTAGTAGTTAGAGCTGCTCTTTGGAACAAGAAGTAGCTTTTCAGTATTCATACAGTACATAGGACAGCAATCCATGACTGTAAATGTTAGAGTAATGGGAAATTCTAAATTTCTTTATCCAGCAGAAAGGAATGTGTCATCCTTCCTTCTACTTATCCTTTGGTGTTGAATTTTGAACATTTATATGTACCATACACTTACTTCCCTGCAGGTTTGGTGTCTTGGCAATGAAAGTCGATACCATATAAACAAGACGGTAGATGGTTCCACCTTTTCTGTAGTCATCCCCTCCCTAGTTCCTGGTATTCGATATAGCGTGGAAGTGGCAGCAAGTACTGGGGCAGGACCTGGAGTGAAAAGCGATCCCCAGTTTATCCAATTAGGTAAGCCTGCTAGTAATCCTGCCTCTTGGTTTCAGTGATTTTTGTTTGTTCGCTTTTGTCTTTTATGGCACCAGAAATACTTTCAAGACAAGTGAAACAGATAATGTTACTTGATCTCTGGAATAGCAGAATTTGGCATTTCTGGTTTTAAACTTGCCTTAGAAATGCATTCTAAAGATCAGATTAAAACAACACAGGTTTTTTTAATCTCCCAATTCAGCAGTGCTTTTTGGTTATTGATTTTTCAAAGTGAATTTTCACACTTAAGACTAGTGTAATAAAACATGTAGGGGACTATGAATCACTAAGTGTTGGCTCACTTTAGTTTAGGGATGTAATTTGTCTTGATCAGATTTTATCTATCTTTATTGAAGAAAAAAACCAAGAGCATACTAAAATTAAGCACAATAAATATCAACTGTGTTTGACAGCTAGTAAATAACCTGAGTACAGGAAAAAGAGGTACATAGGTGATTTGCAATAATCTTGACCTCCTAACTTTGTTTACACCAAACATCTCTCTGTCGTAAATGCAGATCAGCAGCACTGATCCTGGATGTATCTGGGAGAAATGCATCTTTGCTATTGGTTAGCTGAAGATTATTTAAAGTAGCTTTAGGTATAGTCACATGCTGGTTTACCAGTATGCCTGTATCAAAATACCTTATCATTACAGTATATAATGGTGAAAGCAAACTCAGCATGTTGCTTTGGACTTCATGTCCCATCTATCTCTGCATCATTAGTAGATCTTCCTTGTTATTTCACTTTTTATATTTAAAAATCTATAACTACTGCATATGAAAACAAGACTGAACAACTAATATATTCTCTAGAAAATTACATGTACATTTCCTTGGCTATTAAAATGAAGGTCATCTTTAATTTAACTTATACAGGCATATGATTCCCAGTTACATTAATAGAGATTTTACAACAAAATTACACGCAGTTTATATGATAATCCATTAATATGTGCAAAACCCCATAGTCAATTGTTGGATTGTTCTTTCCTACAGCCAGCTTCCATTCACAGCTCCTACACCCAGCTTTCCAGTCAAAGTCAAGTTTGTTCTATATGGCTTACATTTTGAAAATTTTAAATTACTGAGGCTGATGAGTATAAATAATGGGGTAACCTCAATGGTCAAAGCCGAAGACTTCATAACCACTTTTTTTTTTTTTTTTCCCTTTTCTCTGATGATAAGCAAATGCTAAATAAAGGTGAATTTTATAAAGGAACTTAATCACTTTGGGGTTTTGGTAAGTGGAAAAAGAAAAAGAATGAGACTGTCAGGGTAAGATTTTTGCTGCCTGCTCGGTTTGTGGCCGTTACTGACACTATGTTAGAAAGCATGAAGCAGTCACACAGCTCAGAGGGTGCTCAAATGTGCAAGTCTGGTAGAATGCGTGTATTTCCTTATGGTTGGGGTTTGCTTTCATAGTCTGTACTGCTTGCTTCTAATTAAGTGGCAGGGCCAAATCTACATATACTGTAGTAAAAACCCCATAATTTGGTTGTTACATGGCAAAGAACTGGAGACAGGAGTCTTGTGGAGATCCATGCCATAGCATGCCACCATGCCACAGCAGCACGAAGAAATACATAGACAGTGCAGCAGTCTTTTCAGCAACTGCAGGAGGCTGCTGAAAATTAGTACTTAAATTTAAGAGGAGTACCATTTAGTAGCACAGATCAACTTAAAATCATCAAGGCAGAAGAATGGCTGCAGTTTACCTAACTCTGCTCAAGGAGAACTCAAGTTCTCCTACAGCCCCCACAAGGAAGTGCATTCTTAATTCTTGGATGTGGTCCCAGTATGGGGGTGGAGCAGACACTGGAGTTTTCTGGTAGCTTTTCTGAAGAAAGAAAATTAATTTGTTGATGTCATCAGTTGGCACTTTTTACCAGCAATAAATTACATGGCTACAGAGAGAGGGAAGGGAAGCCAGGGAGCGGGAGGAAAGACGATTAAGGGTGCTACTTTTAGAGTCCTGACTCCCTGTACCTACGTGCCCTAGGAACTGCATGTTTGCCACTGACAACTTCAGGTTTCTGCATTTCTGTCACTGATCCTAACTATTTCTTCAGGAAGTCTTTTCCTGGTATCTGAATTAGTACAATCCTTACTTTTTTTTTCAAACTAAGAATTTTGTGTGTAGAAATAGGATATACTATGTGATTTGGATATTCAATTACTACTTTTTTGAAGAACTTTTCACTAAAATCAAACATCTATCTTCTTATATTGGGGTTTTCTTACAAAACTGTAAGAAAACCACCTTTCGGATGTGCCTTCCAGAACAAGGTGGGAGGACAGGAGGCATTGGATTCTCTGGGAGCTGAGGCATGCAATCACAGTCCCATGCATCAGCTGAGCTGTGATAACTGACCTTGTGCACACTTAACCTGTTACAAAGACAGGTACAAATTGCAAGCTCAGAGCTCTTTCATTTTCTGTGTCTCAGCTGACATGAAGCAGCTCACTGAGCTGCAGTACCCCAGACTTCCTGTGCCACCAGGGACAAACCAACAATATACTTGCTTGTTATTCAAAAGTCACCTTTCAGAGTTTAAAATCATAAGACCAACTGAAAAAATCATGTGTCTTCTTAAAACGCTCCCCTTGGGGCTTCTGAATTTTCCTCTTGGCTTTTGAATCACCTTTTAAAGCTTTCTGTGGAATTCCAAGGGCTGGAAAACCATTTGTTTGTTTTAAAAGAAAAGTTGATAATTTACAGAAAGAAAGACTGCAAGAGCTTTGATGTTAAGAAAAATATTCATATTTCATGAGAGCTAGCCACAGCTTACTGTATTGTGCTTATAATACTGTGCTGTGGAGAAAAAAATCATAGACTTTTGACAGAATTTTTTTTCTTGTCACAACTGATATCTCCAGGACATTGTGTACAAAAATGCTCTGTCCAGAAAGGTGAGAATTATCAGAACAAATTCTTTTTTGCTGATCTCTAGCCTAAGTTTTGTACAGTGGTGGGTTAGTACCTATGATAGCTTGGTGGTATTACCTGTGCTTGTTGGCAAATAAGCAGTGAAACTGGAACATATTGCAACATATTTTGCTCAGGGTACTAGCTCTGAGAAGCCCCACAACTGCAGTTAATGTTACTCTTAAACACATAATTTGTATGAATATATGGTATGCAGTTACTTATTAAGAGATGTCTGCACAATTATTGTAAATGTTGAGTGCATTATTCAAACAGTGGATGTCTCAAGTGTACAAAATACAAGAAAGTCTCATTGAATCTTTATAATTCTAATTGCTTCATTTAGGAGATGTGATTTGTGAACTAGCTAGCATGCCTTCAGGGATATTATTCTGTCAGCCCTACAAGTACTTCTAGTGTGATAGTTATAAGGGGGTTTTGTTGATATTTTTGCCTAATGGCCTGCAAACAACTCAAAAAAAGTAATCTTTTTTTCCTCCCTCACAGCAAACCCTTCCAAATAGTTCAGTGTTGTCTCCTCAAACTGTTTGTTACAAGATCGAAGTGCAAAACTGATATTTTTCCAGTTTTGGAAATGTATTTAACTAGAAAGGAGACAACACTGCATATTCTTAACCTGGTAATATTTTACCAAATAATGTTCATATTGCATCATGCACATATATTTGAGGAAACACTCAGATGTTACGTTGCAGATTCCAGGTGTTTTGGAAATTTTGAATTGCCAGAATTAGCAATGTCAACAAAACTTAGAACTTCCTACTTACTGTTTGTACATTTTGTATACCGAATGAGACAGGCATATGGAAAAGTTCCATTCCATAGGTTGTACATGTACAGGGCAAAGTTAAGGTTGCTTGCACACCTGTGAACTTGGGATTTCCTGTCTTTTCTGAATTTTTGGCATTCCAATCTTAATTGTATATTAATCTTTTATTTAACAACTTAAATGTTAGATTTTACATTATTTATATGAATATTTAACATTAGAGAATTAGAGGTGCCAGTTCTTCTTGATGCAAATCCTAACTAGTTTTCATTGAAGTTTGAAACTTAGACCTTCAAGACAGTCAAATTGGGTAGCTTGTGAGCAATAGCCATAGCAACATTAGCAACATTATCTGTGATTAAAAAGGCTCTTATCTTGGGGTAGAAGAAGTAGGGATGAGTCACTGTGATAATATGCTGGTTTCAGGGAGTTGTGGGATCAGCCTGCTCCAACAACTCTGAGGCATTTTCAAGTACATAAAATGCTGCGGCTGCTGCTCTGGCAGTAAGATGCGCTTTGCCATAGAATGTTTATGTTCACTTATTATTTTGGCACATCTCCCCGAGGAGTGCAGGCAAGAACGAGAATGTTGATTATGAACTGTTTGTATATCAGTCAAAGCTTCCAGAAACTTCCTGGGATGAAGAAAAAGTACTTTTTCTAGTTCAAGGCCTCTTTTCCTGACTGATCATTCAGGATCTCACAGGTCTATTATGGAGAGGGAAGATACTCTTCTCAAAGAAAGGCTTCCAAGATAATGTTCCCGGAAATTTTTAGTAATGAGTGGTTCACTAGATTTCATTCCCTTTGCTTTATATTTGGCTTACTTTCTGTTTTTAGAGGAGCAGGACATGGGTCAAATGTGGCCTCTTGAAAGCCCTTCCATCTTCTTTTCTATAATGCTGTTTATATGGCTGTACATGAACACATGCACATTTTTCTCTTCACCATGTGTGTAAATATATACCAGCTCATTTATGTAATGGCTCTAACAGTCCACCCATGTACAATGTGCCATAAGCTTAGTTTCTTAAAAGCAAAGAAATTGTTATGCAGTTCTTATGCTTGGAATGGCTAGCAAAATAATACCATTAAATGAATCTTAATTAAAAATTAGAACAATAAATGTTCAAAGAGATTCTTCAGTATTTTGTAATCTTCAGACATGCATTCACTGAACAATGCAAAATATTTGTATATGTAAAAGTACTGTCTTTCTGTATGGCTGAATTGTTGACATGTTAAAAAACATTCTTATTTGGCTTTTGAGTTTGTGATTATTTTTTTCCCCCGGATTTATTGTTTTAAATATATATTTAAAAGATTAGAGGAAAAAAAAATTATCGGTCTTGTAAACTTATTCAGGACCATAGGTTCTCCAGAAATCTTTTGTTCTATTCCATTAAGATGTACAAGGTAGTGTAGCTGTTTAAAAATATAGAAATAGTAGGCTTACTCATTTTGAAAAGAGACTGATGATGCAAGTTTTCGTATCTTAATATGGCCTCAGCTGCAAAGAGACAAAAGATGAGATAGAGAGTGACAGATTTAATTCATTGGTCACAGTATACTTGATATGTTTAAGCCCATCTGGCCACTTGTGTGGAACTTCACTTGGCCGTCTTCATAAGATCCAAAGCAACCCATCTTAACCTTGCACAAATAGGCATGAAATCTATAAACCCAGCAGACACAAAGGGTGTATTAGTAAGAAAAGAATGAGTCTGCCTGGTGAACTTTCAGACTAGGCAGTGCACTTAGGATCACAGAAGATAAAGGGACCCGAAATATGAAATAAAATTTCCAATAAGGTAGCAGTCAAAGGCAGTGGTGATTCCTCAGCAAAATAGGTATTTGACCTCAGTGTTGCAAAAACTGAAATCTGGAATTCGTCACTGGAAGAAACTGTTACTACTTCAACCATTTCCCATTCAAAAAGGCATCCTTTTCCAGAGGAGGTTTGTTATTTGTATGATTTGTTGTCATTCCATCTCCTGTTTGTGTTGCAGTTTCTTATATTTTATTTAGGCTTCTTTTGGAATAATGCAAGACAGTTCATCATAAGAAAAACCTGTTCACTGCTTAGTTCATAGGGAAAAGGTATTGGTTTTTAAGTAAATAGGTTTTCATTTCTTACATAGTTTATATTAGAAGAATTAATAGTAGCACCTTTCTCCTTAAAACGCTAACCTCTCATTCTGAATCTGATGTCACTACCTGTAGTAAAAAGCAACTAATTGTTACATTTACACAAGAGTAAAAATGGGTATTTCAAAGACTAAGCTGTGGAATGTGTAAAGCAATATCTGCTCTGAGTAAAGGTTTCGAATTCTTGCCCTCACCCTGGGCAGTAATGAAATTTCCAGTAAGCGCTCACTGTAGTGGTAAAAGGTCAGGAAGGCAGTATTTTTTTGTCTTTGTCTTTGTCTTTGAGTTGCTTCATTTCAGTTAGAAAGCATTGGTCACTAAGTGAATATTCTTACCGCTGTTCCTAGAAGGTTCTTGCAAAAGTTCAGTACAGAAAGAGCAGGAAAGACTGATTCTTACAGGTGCTTTCTCTATTTAAAAAAAAAAAAAATAGTGCGTAGAAAAGTACATGTTCTTTATTTTGATGTGGGGTATTTAAGGATGAACTGTTTTTGAAAAGGGCTGCTTGTTCAGTAATAATGAGACTGCTTGACTATTTTTACCAATTCGTCTCATTTTTTAGTTATCCTTTAGCTTTTTCATCCACATCAAGAGGGCAGGATTGGTTATTTTATACTTTTACTTCTTTATGTCCTTTTAAATATTCAGTCTTTTTTAATTGAGGTCAAAGTGAGACTGCGAAGAGTATATTAGACTGTGTAATACAAGATTTAAGTCATCCATGAGGAACTGATAAATTAAAATGTATCCCTCGATACCAACCACATGTGAAGGTACTTTGAATTTGTAAATCTTCTGTGATTTTCAGTTACGAGAGTGGATGTTTGGGTAGCTGACTTCTACCCATTCAGAGCTCAAAGAACTGATTACATATGTTTCATACTTGAGCTTTCTTTTACTTGGCGTATTCTTAGCTGACTTTCTGAATAATTTTCTGAAGCTGGTGTTGCTTTGGTAGAATAAAAATTAAAAAAAATAGCAGTCCCCAGGTTTGAAATTTATGAGCCTAACTTTCTATTTGTATGCCTAGTCGCTTGATTTTAGCTGGTTTTGTAAACAAAGACAGTGAAGTTGGAGGTACCTGTCTTGTATGGAAAACAAACCATTTCTATCTAGACCTGTTAAAAAAGCTGTTGAAGAGCAGTCTTAAGGATTTTACCTTGAAAAACTGGAGTATGGTTATGTCACTTCTTTTCATGCTGCCTTTTACAGTTGCTCATTCAAATTAATTGGCTATTTTGGGTGTCTTTTTCTCAGATTCTCATGGAAATCCTGTGTCTTCAGAAGATCAACTCAGTTTAGCCCAGCAGATTTCTGATGTAGTAAAGCAGCCTGCCTTTATTGCTGGAATTGGTGCAGCCTGTTGGATTATCCTTATGGTCTTCAGCATCTGGTTATATCGCCACAGGAAGAAGCGAAATGGACTCACTAGTACTTACGCTGGTATCAGAAAAGGTGCCATATTATATATTTCAGTCCGCTGGCTGCTGAATATCTGTTTACTGACTATTTATCTTCAGTCTCTTATTCTTCTAAGACTCGATGCAGGAATTATCAAATTACTTCAATACTTTCATGAAATGTGGATCAGGAGCCAATGCAGAAAGCAGCAATATTTACATAATGCGTTAAACCTGGCTTTAAAGCATAAACCTTTAGCAAAATACCTAGACTAGCTTTTCATAAAGATACTCCTACAAATGAGAAATGTAAAGATGGATTTTTAAGGCTGGGAGTTTCCAGTATGCCCTTGCTGCCTGACACTGTACCATCTGAAAAGGAACGAAGTGGATGGTAGTTCATTGTCCCTCCTGTTCAGTTATTTGCTTGCTGCTAAGAATACTAACAGTGGTGTACATTACAGTAACGCTTTTGGTGCGTGTACTTGAATTTCCTTGTGTTCGGGGGAATGTGGTGAAGTGGCTGTTTGCAAAAGCACCACAGTCAATAATACTTGCCAAGACTCTTTATAAATGCTGTTGTGAGACCCTTTGTTGCTACTGAATTCTGGGGCTATCACATCTTGTATTCAGTTAGAATGGCAGTGGTGGGACTAACTTAAAGCACTTTTCATTTTCTTGTTATCGATGCCTTATATATCAGATTGTCAATGGGCAAGCAGTGCTTTAGAGTATACTCTGTGATAAACAAAACTAGAATCTCTACCTGGAAGATCTTCTGGAATAAAAACTTGATTTCTCCTAATTCAATACTCTTATGATTAAGCCGTGAAGTTAAAGCTGAATTCAATATTCTGCAGTTCATTACATCTTAAAGCACTACCTCATAGGCACTCATAGAGTGAGAACTGTAAATTCTGGAATGGATCAGAAAATAGGAGATCCTGCTTTTGAAGGAATAGAGGGAGAATGTTTGGTATTTAACAATCAAAAGATGGACCTAGGTTTAAAAGGTGCACACATCTTAACGTATGAAAGGTGTCGTGAGATTACATTCTTTAGTCACTTCAAGAATGAATGTATGATGGGCAAGACAGATAGGCAAATATAACACAAATACTTTTAAGCAGTAGCAGTGTGTTGCTATGAAGAAGGAGCAGTGGTAAAAATAGCAACTGAGTGAGTGGAAACAGGGAAATAGTTCCAGAGCGCTGCAGAGTTTAGGTGTCCTCCATGCTATTGAAGTATCAATGCTCGTGGTAGACTTCAGGCACAGTGCTTGTAGCGGAGTTGTAACTACAGAAATCAGGGATGAACTTCACCTTTGATTTTGTTCTGCTACAATTTCTTAGATGTGACAGACCCCAACACACTGCTACGTCGGCCTGCACTGTTTTGTTTTACTAATAGCATGCTGCCATACTGCCTTTCTACAGTTCTATCAAACTAACATCACTATGCTTTCAGCAGTACCTATGATTAAGCAAAAGGCATACAATTTGTCCTTAAAAATGGTTACTTTAATGACATCAGCTATTGTTCAAAACAGCTGTGTTTTTCAGTATCTGTAAAAATATCTTTTGAGTACATTGGTGAGGATTTTAATGAAAATATACAGAAAAGTAGAGTCTGCATCTCCATTATAAAGTATTCGTCAAGAAAAAAGCCATCTTTAGTGAAATACAAATTGCAGAGTAGTTTGCCCCTCTGCAGTGCATCAAGTCATCACTGCAAGCCCAAACTTTATTCAGTCTTGCATTTATTTATTTATTTTCATATTTAGCTTCAGGGCTGACATCTGTTAAAATACTTCACTACTCCCACACATACATATTGTAGTAGCACTCTTATATATTCAGAAGAGTTTATTAATAGAAGCTCTGAGAATTAAGTTGTTCTTTCGTGTGGTAGCGATAAAGATTTCACTTAGTTGAACCTCTCTTCATCTGTTCCTCAGTTCCTTAACAAACTAAAGTAGGTTTAATACTTAGGTCACAGAAGAGTAATGAAACAGTAGTTTAAGATTTTTTTTTTCATGTCCTTGTGATTGCAAATTAATTTTGAGACACTTGATTTTCTTTTGAAGAGCTCTGGTTTAAATGCACCTTCTATTTTAATGAAAGCTTGTTACTATGGTTTTACAGTTTTGAATGTAGCTAAATTAAACTTGACTGTGTGAAAAGGCCTAGCTCAAAGAAAATACAATGGGATTCTCAAGATAAAGAGCCGTGCTACAGATGAAGCCTGAAATGGGCAAATGCTCAGAGGTTTTTCTTTTTTTGCTTAGTGTCATATCCCTGGAAATAAATCAGCTTGGTAAAAGGTGGAAAATCTGCAGCATATCCTAAACTACAACAACAAGACACTCTGGAATCCCCCCAAACATCAGATTTACTGTAAAAATTAAATTAAGCAGTTGTTCTCTTAGCCAGAACCTTCTCTTTCTATGCCAGGTTTGCTGATCAAATTCTGTCTCAAGGCTACTTTTAGTGAATATTGTTTCTCATACATTTGTCTTTGCTGTCATTAGATCGAAAAGGGCAATGTTAGCCTTTTTCTGCCCATCAGTGGTAGGAAAACTATACTGTCTTGTCAACAGGAGGGGGAGCATGTGCTAATAGGAAGAGCAGATGCTAGTGCTCTGTATTTGGATTAGAGACCCTATTGATCCAGAGAGGATTTATGGTAGCTGTGAGAGTGAAGATTGTCAAGCGATGTCATTGTTCCGTTGTTAACATTTCCCTCTTAAAGCCAACGGTTGAAAGGTAGAAAGGTGTTAGATCTAGGGAGATGTTTTGCCTTTTTTTGTGATTATTTAAGAAAGAAAGGTAATAACTCTGTTTAACAGTCTCATCTATGAAAACAAAAATTAATTGCTGCGGTAGATTTTAGTGCCTTTATTGCAGTGAGAGTTCATGCCATTCTTAATTCAGAGACAGTAAAATAGCAGTCCTCTTTGTTCCTTTATATGATTATTATTTCCTTACTGAATACGTAAGTGTGCCTATTAGTTCAGCATAATGAGCATTTACTTAGTGAACTGCAGATAAGATTCAATAGGACCTTGATAAGGCTTTGTTAAGGAATTTGTCATTCTGCATTCTAAAATGATTAACAGTGTGGGGGTTTTGTTTGTGCTAGGATTTTCAGAAAAACTTAAAATACCAAACTGAGAGGTATTTGAAAGGCTAAACCACAGTCCAGTCCCCTTAGGAGCAAAATAGAGTACCAAGCTTTTTTTTTTTTTTTTTTTTTTTTTTTTCAGAATAGTACCTGCAAAGACAAGCTTCTTTCTGAATAACAAATTTAATTTTATTTCTATATCAATGTGACTGAGCGACTGGGTTAGTTATATATGTTTGTTTTATGTTCAGCTGTCTGCTAGGTTTATACTAATGTGGTATGTTTCCCTTTCTCTCTTCAGCTTAATAACCAGTTTGTATTTTGTTTTGATTTTTCAGTCCCGTCTTTTACCTTCACACCAACAGGTATATATTTGCACTTTTCCCCCCTTCTTTTTTACCTTAGCATGTGTTTGTGGTACTGTTTCTCTTTTTCTGACATAACCAGCCCAGCTATTCTGATGGGTTTTTAAAACAATTTCATTAATGACAGGTATCATTATTTTGTTCTCTAAGTACTGTATATTTACTTTGTAGCTGACACTTTTCCGTTTGTGTGTACCATTTTGTAGCATACCATTTGATGCAAGCATGCCATTTTGTAGCATGATCCTGTCAGTTTGTACAACCTGGGCTCTTCTTGCATATTGCAGAGGAGTGGTGTGGTCTCTTGCATCTAGCGATGTGAAAAGTGCTTCTGATGGAGGAGGAATGACTTAGCAGAGCTCAAATGCTGACTTGAAGGGGTTTCAGTAGGATTATAGTTGGTGAAACATTTGCTTATTTTCTTTACTCTGAATCTGCATTAATCCAGTGACCTAGGAGCTGTCTGCTTTGGAAGATACAGTAAATCAAAGTGTTATCACAGTTAGATTTCTTTGCTTGCTGCCTTAAACTGTGTTTGTGCTATGAAATTTTAAAATAATCATCCTGTTCTACATAAACAGAGGTATATTTCAAGTTCAGGGTGGGTTTAAAATAATCTTCTATTTCTTTTCCCTTGGAAATGTAAAAAATATGACATAACCTAAGCCATAGCCCACCAAAGTCCATGAGAGCCTTTCCATTCTGTAGAGCTGACCTTCAGTCTGTCCCACAGTCTAGCAGCTCAGCAGCTCTTCCTCTACAGTAGACAGAATTCAACACATTCAGTACCCACCAGTATACTGCATGCATTACCTTTGGCTACAGCCTGAGTGAACAGACAGGTTGTTTCTTCCTCCTTTGTTCTAAATCCCTTATTTTCACAAGAGGTCTATGAGACTTGCAGGACATGTATATCCAGGCAGGGTAAAAATCACCTATGCCCTCCTCTGCACACTCACGTTAGCAGGGTGTATTAGCTCAAAATCAGCACTGTACTAATTTGGCCTCTGGGCAGCAGCTGGGTTACATCCTTCCAAGTCGGACTGCAGATGAAGCCATCTCATGTCTGTCTGCATTCATCCACACAAACCTAATCGTAATGGGTTAGGTTCTTATCCACATGCTTTTAATCACATTTAATAGTGTCTTGTTTCAAAAGTCATCCTATTATGTTTAGTGGAGTTGCTTACTGTTCTGCATGAGTCAGAGTGGCCCTTAATGTTTCTGAAGTCCTTTAAGATCCACAATGGAGACTAATTCTAACTATTATTATTTTGCTGTTACTTTAATTGGCTTAGCAGAGGGCTTCTATTGCAATCACAATTGTAGCACACTGCTGAAATTCTGCAGAGGTAGGTAGGTTAGCTAACGTATGTTTTCTCAGTTGGATTCTTAACATTAAAAGAAAATTCCAGGGCTCCATAAGATAGGTCAGAGCTGCAAAATAAATAGCACTAAGATTGTTAAAGAAGAAGTATGTAAAACATTTAAAGGGAAAAAGAAATCCTTTTTCAATCCAGGATCACAGTCATTAGTTCCATTGTCTTAAATGGAAACAGACCCTCTTCTTTAGCATTACCTATAGTAAAAGACTTACCTGTAGCAATGCATCCTACATTTTAATCCTGTTATTGTAATCACTGCCAGCATTTATCTCTCTCTTGCAGACTCCCAGTTTGGAGTTCTTCTAAAGAGTAGAATTTGGCTGCTTTTTTTCAACACATTCCTGTTTGGAAAATGTAGAATCCATCAGCATTTGCAGGGAGGCAGTCTCCTTAACCCTTTGCCAAACCCAGTGCAAACCTGAAGAATTTATAGCACTGTTTCTTCTTGGATGTTTGCATCCTAAAAACTAACTTCTCAATCATGATGCTTCCTGTGAAGGATATGCAATCCATGCCAAGAAATAAATGCATGTGGACATCCACTTTGTTAATGTGTAATGCTTCTGAAATGCTAGCAAAACTGTTCCTTCTAATTTAGGAAGTATTCTTTCTGCCAGATTTTTTAACCAAGATTTATACCATTAAAAAATATCATTAATAAATCCAAATGTAAAATGTTATAAAATTAGAAGCTTCTGTGGGCTTTCGAGTGTGTCTGTTCCATGAGTATATTGCAGTAACATTCAGAAAGAGCATGTGTTTTTGCAGTAGGTTCAGCTGTAATGAGCCATTGTTTACACTGGAAGTAAGGTCTGTTATAGAATCGTGATACCTCTTTAATCTTAGCAAAATAATAAGGTAGAGCAAAGCTTTAACATCTAGCCATTCATTAAATAAATATATGATCTAAATTCTTCCACAGAGTAACTCCACTGAAGTCAGCAGAGTTATGTTATGCAAAAGTTCAACCTGATGTATGGCTTCCTGCTTTCTGAAGTGATACGTGTGTGTGTGTTTTTCAGAACAGAACTGAAATATAAAACTTTGCTGGAGCTAAGACTAGCAGTTACCGAGCAACACAAGTATTATGTATAAAATGCATTTGAAGGAATAGATTGTAAAATGAGACTCGGAATTAATGTATAAACAATGCACGTTTATTGTCTTAGCTAAAATGAAACAAAGGCAAATTTAATACTGCTATTTAAGGAGTCTTTTACAATTTTAAAATTATTTCCTTTTTTTATCTTTAACTATTTCAGTAACGTATCAGAGAGGAGGAGAGGCCGTAAGCAGTGGAGGCAGGTAATTATGTACTTTGTTTTTAAAGCTATAAATTGTGTGCAACTAAATTTAAGGATGCTAGGAGTACAATTGTCCGTGTAAGTGATGGCAGAATAATCACTTGCAAATATATGTTATAATTTATTTTGTGAATTTATGCATTTTTGCCATATGTTTTTCTGTTTAGAAGGAGAATATATGGTTTGAATTTTTAGGTTGATTTCCGAAGAAAGAGTCATCATATTGTCAGCTTTGTTAACCTGTAAAAACTGCATCTCAAAAAACGAGCAGCAGAGGGAGCGCTTTAACTTCAAAATAAAGACTTGGCTTACCAGCTGATTAAGGAAGTAAAAGTAATTAAGTAGTGGCATTTATGAAAATTAAGAAATATAGTTGGTTCACAAATACTACAAAGAAAGGAAATGTTTGTTGGAAAAAGAAGACATAAGCGGCTTTTAAGGTGACTTTTCAAGAAAAAATCTTTCTGTGAATGCAAAACAGTTAAAGCATCGCTTATAACAGACAGGGCACTGAAAGAGAGGGAAACAGGTAGGTTTTAAATTTAAAGCCCCTCGCTTTGAGAACCTAGCCCATTCCAGATTGAGGGTTTAATTAAAACACGTTTACTGGGTTTACATTATTACTTAATGAATGGCAATGGACAAAACAGTAATTTACATTTCCTGTGTAGAGGTGGAATTTTCTTCTGGAAGCAAAATACTGGTTTTAGCAAAAAAGGCAGGTCAGAGCGGTGTCACATTAGTGGCACACCTTTTTGGTTTTGTCCTAGGTCACATTCAGGCATGTCTTTTTATAAGCATCTCGGTTAAAGATTTGGCGTGATGCTGAAATAAACTCTAAAATCTCAGAGAGCAGCTGGGCGATAAATTCCTGTATCAATTCCTGTTTCACAAGTGGCATCTTGTGATTCCTAATTTGCAAAAATTCAGTAATGGTAAAGATTAGGCATAAAATTACACATTCCCGGTCTACTTGAATGCTGTGCAGAGGTGAGGCTACTCTGCTGCTGCTGCTGAACCTGGCAAGTTAAGAGCAATTGCAGATATCTCTGTCCAGCACTGTATGCTTCTGCCTTGTCCTAGCCATAAAACCATGGAGGAAAACCTCTATAACAGTTACCATGTGATTTTTGAATGGACAAATCTGTTAGTCACTGGGTTGCTGCCTTCACCCCAGGATAGTGAGAAAGTAAGAGAGAACAGAGATGAACCCTCTTTTTCTCTGACAAGGTTGTTCAAAAAGATATGCAGTTAACATCTTTAGTGTTCTTTGTGCCACTGTGTTTTCTCGCTCTTCCTACAGCACAAGCGAGGCAAAGCACGCTCACATAGACTCAGAGGACAGAAATGAACCCAGAAGTGTCTACATTGTATACAGTCATTTTGGTACTGCTAGAGAAGCAGCATTGGTGTTTACTGTCCTAGGTTTAAGGATCAGTGCCACAATCTAGCAATGTAATTGATTCGAAGTGCTAACATCTATGCTTCTTTTGTTCATTTGCGTATATAGCACTTACAGGATGTATGTTGTACCATATTTTGTAGAATCTGAAACATACTTCTGCAATGTAAAAAAAAATATGTTATTTTTACATATGAAACCTTTCTCTGATTTCCATACCTAAGGTTTTCACTTCCTTACATTATATTTGCAATGTTTTGCAGAGGTTTAGCGTTTTTGCCAAGTGCAGTTACGTGAGCATGTTACAGCATTATTCAGAATTCAGAATGTCACAGTGATATATTTCAACATCATCCCCACTTCTGCAATGCTGAAAAAAAACCCATTTCTTTGGCAATCCCTTTTCTAGACAGGATTCAAGTAATGATAATTGTGGTGGATTGACTCCAGCAGCAGCTAGGCACCCACACAGCCACTTGCTTAGTCCACTCCTACCCCAGACCCAGTACAGCAATTCAAGGGTTCAAGGAATTTGCTGCAAAGGTTAAAGATCTTTGGAAACGATGATCTCCAGTCATCACCAAGCTATGAAGCTGTAATGCAAACATCTCTTGCCTACAGTTATATACCTTACATACAGTTATATACTCATATACCTCACACCACATTTCTTACATGACAGCAGGTGAGAATGCAAAGTAAAGGACCTCTCTTTATCCAAAAATCCAGTACACAGGTCTTGAAAGTGCTGAAACATTCTACAAGGCTTTGTCTCCTCCAGATGTCTCAAGATGTAGTAAGAACAGAGTGGTAGGGAAAACAGAGTATTTCAAGTCATCTTGGCCTGCTCACAGGACTACATAGCTGTACCTTCATTTCAGATTTACGAAAAAATACTTGTTTAGTGTATGTGTATTTGTTAGCCTGACAGTTATGTCAAGCCTCATCACCTCCCATGTTAAATTGTCAGATGACATATACAGTGCAGAAATATATATACACATATATGTATAGATCTTTTAAATGTCATTCTAAGACTATGACTTAAGCCTGCAGCACTGACAGACTATATCCCCCACAACTAACTGCATGCAGTTTGTATTCTCAACTTGCAGTTTAAGAGGATTAGCATATTTTATTTTTGAAGAGCATCACATCTAATATTATGGAGACTAGTTTCTGCACTATTTCAAATGGAAAGTTGCCTGTTAAATCCTGTGATGAAAGAAACTGTGTTCCTTTTTTTTTTAATGTATTACAGTGGCTAAAATTATCTATTTTTAAAAGCACCTTAATTATCAAAGGCAATTTTAAGTTGTTAGGGGATGCTACTTTTTGGGACTTTATAACATGCCATTGCATTGTTACTGTGAAAATTGAAAAGGCACCAAAGATTCTACAGAACATCCATTAGAGCATCTTTCACACTCACCAGAAAAATTCAGCAACTTGGAAACCAAGGAATGCTATTTCTGCTCATGGCAGGAATACACTTTATTACAAGTGCAGACAGTATGCAGTGTTGATATCTGGATATTTTCAAAGTTTGAGTATTCCCATTTACTTTAAACTTGCTTAGGAGCTGCTGCTGTTCCACCCCCATAAAGATTAAGCAAGTAGCTTACTCGTTAACAAAGATGTATCATATACTTGGTATGCTTAGTGAGATCCAAATACTCCCAAGCGGCGGAGGTTTCTGTAATCTGCTGTTGCCTTTGATCCACTACAGTAGTACTATCTGATGGTGAGGAGAACTTGGCTTTATAAATCACGAAGAATTTGGGAGTATTCACATCCAAACTCGGTTCTTATTTCCGCATATCCATCTCGCTTCCATGTGTGAATTTTTTGTTTGACTTGCTCATTTCCCCTTTTTTACCTTGCTTTCTTTAAGAAAGGGAGAAGGGGCAGAAAAATAAAAATACAACCTTCGTGGAAACATCTCCCCCCCCCCCCCCAAAAAAAAGTGACAGCTAAAGGTTATGCACCGATGACCAATGTATATGTGTAGTTCAGCAAACTGAACTGATGCTGTCCTTGGCTGTTCACTTCAGAGTGTCTTAGCATTGAACAGGTTATATAGGAGATATATAGGAGACTAGAAGCCATTAAATAATTGAATCAAGCTGTATTTGCCAATGTTCAAGCCTTTAAATATGTGATACTGTTTTGTAGTATCTAACCTTTTGAGAAGAATGTAATTGCAATGTGAAAATGCTTTTGTTTAATATTTGAAATGACCAAACTTTGGTTTTTAAAGGCCAGGACTCCTAAACATCAGTGAACCAGCCACTCAGCCATGGCTAGCAGATACTTGGCCTAACACAGGGAACAATCACAATGACTGCTCCATCAACTGCTGCACCTCTGGCAACGGAAACAGTGATAGCAACCTTACAACGTATAGTCGACCAGGTTAGATATGTTTCTACTTTGCTAAGGAATCTTCTTTACAGAATATATGCTTCTAATACCTGAGAGAGTGTACAGGTTTGTTTGGGTTTTTATTTCCAATGCATTTAGACTTTAATGCAGTTTCTCCTCTATGTCATGATTATGCTTTTGGTCCCTTTTTGGATCCTTTTTTTCAGTCCCCTTTGGATAGCTGTAGCAAGCTGTAGGCTGAAGGAGCCCCTGCCAAGTTCAGTGTTACCAAAAGTCACACTGAACTGAATTGTTTCAGCATCTAAAAAAGAGCAGAAAAGATCATTTTTAGGTTGTTCTGTACATCCTTGTTGCTTGGATGGAGAAGAAGAAGTACCAAAATTACACTGGTGAGATTTTCCTTCTGGTTTCGGTGTGATGGGAAGCAAGAAGTAGAACATCGCTACAGTACTTGCAAGACAGTCAGTCTACTCTGGCACATTCAAAACCTTTCTTGGGGTACCATTTTGTACAAAATTGGATAGCTGGATTTCTGTTTAGGGCATGTGGATAAAAAAAGTTAACTTCACACTCTAAAAGCAATTATGAAATGTTAGTTTAAGTGGTGGTTCCCAGGAGCTTGAGCAGGACTCAGAGTGCTCTTGAAGAAAACCTTGTGAGTTCCATGGGAACACAGCTGGGGAAATATATCTGGAAGCGCTGATTGTTGCACGTTTTGTTTTAAATGGACCTTATGTTCCTTTTATTTTAACCTGGTTTCTGTTACTGGTAAGGAATGAAGATTAGTCTTTTTCACTACCATCATCTCTAGCTGATTTTTGCTGGTAGCATTTCTCAGCATTTCAGAGAGGGAGTATGATTACCTATAGTGAAGTTGCATAAGTGCAAAACAGCATTATCTCCTTTAATTAATGTGAAACCAGCCATAATGTGATGGTGGTAATTCATCTCCTGCAATATCCTGTCTGACAGTGACCAGTGCCAGGTGCTTCAGAGGACGGTGAGAGATTTTAACATTAGAGACTTGTATCTTACCCTGCCCAAGGATATCATGTCCACAAATACCTCTGTAAAAAAATATTTCTGATACAGAGATACTTCACTGTGGCAAGTACAGACATACCAAGTTCTAGTAACGGAAACGTAACAGTTTCAGAAAAGGAAGAGAATGCATGTTTTTGAGGGTTGTAAAGTATTATAACATCTTGTAATGAGGTGCAGTGGATTCCTTATCAATTTAGCTTTTATACTAAGCTTGGTTGTGTTGCAGAGTGATTCCTTCCTTTCAAATAGAGCTTATGAGCTTGAGGGTCAGACAAGATGCTCATAGCGGTCTCTTCTGTCCTGGACAATCTGGCAAATATTCTTAATTATGTCAGCTTGGGCTTGGCTTATGCTCTGAAGCAGCAGAGTTGGATATCCCCTCTATAGCTGTGAACATGCTGAATAACTGTGGATTTTTAATTTAAGTATAGTACTGTCTTCCAAGTCTACAGAATGGGAACGGGTTGTTCTAAAAGTAGATGCTATAAAAAAAAACCTAACAGAATAAATCTTCTGTTATATAGGTAAACCAGTTTTGTTTAAGTACTTTGTATGAGGACTTCTAATGCGTCTGTGTAAAAAAAAAAAAAAGTGCCTACTGCATATACTGTGTCGATTATATTGCCCTACACACAAATCGGATATAGCCGAAAATGGAAGGAGGAAAAAATATGTGTTATAAGTGACTCTGCAAGGGTATTATAGCAAACTATGAGGTATTAGGAATGAATAATATCCTGGATATATAATTGCTTAATAAATACAACAGACTTGGAAAGGAGGAAAGACTAGCATGGTTTCAGTAGCTGAGAGAAAAAGCAGAAATTAAAACATCTAAAATTTAGAAATTAAGAAGTTGAAGACTGTGAAGCAATAAATAACAGCTCACATAAGAAGGAAAAATATATCAAACAGTGAAACGTGCAAAAAACACAAGCTGGGGGGCATGAAATGTGCAACGATAAGCTGTATTTGACATGTTCTGAGACTATTCCTTAATCACTGAAAATGTGGATCAATGGTTTTCTTCCTCAAGTAGTATTTTATTTCTCTTTTTCGGGAAGTATTTCTCAAAAATGATGTATGTATTAGGGAATATTTTTTACTATATAGTGGTATTTATATATAATTATTATATTTAGTAGTTATTTCATTTAGTACAATGGTCAAATCCTGAAGTCTATACTTAGTTTTACTTGGCACCCTCTCCAGTATATTAATTATGGCCACAGGTAATGGACTTCAGGTTTTGAATCAAACTCATTAGCATAAATAGCACATATTTTAAAAGAGGAAAACTATATTCCTGGTGATTGTTTCATAATATAGGTGGCAAATGAGAATTTTTGCTTAGTGATCATTGAATGCTAGTTTCACTAAGCCTTCTAACT
Organism: Aviceda cuculoides; assembly: GCA_035590195.1. Lineage (NCBI taxonomy): Eukaryota > Metazoa > Chordata > Aves > Accipitriformes > Accipitridae > Aviceda > Aviceda cuculoides. The sequence goes on from JAVJGG010000031.1 coordinate 20,620,641, forward strand.
GCCGACCCACAGCCTGTGTTACTCCATTCAGTATTCTTCCAGTGAACTGGATATGGAGAAGAAAAAAAGTATGTGGAGCTGCTGTCACACAGAGGCAAGAGAAAGCGGAAAGGCAGCCACACTGGTTCAAACATTAGTGGCCAGAGCATCAGAACATGTCTAATTTACTCTATGCAATAAGTGGTGATCTCACAATGCAAATAACTATTAGAAGAATGGATTCATGCTCTCTATATGAAATATATATTTGTCATACAGGACAATGGTATTACTATGGGATTACTTATTTTGCAATATCCAGAGCAACTAAAAATTAGCAAAAATTCCAGATTGCTTTCCTGTCTTTTTGTTTCAAACCAAAATATAAGATTGTACAAGGAAACAATGACCAAATAAAGACTTGCTACTGGGTACTGAGTTACCTTTCACGTTGTACTGTTTCTCTTTAATTCTGTTATGTGTAATCATTTTTCAGTCTGTTTTATAAAAATATGTTGTATCTCTGTTTCTTATCACAAGTACAAGAAAGCCTAAATGCTGTTGAGGTGACATGAGATGACTGTCATGTTTAGTTATTCCTGCTGTTAAGTTTTGGTTGATTTTTCCTTTCAATGCAAATTATTTTAATTACAGTTAGTGATTGGATATCTATATGGCTTTGAGAATAATGTCTAAAAATGTGAATGTTTATATGGCCACTGTAGAAAAAGCCCAGTAAGGTAAGTCATTGTAGATACAATTCAGAAGGTCTGAATTTACAGTGAATCAAAACAGTGAACACTACTTTTGAAGCAGTAGTTTATAAAGTAAATAATATTCTGTAAGTTACTTAGTTAATTACACTATCTCTGCTTCATGGATGCAAGCCATATAGTTATGCACTAAAAAATTTTTAAAGGGAATTTCATTGGAAGTATAGTGTGAGCGAACAGAATGACCTTTTCTTTTTTCTTTCCTCTGTGGTTAGCCGATTGTATAGCAAATTACAACAATCAGCTGGACAACAAGCAAACAAACCTGATGTTGCCTGAGTCAACTGTATATGGTGACGTGGACCTCAGCAACAAAATCAATGAGATGAAAACCTTCAATAGTCCAAATCTAAAGGACGGAAGATTTGTCAGCCAGCCTGGGCAGCCCACTCCTTATGCCACCACTCAACTCATCCAGTCAAATATCAGCAATAATGTTAACAATGGCAGCGGGGATACGAATGAGAAACACTGGAAACCCTCTGTTCAGCAAAAGCAAGAGGTTGCACCCATACAGTACAACATTATGGAGCAAAACAAATTAAACAAAGGTGAAGAGCTTTTAGCTTGTTTCTTCTCCTCTTTAGGCATCAGAGGCATTTTGACCTTCTGGTGCTGGGAGTCTAAAGCTTTCAGGTTCAGCAATTACAGACTTCTGTGGTGCTTTCTAAATCTAAAGAGGGAGAATTCTAAAATTCACAGTTAGCAGTGTCAGAAAATTAATTAGCACCACAATAACCTTCAGGTATTGAATTTATTATAAAAAATAACAAGCTGTATCTTTAGAAAAGAGTTAAATAAAATACATTTCCTATGGATTAGAGATTAATTTAAATTTAATAGTAGTTAAGGGATTGGTTAGGACAGAGGCCAGATATTTTATTCATAAGCCAGATGCATGGTAGTCACATTATATTCTACCTTAAATTTTAAATAGGTCAACCCACTCTTCCCTGTCGTGGATGGAGACTAATTAAATCTACATGTTCATGTAAACGAATGAAATTTTGCATATCAAACTCTGTAAAATTGTATTGTGTTGTACACTGGGGACACAAATGGAGTGATCCAATTCATTTTAGACTTGTTCCTAGCAAGCCTTCGATTCACATATTGAGAGGCAATGCTACTGCACACAGTTTTGGAAACTAAATTCCTTTGTTACCCTGAGTGAAGTCTGTGGATCCAGAAGCTAAAAATAAAATTATTTCAGTGTTAACGGGAAACATCAGAATGTGCTTTTGTGGCCTTGAGGGCATGTTTCTTTAATATAATGTGTGGGAGTTGGAAGAAATAGGTATGTGATTTCTTGCTAGTCCTCTAGGCTACCATGTAACCTCTTTTAATAACCTGATTTGCAAAACAGTATCCCTAGGAACTGGACCCATTCTAACTTGAAACTCTTTGCTTGGATTGTTGTAATTCAAGTGATCGCATAGTGATAAGTTATCCGGTAAAAAGATACGTTTCATTACAGGAATGTTGATTTCTCTACCAGACCTATGTACTCACAGAGGAGTTCAAAGGGCAATATAAAATGTGACACCTTCCTTTGACATAAACTTGTCAAATGAAAATTCAATTTTTGTGGCTCTTTACTAGAGGGTGAAAGCTGTATTTTTTTGTAATTATGTTTTCTTTCATGAACTGTGTATTACATATCTGTTTTGGAATTAAAACATGTTTGGTTTTTATGCCCTGGAAGATCCTGCATCTTTCAAACTGTGTATATTACCGCTGCATATTCTGTAGCATATTGTAGTGTGGAAAGGCCCCCTTAAAGCATTGTCTGCTGACAGTCATATACACATATTTCAGAGTGTTGATTTACTGTTTATCCTCTGCGTAAACATATGTGGTATGTAGGGCTTCAGTGTGGTCTCTGGAATACAACTAGGCTGAGAAACTTGCAGAACACATTCTGGTGTGGAATTTATCATTTTGCTCTTTCTCCCATGCTTACATTATTACAAACATTTCTGCAGCAGATGGGGACTGGATTCTTAGTTTTGTTTATTTTTGTTTTGATTTGCTATTTTATGAGTCAATATTCTGATCTTGGTTTTCTCATTTACTAAGTCAAAACCGTCTTGCTGGTGATTATACGTATAGCTTTTGTGATGGGAAATACCCATTTTGATGAGTTACATGCTGTGCTTCATTGTCACTGCTTTTATGTCCAGTGGTTCTGTTTATGACGCAGTTTTATTTGCTGTATGAAGAGTAACTCGGCTCCTTTCTGTTCTCTGTAAATTGTAATTCCTTTTTGGCATGAGAGTACTGTTTTGTCAGATGAGTATTTTACTTCTGGTACAGTTTTACAGATCTGGTTGCCAAATCTAGATTTAAAAGTAACGCATGTATATCAAGTGCTTTGGAACTGGAGAAGGAAGTTATGGTAACAGCCATTAGCAAAAAAAGGCCCCACCTGTAGCTAGAACCTGCAAGACCCAATGTAAATAGAAATCTTCTCGGAGCCAGCAGGCATTAAACAAAGATCTGTTGTAAACCAAATTCAGTGGAGCTGCATTGTTGCTCCAGCAGATGATTCAGCCCTTGTAATACAGGGCTGACTCCTATGTAGGTTTGTCACCTTTGGAATACAGAAAGTAGCTACCACAGTCCATTGGCTGCCCTGCATGCATAAATTAAGCAGAGACCATGGAAAATCAATCAAGGTGGCGGCCTATTCGTATGCAAAATGCTCACACAGGTCGTACATATATCCACTGAGATTTAATCATTGCAGAGGCACTGCAACAACCCTGTGCATAGGATTTCATTTTACTTCATTTTTGCTGCGGTGCTACTAAGTTCCCATGACTTTCCTTAAACTTGCAGTTAGAGACAAAATAAAAATAAAACGTGATTATAGGATGACTTTCCTTTCAAAAAAATGAATTAATTTTCTCCTCACTATTTTTAGATCTTACTTTGTGTTATAAAGCAGGTATATAAAAGTAGATGTGTTTCTGAAGGGTAGCATTAACTATATTATTAAACTTGCAGATTACCGAGTAAGTGACAACATTGCTCCAACTATTCCATACAACCAGTCATACGACCAGAATACAGGTGGATCCTACAACAGCTCGGACAGAGGCAGTAGTACATCTGGTGAGTATCTATGGAGTCTTCCAAACCTTAGGCTTGTTGGTGTTTGGATGCTCTAGCTGTAGTTAGCACCAGCTACTGGACTTGCAGAAGGGGTGATGGGGAGGAACCTGCTGACAGTAATACAGCTCAGGGATGTTAAGCAGCACAAAAACTGGCCCAATAGGTGCCTGTATTTCTGTTGCATTCTCATGATTGCTTAGTGCCATCTGAATGTCAATTAAGTAATTGATTGTCCAAAATTGTGAAAGTCATGAAATCAAACAGAAGCTGGATTTCCTAATGTTAATGCCCCAGTGGTTAGTATTATGGTCTCCAGACGGGCCAGTCATAGAAATTCCTTTTCAGCTGTCACAAAAAAGAGGATTTTAGTACCTTCCTGGTACTTTACTGACCTCTTTTCCATCTCTTGGGTCTACTCACCCGAGACAACCTTATTCATGAAGGTACCAGAACATTTGAGTGATACCTAACAGAACTGCTTTAAGAATTTTTTCATTTTTTAAATTAAACCCATGCGTTTTATTGAGTAAAAAAACATGCATGCATACATGAAATTTTTATAGATTTCAGTGTCTATATGTCAAAACTATTCTTGTACATCATTCAAATGTAGACAGTAGATAATTAATGTGCTTTAATTCAAAACTTACTGCTTCTCATCATGGTATATAACCTGTTCACTTTCGGCTTCAATTTCTGGTAGAGGTGTGTGAAATGTTCAGAGCTAAAGCAGAAACTACGCATAGGCTTGGCTTGGGGCTTTACTGTAAGTCTGATATTTAGCCTATGTTTATTTACATCGAGCCAGTTATAGGGTGAGTTATGGTCACACACCAGCGCCCTGGACTTTACATCTACTAATCAAGATGAGGACTTTTCATCTTTTGTTCTGCTGTTGCCTTTGATAGTGCAATTGCCTAAATCCTAACCTGCTCCATCTTGACCGATTGTGACTGAGGCACAGCAGAGGCATAAACATGTAGATGAGCCTGCTGTGCCTTTGGATGGCCTGTATTCTCAATGGCTGGGGTGAGATAAGCACAGGTCCCAATTCTCCCAGCTGCTCAGGGGTGTTCTGGGAGCCAGCCTTTTGCCTGTTCCCAGGTCTACAACATCAGGATGTGGTGCTAAGCCTGTGGTCAGTGATGTTAAGGCCTGAAATCTGGCGTGAAACATCTCAGGGGTATGAACTCATGCAAATTAAAAATGAGAAGGTGGTATTCTCCATGCTGACACCTACTATGGTTATTCATAACACTAACGATTTATAGTCCTATACCAAGGACTCCAGCAGGAATGAAGCAAGGTGACCAGAGTAATAAATTAATTGTGCTGAACCTAGTATATATCATGGTGCCTAGGGTAGAGAATGCAGATGATGGTTGCCTTGGGATAGTTAGGGTCTTGCCTGACATACTGAGATACCAGAAAAATGATTGTACATAGCTAAAACATCTTTGTATCTGGCAGCTAATGGGGGACAATAATAAGCAGAACTACTGTCCATAAGAATGGAAAATCTGAGACAGCAAAAGTGAGGGAAAACAAGCTTCCTAAATCTCACTGCAACATATTTAATCATGTGTATAAGGCTTAACTGTGGTAATATAAAACCATGCCTCAGTTGAAGAGAGAAATGTGAAGGATTCTAAAACAAAAGTATGGTGACTTTATCTACAAATAAAGATGTAACAATAACAAAGAAGGATAAAAACATATACCGAGGAACAATGTGAGAGTCAGCTCTCATCATAGCCATGTCCAAAGTTAAAATTCAAGACCACCTGAATAATCGGTCTTATCCAAAGTTATTGGAACTGTTAAAGCTACATTGTTGTATTATGACCTATAATTTCCGAGTAATAGTAGTTGAAAACATTTGTGCCATACTTCATCGATCTTCTTTCTTCTTTTTTCTGTTATTTTAGTTCTTCCAGCAATTATTTTCAGCTGCACTTGCCATTTAGACTAAAACTAGTAATTTCATTGTACCTAAAATGTTTCAGTGGACAAGGACAAATTACATATATTCAGTGACTTAATGCAACAGTGGAACTTTAATAGATCATATCTGTGTCATATTGTATTTTAGGTTCCAGCAATTAAATAGTATAAAGGCACTTTAGAAAATATGTCTACAGCTCATTTGTTTTAGATGATAATCTATAATGTAATTAATAGAAGTAGGAAGCTCACTCTTAATGACACTGCTTGTAAAATTCATTTATGGTTTTATCGCAATTTGACTATTTATTAACAATCTGAGTTTTGTATCCCATGTGCTTTTTTCTATGCTATGTAAATTTTCTGGTTAAATTCAGCTGCTTAAAATGTAGAGTAATTCTACAAAGAAACTACAATCACAAATTGGTATAAAAAGGGTGAATGCCAGTTTATTCCAACTCAGCACAACAGTAAATTCCCACAGAATTCAGGAGGATCTGGGAGGGATTTTGGTTATTTTATTTTTCAAAGCTAGTGAGGAGATACTTAAAAGCATTACAAATATGTACTGGTTTTTATTCGCAGGGAGTCAAGGGCACAAGAAGGGTGCTCGGACTCCAAAGGTTCCCAAGCAAGCTGGCATGAACTGGGCAGATCTTCTTCCACCCCCTCCAGCACATCCACCTCCCCATAGCAATAGTGAAGATTACAGTCTTTCAGTGGATGAAAGGTAAGAAAAATGAATACATTATGCATTTCTCACTTCAGCCACTAGTTAATTGAAGAGTAATTTGCCCTACAAGCTGGTAGTGAGACCTTCCTCAGTACCGTTCTGGTGCTCCTCATCTATCTGTAGTGTGGCTATTTAGAGATCACTTGCTGAGAGTGGTGTACATCCACTCAGTACATCCTTACTAAGCTGTTTCCAAGAGCACATATAACAATGATTTTTTTCTGGGCTGTTTATGTGTATCAGATATGCTAATTACTCAGTAAAAATTTAAGTCCTTATTTTCTTAAAAAATTAATTTTAGCTATGACCAAGAAATTCCTTGTCCTGTCCCACCTGCAAGGATGTACCTGCAGCAGGATGAGCTAGAGGAAGAGGAAGAAGATGAGCGAGGTCCTACTCCACCTGTCCGAGGAGCAGCTTCCTCTCCAGCCGCTGTCTCCTATAGCCATCAGTCAACTGCCACTCTCACCCCCTCTCCCCAGGAAGAACTCCAGCCCATGTTACAGGAGTGTCAGGAGGATCTGGGACACATACAACACCAACCTGACCGGAGGTGTGTCAATGCAAATGTAGCAAGAGAGATGTGACAAAAGTCATCCTAAGCCCCACTGAAAATTCCTGTTGAAATCAGTGAGGCCAAGGTTTTCCCCATGATACTTATTCTGTTAATATTTAACTTCTAATCCAGGATGCTAGAACTATTTGTAACCTAAGAAATACGTAATTAAGTTGCTTTATTATTATACCATGGAAAGAAATGCAGTATATCTATCACTTTACCGTACATACAATGCAGACATAAGTTAAATTCACAGTCATCAAGATATTAAAGTGGTATCGTTAACACAGCTTACCATATAATTACAGTTCCATTGTTTCCAATAGATTTACTGCATTATTACCATAAAATAGCATGCATTATTTCACAGTAACTGTGCAATTAACTTGTCACCAATATGTATGAATATATATAAATATATAATTTATATAACCTATAGATTTTCCTCCTCTCATAAATCCTACTACAGGAAATTATTGCTTGCAAAATTTTCTTAACATTTCCACCTACCCTTATTTAAAGGAATGACCAACATTAATAAAGATAGGTATTTGTTACAGGGACATTTTGTTTCTTCTCCGAGTTGCTTTTAGTACAAACTGTTTTGCATATAGACTCTCACAGCTTCTCTTCCATAAACCAGTGAATTCTGAATGAGGCTTTTTATGCATGATGCTTGTCTTGCTTTTTGTTAAGAAGGCACAGCTTTTCCATCCCAAATTATATTTCTTTTATTATTCTTTTCCTACAGCAGTTTGCACATATTGTTTGTTACCACAAATATACAAACTTACCTGCAATATTCTAGTCATACTTTCTATTTTTAGTGAAATGCAGGCCTATTATGATAAAATGAAATCGATCTTGCCAAGTAGACTGTAGAACTTAGCTTTTATTGATAGAGCTTACTGGACATTTGTGGATGTATTTTCCAGAAAGTTTTTTGAAAAGTTAGTTCATTTTTATGTTTCCCTTTTTTAAGTAAGCATTAGTTATTAATTGTTTTTTAAAAGGGCTTATATCTGCTTTTACTTTTGCTCCCCACTTCTACTTGGTCTTTCTTGTTTTGTTTTCTTTATGGTAACACTTCTTGTACTGTGTATCTTTCTCTCTTCCTCTATCTTCCTGACTCTTTAAAATCACTCTTTTTATTAGTGGGTGGCTAATAATATTATCCTGTGATTTCCATTGGCCCTGTTATGTCAGGGCACAGAAGTGTTCATTTTAATCACTTAAGTTTTCTGAGTTATTTAGAGGTTAAACTAGCTGGACACTAATGGAAAAGGGAAATTCTAAGTGAGCAATGTGTTGTGAGTGACTTTCCAGAACCTCAGCTACCATGTTCTGGAGAATGGGAGATGCATACTGACATAAAGAATGGAGTAGGCATTGGAGCAGATGTATGCAAACATGCATAACCAGCCAGCAACTGCCTGGAAAGTAGAAGGCTTGTTCAACACAAAGACTCCTAGCTAGTCACCATAAATGACATAAGAAGTAGTGGCAGAAGTATGTGGAAGAATGTCCAATTTAAGCTCCCAGGGCATACAGCTTACTCACTGAGTAGACTGAAAAAATAAAATGTGTATTTATTTTGTTCTTCCTACAATGGTTAAGTCTAGCTTTGCTGAAAATCTTAGAACTGCTAGTGACTAAATCTGTCTTTTATCTTACTTTTTCAAACATTGTTTCTTTTCTTTTTGCTACATACATCTCATCAATTAAAAAAGATTCACATAATTCTATTTACTTGATTTATAAGGCTTGGCTGACTACTTTTCCATCTAACAGCATTGATATGACCCATGGCGTTGCTGTTCAGGAGTTGGATGTGCTGTGCTCAACAGCTGTAGCCCATTCTGGAAGCGGGGGTTCTGTTCTGAATATGGTGTGATAATACTTTCTAATTAAGAATACATTCTGAGTGGTGCCTCTCTGTATTGTTTTCGGGGGTTTTGTAAATGGTGGGTTTATAGTGAAAATCATTACTAAAATACTGTTTGTCATACTTTTTATTAGCTTTACTCGTAGTTCTGCTGAGTATTATCTCAGTTTCTGATCAGAACCAGGCATCTAGAATATGATTCTGGTGGTGATGGTGTACTGTAATATTTCTCTGTCCAGTCAGCTTGCTAGAAGTATAGGAAAGTGAAGTAGAAATCTGTGCTCTGGAAGAGTGGACAAGCAGGGAAAAATACTAAAGATATAGTGAGATAGCAGATGATGTCAATGTTAAAGCGAGAACTGAGATAGGAGACGATGTCACTGTTAAAACAAGAACCACTGCATCAGATAAAGTGAACGAAATATTCTTAATTCTGTATGCCCGTGAACCAGCTGCTCTCAATTAGCCTATCCTTAAAGGTTGGCAGGCAAGCTGTATTTTCCAAGAACCCTAATGTATTTTGTAACGAGTTTCCTCTCTTCTAATACCAAAACCTAGAGAGTAGGAAGACTGGCAAATACATTACAAGGACAGTTGTCACAATAGCTTTAAATTAAGGCAGTAAAACTTTATTGGGCAAGGTTTCTAGTCAAAGGCAGGTAGAGATTCCCATGCAGCAATGGCTTCTGGGATTGGAGGGGAGTGGTATTAAATGATTATTGGGTATATCTACCTAATTGACCTTTTCTTCATTCCATTCAGTACTTAATACAGCAAGTGGAAAACAGTGGCTAGATGATGTAGTCCAGGGAGGTTCCAGATTGCTCTTGCCACAGAGTATTAGGCTTTTCCTTGCTAAATTTTCCTTTCAAAATTAGTAAGTATTCCCATTTATTAAAATTAAAAAATCACATCCCCAAAAAAGATTTAATTTATGAGAGTCACCATTCATCAATGAGATAAGAGGGAAAAATTGACAAAGGAAAACTACTTCAGAAATTTTTGCAAAGCACACTGCAGTAGAAATTCCTGGTAAGCAAAGCCAACAGTACAGCCACTGCTGCAGAAAGGATTCCTTCCTATCAGACAAATGGCAATTAAAGAGCATGCCTGTGGCCCTGTGAAGAAAAACTGTTGACAATATTACTACCTGGGACTTCTGAGTGAAGTATTAACTAAACTGAATGTTGATCTAGTGATAGCTGATACTTTACCTCTTTAAGCTGGAGACACCATTACTGATGATCTAAGCTCAAAATAAATTAGCCCATACATCTATATGCATTTTGGTATTCTTAAGACCTAGAACTAACATTACGGTGGATAATTCTTTCTTTATATTATCACCTAGACTAATTTAAAAAATAATGAAATAACAGTATCTCTTTTTATATCTTTCTGAATCACTGGGGTGGGTAGAGGGAAGATAAATTTTCTGGAGCAATCTGTTCAGATAGATGCATCTGTTGACATTGATAGTTTCAAGCTTCTAAGGTAATATACAGACACTTCTTTTGCTCATACTCTCAAGGGTGCACAAATAATTTATTTAAACAGTCACATGAACTGTAACCACCTCTTCACCTAGCTGTACATGTGCTACTTTAGGAAAAATGAACAGCTTTATGCAAAATAATACAGTTTTCATTAAAATCACTGATAAAGGAACCATATTAAAAAATCAGATTTCTCTGTGGTAGATTTCAAACTACATAGCTTCCAGTTCTGATGTACAGCAATAATAAAAACTAAAAAAAACCAACCAACCCTGAATCTTTCAGATATAAATTCTGTTGATTTAAAAAGGCAAGTCAAGCTTGTTGGCAAATAAAGGAAATATTTTCATCAGTCTACCATTTCCTCTGACTATGTTATGTGACTTCAATTCTTACCTTTGTATTCTTATGCAGGCGTCAACCTGTGAGTCCTCCACCCCCTCCAAGGCCTATCTCCCCACCACATACCTATGGATATATCTCAGGGCCCTTGGTCTCTGATATGGATACTGACGCACCAGAAGAGGAAGAGGATGAGGCAGATATAGAGGTTGCCAAGATGCAGAACAGAAGGCTCCTTTTGCGTGGCCTTGAGCAGACACCTGCCTCCAGCGTTGGGGATTTGGAGAGCTCTGTAACAGGGTCCATGATCAATGGCTGGGGTTCAGCCTCTGAAGAAGATAACATCTCAAGTGGGCGGTCTAGTGTTAGCTCTTCCGATGGATCATTTTTTACCGATGCAGATTTTGCACAGGCTGTTGCAGCAGCTGCCGAATACGCTGGCCTGAAAGTAGCCAGACGTCAAATGCAGGATGCAGCAGGAGGTGAGTTTGTTCTCTATTTGATGGAAGAAGAAAAAAATGGCCACTGTGAAATGTGTTTATCCACAACCGCTTCCTACATTCCTGTTGTTCTTACAACATTTAGAAATTCAGGGCGGGGGAGTCAATTCACACTAGTGGAAGAGTCAGAAAAGGAGTTTTGGTGTAACAATTCAAATAAATTGCTGCTCTACATTGTTTTTCATAAGTAGTTCTTAATTTTTTGGTCTTATTGATTATTGCCAAACCTCAACCCTACTGGTGGTTTTGCACTCAGAACTGAATGAGAGGAAAAAAAAAAGGATTACAGAATTCTATCCTTTTCCTGATATGAGGCTCCCAATGTTTTCAGTCACTCTTCATGACAGATTTAATCCCTCTGTATTGAAATGTCCAAAAAAATAGTAAACCTTTAGAACCATATTTCCATTTGAAAGAAAAGAAATGGTAATATAATTGTTTTGCATTTTATATTTTCTTGTTCTTTTGGAGAATGCTGTTCAAGCTCTTACTGCTGTATTATTGAGATGAACTAGGTTTGTATTGGTTTTGTAATTTGACAGCTGTTATTAGTTGCAGTTTAGATTATAGATTATGCATATGCAGCAAGGCCTTATGTGTATGTTTCTTCTTTTTTTTGTCTCCTGAATCACCCCTGGACATATGAAATATGATATTTGAAATATTTAAGGTTTTACAACATACTGGTTACTAGTAACACTGGATATATACAGGTAATCATCAACCTGACTAGGCCCAATAGATATTGTTATAGTTCAGCTAAGAAATAAGAATACCGCAAGGGGGGATGCAGGTTTAAAGCAGATCCATGAATGTTTTGCCAGTCAATCCTATTAAACTGCCAGACCTGGAGAAGAGGTACTGTGTCACAACTGCGTCTACCCTGACTCCACAGATTTGCAACCTTCCTCCCATTTCTGATATCCCCTCCCAGTTAACATTCCTTTGTTTCATTTCAACACAGCTGTTCATCATGAAGAGTGAGAGGGGAGGTAATTTAGTAATTCTGGATGAAATCCTGGCCAACTGAAGTAGGTGGCAAAATTCCCATTCATACCCATGAGGCCAGGATTGTATCCATCTTATACATATAAGTGCATATAAATCTGTGTGTCCAAATTTATATATTTAGAAAACGTCTTTTTATGTCCCATCACTTTTACAGGTAAATAATTTTACAGCAGTCAAGTTCATGTTATGCAGTGATTTTTATGTATTGATATTACTCGTACCTGACTACACGTCCTAAAAATGTGACACTTCTTATCTGCAAATAAGCTGTGATAAAATGCAAGGCATACATCCCTGATGCATTCCTAGTAATTCACTCAAAGCAGCGGAGGAGGCATCTGTACCTGAGACCTGCTGGTGACTTCCTCTGCTTATGGCATGGGTGACCTTGCGCTGCCTGAGCTAGGGGAGGTGAAACCCATCTTGAAGATGAAACGTTTTGTTGTTTACAGAAAGTTGTTGGGCAGGAAGCCTGCTTGTGCTTGCCTCCTGATGGAGTTCATACTCCTGGGGCAGGAGCTACCAGCTACCAACCAGTTGGATAATTTCTGTGCAACTAAGCTAGCCTGCCTGCTGATAGGATAGCAAATGCTTCGATTTAGTTACAGCTCACTCTAAAGCTGGTTACAGGAAAGATGAGAGTTTTATTATTGTTCCAACAGTGTATTTTCAGGTTTCATATAGCTAAGTCATTCTGATGTGAAAAAAGAGAAAGTATGAAACATCTTATTTTAGATAAGAAAAATAATAGCTATTGTTCTGTGACAATTTCCAGGCCGTAGACATTTTCATGCATCACACTGTCCTAGACCAACCAGCCCTGTATCTACCGACAGCAACATGAGTGCTGTTGTAATACAGAAGGTCCGACCTGCCAAAAAGCAAAAACACCAGCCAGGACATCTGCGCAGAGAAGTCTACACAGATGGTGAGTCCACTGAAACGGGTGAAAACGTCAGTGAACCTTTCTAAATATGCATTCAGTGTGTGTGTGTGAAATTTTTCCACAGAGATAGCATTATGTTTCAGAATTCAGTGATTTGTGTTTCCTGTTGCTAAACACACTGAACAGATTAATCATTTTAAATGCCAGAGTTCCTTAATACTGTACATTGATGCTTCCACTCCAGAGCCTTGCACCTGTTTTCTATAGTGTCCTAATCGGCTAATTACTGTCATTATTTAAGAGCCCAGATAGCATAAATAGTACAGTCATTGAGAATAATGTGTGGTTAGGATTAAAATCTTCGTTCACATGTCTGGCTGTTAAAACCTTCAGAATGTATCTTTTCCTGAAAAAAACAACTTACCATTCAAATGGTGGACAACACAAATCAATGAATTTTAATCCTGACCACAACATTGTTGCAAGCGGTTACTTTGTGAGTAAAAGCAAAATCTAATCATCTCCTCTCGTGCCTTCACACACAATATCAACTCTTGCTGAAAAGGTAGTGCTTGTATTCTTTTGGGAGTGTAGGAGGATAATGCAAACATTGTGATGTTGTCTAGAGAGAGCCTTTAATGAAAATGCCTCAGGTGGTGGAGCTTTTATTAAAGCAGTACCTTCCAGTTTCATAAAACAACTCACGGGCTTTGTTGGAAATTCATGTAAAATAAATTCTCCAAAACTTAACCCATCTTGTCAAGTTTGCTGAATTTGCTAACGGGGGAGGGGAAAGAAAGGCATCGTTCTCCACCTCCTGGTTCTCTGCAACAACAATCTGATTAGGACTTTCATTACCAGTCTGAAATTTTTCAAAAAGGGGCTTCATTTGCCATTATCATATGAAAGGCTAATATTATAGATCCTTATCCAGGGTTACAAGAAGGGAGTTTTGAGCCACTTCTCCCTATGATTCCTGCCACTTGAAGAAAAAATTTAATACAAAGCTCACAGCACGATGAGCAGAAGTAATTTAGCAATGAGTGGTTGTCCATGCTATTATCTGTACTTTATTCTGAGTATTTTCTCTCACTAGCATCTATCTGGTATTAGGCTGCATTAAATAGTGGCATGACACAGTGCACCTGGGCCTCTTGGCTTATGCCCAGGCCCCTTCTGTCAGTGAAACTGAGCTGTCGGAATAGTATCTGATTTCAAGAGGTTATTACAGTGGTTTTGTGCATGTTTGCTTCTGTGAAAGGACAACACAAGGTGTGAATCCCAAAACTGTACCAGAAATGTTATGTTTACGAGACCCTTGTAATGGCGTTTTGCAAGATTTTATAGACATTTTATCAGCTTTTATTCTATTGAAGAGAATGCTCTTAACTGCGTAATTGGCTGAGCATCAAACCTCGATACAAACATAACAGCTAGGACATCAGAAATAAAATCTGGACAGGAGTTTTATGTGGCCATTTTCTTTTAACACAGGAATAAATAAGAGGTGGGCCTGTATTTGATGACAGCTTCTTGTGAAAGTAATTATACAAAGTTACATCATAGTGCATTGTGGTTAGATATTGCAATAGATTTGACAATCATGATCAATATTTGTTTTGTGTTATATAGCACCTGCTTACTTCAGCGTATTTTCTAATTAGGTAAGAATTTCCGCTAATCTGTTTAATGTGCAATACAGTGTGGTCATTCAGGGAACAGCAAATTATGGCTTTAAATTCTGCAGATCTAATAAAACCCAGTTCAAAGGTTGAAGGGCTTGTTTGGGTTTGATTTTTTTTTTTTTTATTATTATTATTATTTTCCCCTCAATCCAGTTACATAAGAATATTTGGAACCTTACTGAAGATTCTAACATTCATTTTAATAGCCACATCTAGTATATTGTCCCCTTAGAATTAGCTACAAAACAACATCTGCTAATTGTTTTCCTTAAGCAGAGAAAAATGATAGAGAGACATGAATGAAGCATTTAATCACAACTGACCTTTCCCACATATACTTAGGTTTTTCCGTTGGCTTGATGTCACACTGTTACTTATTTTTCTTTATAAAGGAGTGCCTGATAAAAAGATTTTTTTCCTCATAGTGGGTGAACATGCGTGTTTTTGTAGGAGAGCAAAGCAGATGTTCTGAATTTAAGCATTTATTGGCGGCTAGAAGCATTGAATAAATACTAAAAAGAGAAAAATACATTGTTTCATTACTTTCTCAGTCTTTAAAATGGAATTTACTTTCACATATAAAGAATATTCTACTGTTCCCAAATTACCTGAATTAGTATTTGCTAGCAGTTTCATGAAGTGCTGGCATCATGAAGAATTTACATGAAAGGATATATAAATAAATAAAAGTCTTTGCATGAATGGTTGAAAATGCCAAGAGTATTATCAGCAGCAATATATGTAAGTCTTAAAAAATTCTGTATTTTTTTTTCTTTGTACAGCAAGATTTGTGAAAGACACTGGTATTTCTGAAAGTGCATTTGTTACTAATGTAACACTACTTCTCTTTAAATAAAGGAGAGTGCTCCCTGATCTACTCTGCATTGTACAAGTAGTAACAATTTTGTATTTTCTGCTAGCATTAGGTCAAATCAGTTTCTACTTTATGTGGAATGGGATTTCAGCTCAGGTGTTTTGTTCCTTGACAGTCATCCAGGCGGTGAAATATTCTCCATATTTGTTGCTAAAAATCTTTGCTCAGTAGATGGTAAGGGTTAAAATGTATTAATTTTTAATTGCTCTTCATCTAGCCTTTTAGAAAGTTAACTACTAAGAGTGCATTACAAGAACCAACTAACAGATGTATCCTCCTTCTCAACCTTGCCTGACCTACCTACATATTTAATATAAGAAACCAAATTTTAAAAGAATATTTTTGTCTTTTCTAAAATTATATATATGAAGGTGTCTTCTAAACTGTCTTGAATTGACTTAGTAGTCGTTACAAGCCCTCAGAATTGTAAGAATTTAGATAAAAAGGATAAAAGTACTTTGCCATTGCTTCGATTCAGTAGGTCTTTCAATAGAAATTATGCCATTGACAGTTCACATGAGATTTTAAAGCCTGATTCTATTTTAAATCTCTGAGTGACAAAGGAAAAAATACTAACATTTCCACAACTAACTGGTTGAGACTGTAACTGAGTTATTTAGCTGTGTTATCAATGACATGACGTTAAGGCAGCTGGATTTCTCACAAAAGGCAATTGAGTATCTGCCAAATATTTCCTTGAATTTTCACTTTGAAATGTTAAGCCAGTATGCATGCTGGCATCATTTGTACTTTTGTCTCCCTCTGTGCAGTGCAAAAAAATCTATTCTGCACACATTTCAGCAAGGTAAAAAAGAAGTAGGAATGCATTTCTTAACCTCTGCCAAAAATCGCCTTGTCATTGAGTGATAATAGTTTTCAGATACCTGCCCTCTTTGCAGTCCTTAATTCTGATTCCATTTTGAGATATTTTGTTGATTTTGTTACTGAAGGAGGTTTTGTGGAATGAAAATTGTTTTCATAAAAGCATTATGTAAATGTACATACAGACAAAAAAACACTACAACCCAACAACCCACTGCTTTTATACATCATATTGGGTTTTGCTGTATCTATTTATTCATCCAATTATTGTGTACAGTTTGAGCCATGTTTCTTGAAAGATAAAGCATGAAAATAACTTCAGTACATGAATAATAGTAGCTGACGTTATTATGTATCTAGGAATCTTAAATGATCTTAAAGCTTTACTAAGTCAGGAACAATCTTGAGTTTTACATGCCTGCATAAATATGCAATACAAGATAAATTCACTTTGTATCTTCTCCATTATTGCATCACATCTATAACTCTGCTGTTTTCTTCAGGGTATGACTGTAGATATCTACAGCCCGATAGAGCTTAAAAGAGAGAGTTGCCTAATAAGGCCTACTTCCCTCATTTGTCACTACTTACAATTCATCTTTTTGTGCTTATTTCTGGTTTCTCCACTTCAGTGCCAAACTAATTTAGCAGATTATTTTTCCCCACTGGTGTTTTGCTTATCCCATGATTCCTGTATATGTTCTCATATAGAAAATTATCATCGCTCCTTTCAAAAGACGTATATGGAAGGTTTCCCCTGTAGACCGTGCCATGAAATGGCACCCATTGTCTGAGTTATGTGCAAAGCAATACAGCAGTAGTACATAGACATGAATGAAACATGTGAGCACAGCTGACCTTTAACAAATACTTCTGAGTTCTTCATATTGATTTGATGTTGCTTTGTGATTGTTTTTTATTCCTTACAGTGGAAGTTTCCATTTTGCTTTTAATAAGAAGTGTGCCAGTTTGTACTTGAGGAGGCAGATTGAATCTGGATTTTCTCTCTGATCAGAGCTGTTAAAATAAATACCACAGGGGTGTAATAGTGTTGACCTCTGAAAAGTTTTTTTCCTTCTGTAAAGGATCCTTCTCAGCAAGGAGTACTGTGTTATAATGAAGATTTTTATAGTTTCCCTGCAGGTTGCAAAAATGTTCTCAAAAGAGAGTATTACTTTTCTTTAGTTATTACTGTACCATTTTACTACTGCCGTTTTATGAAAGTTTTTATATCAATGCATCTTTCCTTTCCATAGTCAAGATTTAACACCACTTTGTTCACTGTCCTGTGTAGCTGGATAGGATTCCTGAATAAAGCAGTTTGTTCCAAGTTGGTTTTTATAGGCTACAGGAAAGATGGTGTTCCATCCCTTTGGCATTCAGCCAGCGCATTGCTGTGCCACAACTGTTGGACACTGGCTCCAAGGGTGACCGAAAAGGCTGATGTTAAGTACCTACACTCCCTTTACATCAGCAGGCTCAACAGAAAGGCTATTCAGTGCTCTGATAACTTAATAGACACAGTGAGTGGGGAATGTGAGACGCAAGATACTGCATGAACAGCTGTCATTCCAGAAGCCTACACTTCTGAGTTTGAGTATCTTCATCCACTGCTGATTCAGTATGTCATTTTCTGAGAGAAGACATGTTGTGAGAAGGATGTTTTCCTCAGAAAGGAAAATACTGTTTGAATCTTTGCAGGCTAATGCAGAATTTATCTTATTTTTTAAATCTTAACCAAGTTCTATAATCACTAAAAGTATTCTGCAAAAGGTGGGAACCATCACCATCTCCAGCCTTGCTTTTGAAGAACAGTTTTTGTGCTTGATAAGCTTTGGTCTGGATCTGACATTGTTTGATGCACTGGGATTTCAGAAACATATCACATGCAACTCTGAGGTCTTGGGCAGTCTTCACACAATTTTTCACCTAGTTGTTGAATTGTGAGAGGTTATATACTTCTTCAGGCCAACATTCTTTGGAGCAGGTATTGACACTTAAGATCACATGGCTATGGAGCCTTGTGATCCAAATATCCAAACTTGCAGGTGCATATTGATTTAAGCATCTACAGGGCTGGGCAGCAGAGTGAAAGTGGTTTGGTTCGCTTGTTGGTGGCTGGAGCTCACAGGGCATTTTTAGAGGAGGTTGTCTGAATGCTGCTCTGAATTCTGCTGGAATTACAGAGTTTCATTGCTATGGTTGTATATTGGACAGAGGTAACCTCTGTAAACCACGTTTAAACAGTTATGGATAACAAAGGAATACAGCATAACTGCTTTCTTGCCAAAATCTGTTCTATTTCATATCTTACTGAATCAGAAGTTGCCTCTCCATTTCACAGTTTTAGTTCCCTCAGATAAACAAGTCCAATCAATTGCCCACAGATCTGCCTTTGTTCTTACTTTATAGTCCAGTATTTCAGAATCCATAAATAAAACTAGCTTGATTCAGCCACTTTGTATATCCAAGCTTCCAGCTAATTCACAGTATCTCTTCTCAAGTTTTGGAAATAACAGTGCTTTTTCTCTAAAAGGTATCTGCAAATGGTGAGTGTTAAGATAATTAAAATCAAGTCTCAGTATTCAATTGTTTACCTTTAGCTACTCTCTAAAACTGATGTTCCCCAAAATGCCAGAATTTGAAAAACGAAATACCCAACAACAATTGCAAGGAATATAAGGCCAGTTGTCCAACTTGTTCTTAGCTAAGAGGAACAGAAGGAAAGAAGTTTCTGCATTTCTTGTTAAATGGGTTTGGTCCCCTATTCAAGCCCTGAATTAGAACAAGGAGAAGTTTTCTTGGCTGCTTGGTTGTTTTTTTGTGTTGTTTTTTTTACCAAGACAGTGAAGTTAATGTAGCAAGAATGACGTTACAGATCTCATTTACCTGAAATATGTCCAACCTTAGGAAATGTACTTCATGACATCTTTCCTCCTCATTATCCCAGTCCAGACAACTGATAAAATTTCTAGTATTATTTAAAACAGGTCAAGGGCAATTCCAGGTTATGTCACCAGTCTAATGTGGAGAATGGTGCCCAGTAAGCTTGCATAGAGCGCTGAATTCTGCATTGCTACACCTTTCCACAGGGCTAGATCAAGTCACTTCTGCTTTGTGTCACTGGAAAACCTCTCAAAAATGTCTGGCATTTGCCATGTCTGAATTCATACATAGATGTTAGATGCCTATTTTTTTTCTTATTCAGGAGTACTACCTTTATTCTTGGCCTAATTTAGTTAATTTTCAGTTGAAATGTTCTCTTGAATAGACTGTGAATTAGCTGTATATATAGTGATGGTGTTTGAAAAATACAGCTACTCCAAGATTTTGTGAAAACAGAAAGAATGAAAGCACACTGTTATAAAATGCTGAAGTTACAATTTTTAATAGTGCTGGGGGGGGTTAGCAATCTTACTTCAGAATATTAACCTCAGAAACATCTTTCACATCTTTTTTTAACCTGTTCTCGTATATGCATGTGTTTTGTTCCTACAGATTTGTGGTGAACTGCTTTTGTATTGTTCCTTCCTTGTTTGACTTTTATATTTTTTTCCTTCACATTTTATATTCCACAGAGCACTATTGTATACTGGTGAATAGTTTACACATTCTAGTTTTAACTCTTAATGCAGGAATAGAAAAATTTAACTAAGTAAAATATATGTGTGCCTTATAAATACTATTTAAAAATATACAGAATTTTAGAACCCCTTAAGCTGTGCTAATTTAAGGACACAAATTCTAAAGTCTTGTGTATCTTTTTTTCTTTTTTTGTTCTTCCTGAGCACTTATTACTTCATTGATCGAGTGTGGATTTTTTTTTTATATCTCATCCCACAGACATCGGGGATATGTGTGTTAAATTAACCTATTATTTTGAAAGAAGAATGCAATAATTAGTATAGTTTATCCTTACGCATATCAGCAGTGCATGTGACATACATTCTTGCACCTCAGCCAACTTGCTTTAATGCTCAGTACACTGAAGACCTTGAGCAACTGTAGCACAAGCTGCTGTGTTGTTGAATGGATGTAGCAAAAACGATAAATATCAGCAAAGATATGTTAATATCTTTATGTTGATATCCGTAACTGTTATATTAATATCCAAGTGCCTAAAGTTTATTATAGCTTTTTGTAATGATTTTTAAGAAAATACTGTGATTTGAAAAGGCAGTGAGAGGCCTATGCTTGGTATTTTTAAAGCGCAAGCTTTGGAAAAATACCCATCAGCAGTTGTAACAGTAACATACTTTTTAGGGTCGAAAGAGATGGGCAGAGGGAGGGCTGAAAGTAAATAGGGCATCTGTTTCTTCAGTTTGAGTTAAATATTATTTCTTAATTTCACTAGTGTATGATGTCATCATAATTATTATTCTTTTTCAACTTTGTAGACTTGCCACCCCCTCCTGTGCCACCTCCAGCTGTAAAATCACCAACCGCCCAGTCCAAATCACAGCTGGAGGTGCGGCCAGTCATGTTGCCAAAACTTGCTTCTATAGAAGCAAGGACAGACAGATCTGCGGAAAGGAAAGGAGCGAGCTACAAGGGGAGGGACGGGGTGGATGGGAGACAACATTCAGATGTGCGAACAAGTTCGGGAGAGCGGAAAGAATCACAGGAACAACAAAACGATGGGAAACTGCGAGGAAATAAAGCACCCAAACGAGAAGGCCCACCAGCAAAAGCTCATCTTCTTCAAGGTAATTTTGCATGCATTTACTAAAGTATTGGGTGTTGATCATAGGGAACAGGCCAGCTCTTTTCAGGTCTCTCATACCGCTGGTGTGAATGAAGTTAGATATGCTGAACTGTCACCATTTATTGTAATTATACAGTGCTAATATAGGTCACATTGCAGGTTCTTATTAGGGTAAAATAGAAATAAAAGCTTATGAAAAACATTTTCTATCGTGCTGTCCATATACCCATCATGTATTAAAGCTAACACTGAGAAATCCCAAACAGAAATATTCCTCGAGAGTTGTAAGGGTCAGTGTCCTTGCCCCTACCATACATTTATAGTCTAGTTATATTTTAATCTATCTAATTATAAGCTAATTTATAAGGGAAGTGAGTGAAGTCAGACAGTAGATCTGTAAGTCAGATATTTAACTTTTCTACCAAAGAATTGGCACTTGGCCTATTTGTAAAGGAGAAAAGGGCCAGAATGATACCTGGTCCTGTTTAAGAAAGCTGTAGTAGTAATGCATTAGTTATAAATATTAACATGGCATTATATGAATCAGACCTGATCAATGTAATCTCTTGTATATGGAAGTTGGTAAGACTACTAATTAATGGAACATGATTAATGGAATTTGCCAAGTGTTCGCTAAGACTTTCAACACAGATTCATACAAATGCCTGGTCCTTTCTTCCCACAGGTATCCAGGGTCAATATCAGGGGTGACTGGGTAGTAAGTTGTTTAAATGGGCACATTAGTAAGAGGTTGATTACAGTGGATCACTGTAGAGGAAAGTTATTAGAAGGTTACCTTAGAGGATGGTGCTGAAATTTCAAAACATACTCACTAATTTTGTTTCAAACTCAGTCTGGGGAGTGCAGGATCTAATATTTAGGTGGAATGAGCTCTTTGTGAGTATCGTGCATGTATTGTCATTTCCTCCTACCTAGTCATATTGAAAATATACTACAAGGGGTGGGTTTTTTCTTAATTTTCCTGTAGAACATAGAGCAGGGATCATAAATTGAAATGAACTGGACAGTAATCATGAATTAGTTTTTCTGTGGTGAATGTTACCATATGAATACTATAAATTTCCTCAAGAAATCTTCTATAATGCTATTAGGGAAATAGTGTATTTCATATTCTTGTCAGGCATCACTTTAAACTACTGAGGATCATAAAAAGTAAAATAAACTAACTGCACACAGAAATTTTAGGATCACAGTATCTCTGGGCTTGTAAACATATCAATGTATATGTTTAATTATACAGAGGACATCCTGCCGTATTCTAGACCAACGTTTCCAACATCAAATAATCCTAGAGATCCCAGCTCCTCCAGCTCTATGTCATCACGAGGATCAGGAGGCAGACAGAGGGCAGATCAAGCAAATATAGCCCGAAGGAATGTTGCAGAATTGCAAGTACTGGGAGCGTATGAACAAGGAGAAGGGGAAGAAGAAGAGATGGAGGTAACTGCAGTTGTACTGCTGAAGATGACTAGAATAATGCTATTTTCTGTGCTTAGGCAGATGCCAAGAAAAAAACATTTTTGAACCAGAAATATATCTCTTCAGAAAAATTGGTACCTTTGTCTGTGTATTAACGTTATGCCCAATCCAAGAAAAGAAACTTTAAGAATGTGTCAAAAACATAAAAAACAAGTAATATGTAGCATAGTATAACTGTCACCATACTAAAACCTATGGAATAGAACCTGCAGAAATACAATATTTAAATGTTCACTTTACATTATCCAGATTCTTTCAGATTTGAAAATAAAGAACTAGAGCATCTAAGAACATCTTGACATTGCCTTTCACATTTTTTGATAGTTTATCATTCTAGATTTTATTAGATGCTAAGGCATGAATTTTTTTCTTCTTTTTTTTCTGCCTAATGATATTAATTCAATTTCAATCCTGATTGTAGAAAGGGTGTCCAACATGCAGTCGTGTTGCTGCACATAATTAAAAGTAGCAGTTATTACTTAAAGGTAACAAATCTCTAAGAAGTATGTGAAACAAATTTTAAATAATAAAATCTAACATGTAGTCGTTTATGTCTGTTTTTTTAATACAGGAAACAGAAAGCTGAAGACAACGACATGTACTGTAACAGGCTTTTAAAATCTAATCAGAAAAAAAAAAAAAATCACTTAAGATGCCTCAAGTCTGATGATGTTTGACGCCAGAAGTAATGTTCAGTGCAATCAGAGTGTACAATTTTTTCATTTTTCTTCGTGCCATCAGAATGCTAGTTTTTATTTTACTCTTTCTTTGTAAACCCTCCTTATTAGGAACGGCCCTTGCCTATTCCGTAAAGCTAAGTGCATCACCTTTGCTGCCCAAGAAGGCAGGTAAGCTGCTCTTCATGGTACTTGGGCCAGCTGCTGCTTCAGGATTAGAACAGAAAGGGATTTCAGAGCCTGGGATCCTGAGGTTTCTCCCCAGCGAGGCGGTGCTTAGTACACTGCTGGTACACCAGTGAGCCAACTGATAACATTGCAAGTAATACAGCATTGATTAAAAAGATCCCCACGGTGAACATCATGCAGAACATTCTTTTATTCTAGGGGTTTCACTGTATTCTGCAGTTAGTGCAAAAGATATCTTGCAATTTCAATACAGACTGTGTGTCTTTTTTTCTGCTGGTCTCTTACTAATCTTTTGCAGATGATACAGTTTTACAAATGCAAGTAAAATTAATTTGGGATGAGGTGGCTTTTATTGTAAATATGTACTCATTTTAAATCCCCTGTGGTACTTTGATTTGTCTTTCCATTTCCGTCATTAACTACATTCTTATTAAAAATGTCCTTCGGGATAGGCAGGAGGTAAGTCAATATGATTGCTATTTGCCTAATCATGGCATGAGCAAGCTTATCTGAAAGTTCTTCTAATTTTCAGCTTTTCAACAGTGCTCATGAAAATAAGCAGAAAAATCAATGGACATTTTTAATAATGATTGGGTAATATCATTAACTGTTACTGGCCCAAATCTCAGACCTCTACTTGTGTCAATTCACCTTAAAGAAGAAGTGCCACTTAAAGAAGTTTTGTTTGGTCTTGGAGAGTAATTTTTTTGTAATGCACTGCTTATCTTTTTTTTTTTCTTTTTTTTGGTTTTAAAAGCACAATCACTAAACTTTGTTTGTAAACCATTGTAACTATTAACCTTTTTTTTGTCTTATTGAAAATGTTAAGCATTTGTTTGGGATATTTTTCATCTTTTTGTTAATGCTCTATGTTTGTATTTGGAATATTTGAATGATGACAGACGGTAAAGTAACAAACTTAAATGTGGGCCATGATCAAAACACTTCTCACTTTTCCTGGACTTACAGAAAATTACAAATTTTGCTGTGGCCTCTCTCAACATTGGATTATCATTAAAGCTGAAGCAGAGGCATTAGTTGCATTGAATTTGCCAAATGGTGTCCTCTGTCTGTAGATTTTATGACCTTTTTTGTAATTATAAAATTTCTTTGTCATTGGTGCTAATGGAAAAATGTGTGTTTGTTTATTGACAGCTATCAGGACTAGCCCCAATGAAAAAAAAAAAAAAAAAGAAGAAGAAGAAAAAAAAAGTGTTTTGGTGTTTACCGAGGACTGAAATTTTTCATTTAGCTAATTTTTAAAGAAAGGTTCCATAGAAAGGGTATGCAGTACTAAAGGAACAATCCATGTGATTAATGTTTTCATTATGTTCATGTAAGAAACCTCATATTTTAGCCATAATTTTGCATACTGAGGATCCAATAATCAGAAAAGTAATTTTTGTCACATTATTTATTAAAAATGTTCTCAAATACATTATCTTTCTTGCGTAGTTTCTTGTGTTGCCTGAAATGTAATTTTAGGGCCAACTCTGATCTTATTTCTGTTGGTAGGAGTCAGAATCTGTTCCACTGAATCATGCACTTACAGTAGCATGAGCAAAGGGAGAGATGGATGCAGCCTAAGATTTTACATAATTACAATTGATTGCCTTAAAGATCTGATTTCTGGGTGCTTCATGAACTGTGATAACGAAAACGACTCTTAGCCTGCCAATTTCCAGAGAGAGCTGATGAAGAAAATCTGTACCAACAAAAGCATTCACCTCAGGAGTGAGATGCATTTGTTACAAAGGAAATAAGATCCAAATACGTGAAGGGAATGAATATTATGAGTCATATGTTTGTTGGGGCCTGCACAAATGCAAGTTTTCTTATCTGCCTGCTGTCTTCCTGCACCGTAGCCATTCTGTGTCAGCAGAGTCCTGCTGTGGATCACGATCAAGTAGGTGATGGTCCCTTTTCCACTCTTGCATTTTTGTAAGCCTGTACTCTTACTGATCACCTCATTTTTGCCCTTCCTTACCCTACCCCCGTCATCCCATTTAAAAGAAAAAAAAAAAAAAGATAGCCAGCACATTCCATTAAAAAAAACCCCACTGTATCTTTTATTTAACAGAACCTTTTTGCTTCTTGTATTTTGACTGCCATCCTTCTCCTTCCCCAAGAGCTGTAAACAGTCCAGAGCCAGATCCTGAGGTGCTGCAGTGCCCTACAGCACCAAGTGTCTTGCCACAGAAGAGTGCTAAAGCCTTGACAACTTATCGGGTGTAAGCCTCAAGTATAATTTTTTTTCATAATTGTAGCTTTGAAGCAGATATTAAGATTGTAGAATAAGTTAAATACGTTACTTTTCTATGTTGCTTGGGGTGGGGAGTTTGGATGTCTTCGGTCCTCGTGCCCGAGTTCAGACTGGCATGTATTGGAGCTGCCCAGCATAATCCAGGCAGGAGCCCGTAGACCAGGCTGTGCCACAGGAGACATCCACCTGGCCTGCACCTTTCCTCTGGAGGAGGCAGGAGAGGTTGCTCTGATGGGCACAGACTGCTTCAGCAGCTGGTTGTCTTTCCTGGCACTGGGAAGGGCCCCACGGTTTGGGACCAAGCCATTGCCATAGCAGGAACGAGGTGGAGGTCGAGGCAGGGTCCCTGAGCATCTCAGCCGCTCGGCACAAAAGCTTAAGCTGCTGCCAGAGGTGTAGTGGTGCATCACAAAACTGACATCTAGTTGCAGCTGTAGTGTGTAGACCCCTGTTAGGTCTGTCTGTCCAGAAACACTGGTGCTGCATGCCTGCAATAACAGGTGCTTACTTAATTTTTTACTGGCACGGTGACGTACTGGAAACCACACATTGGATCCCCAGCTGGTGTCAATGTCCATCTGCGTGGCTTCACTAGAAGTCAGACTCCAGCTGAAGTTCTGACCTCAAACAGTGGTAAGTGGGAAATCTTGCCCAGTGAGGTTTATTAAGCCTTACTATAATTTTTTTGATGGTTGATGGTGTTCCCTGAGAAGTTATTTGGATTGCTTTGTGATTGCATTCAGTTGTGATTAGCAGTATCTTGAGACAGTGCATCGCAGAGTTGTCACAGAGTTCTTGCACCCACACTGGGTCCTCACTGCATTGTGGTTTCACCAAAAACACTGTAATGAAGATAAAATATACAACAGCGTGGTCTTAAAATTATAACTTCTGTTAATCAGTATTGATACACTGGACTTGGTCTTTGGTATTCAGGTACAGTAAAACTAGGTCATTTATGCATTGCTACTTTACCTAAAGAATTATTCAGTGACTGGAAAGCCAACACAACAGAAGAAGTGGATTTCAGAGG
>JAVJGG010000031.1:20653565-20691606 GCA_035590195.1 Aviceda cuculoides
GTTCTATTAAACTGTTCTTATCTCAACCCACGAGTTTTACTTCTTTTCCTGATTTCCTCCCCCATCCCACTGGGGGTTGGGGGGGAGTGAGTGAGCGGCTGCGTGGTGCTTAGTTGCTGGCTGGGGTTAAACCACGACAAGTAGAAAGAGAGAGAAATGCAGATGCCATTGTCTCAGCGCTTATAAAAACACAAATGGGGTGCTTTGTCCAATTCTAGTTGTTCGTGGAGCTGATACTGTTGTGAAATGTGTAGAAAATTAGAAGTATCTATGCTCTACAATCAGATGTGTTCCTTGTAAACTGAAGGATTGTGGTATAGAGATTTTCGTTCATGTCATAATACAACATTTTGATAGGAACTATTACAGACATGGAAAAACAGCTGTTTGCTGTGTTTATTTGTGAAAAATCCAAAATAATTTCTATTTGGTCTCAGTGTAATTGGTCTAAAACTCCAGTGAAATCTCACTTTTCAGTAGCAACCTTTTCACAGCTGGACTCATCAGGAAAGTCATGAAAGCACAAGATGCAAATTTCACCCTGACAGTGGCTTCTGAAACAGGCTGAAATTATTGAGTATCACATTCACTTTCAGAGCAAGGCATTAAGGTTAATACTTAAGTCAGGCTTTTCCATCTAAACCTCAATCTAAAGACAGAAAGAGAAAGCTGAACAGTTATCTTAGTGGTTTTGGAGAAATGGCAGAGTACCAATAGCTTGAGACAACCTATGGTGATCAACTTGGTTTCACTATTCAGAAAATTAAATGTATAGACAGAAAGTAATGAACTTCATTCCTGTAATAACTTATCTTTTGGAGATGGATCCAGAGTTGAATGTTTCACCCTAACTTGAATATGAACTAGAGGTATCTTGATCTCTTTGCAAAGATGACAGCTGAGACCATCTGCATGTCTAAGACAGCTCAGAGAAAAAATATAAGGAAGTGAAAATAAGAATAGGAGGAGAAGGGAGAAGATAAGCCCTCCAAAAGTAAAGCTGAAAAGCCCCCACTCAATGGCATGGTCCAGAAGACAAAAAGAGGACAGCTCTGAGATAATGGAAGTCACCAGGCAGCTGGGGATAATACATACCTTGTAACCAGAAGGTAGATTTTGTGAGGTGCAAAGGAACAGTGCCAGCATGGCATCAGGGAAGAAGTTTGAGTTACCAGAAACCAGGATGCTCGCAAGGTTGTGCAGATCGTCTCCGGGCCCAAGGAAGGCTCTGCTGAGCCTGGGGATAATTCTCTGATAACGCATTAACGATGAGCAGGAGCTCTCCCTCTGTCTTACAGGCACTAACTGCCGTACATGAATTTGAGAGTAGAAAGCAAGTTCCCTCACATGTTAGTGTAATGCAGTTAATCAAGGCAACTCAGCTCGTCCTGCAATTTTGTTAGCCTAGTGCTTTTTTACAGGGTGTTACATATTGCTTTGATTCTTTTCTGTGTGACTGCAGGAGTGATTCAGTACCCTGAGAGCACATCTTTTTAACCCAAGGTGCTAAGCGTGAAAATGAAAGAAATAATTTTCAAATATGCTTAAATTATTTAGAAGCCTAGGATTTAGCCCCTGAGCACATTTTACTACATTCAGGTATTTTAAGCCCCTTCACATGATGGTTGCGCAATTTTTAATATCTCAGTGTAATTAGAGATAACCTCCTCCCCAAACATTTCACTGTAACAATGTTGCTACCTGCATAGCTGAATCTCACACAGAAAGGTGAAAGAGTTTTACAGTAGTTTATAATTTTTTTATTGATAGCGAAGTATCTTACAGTGACATGATACTTAAATGTCAGTACAATTGTAATCACAGTAGTTTACAGAGCAGTAAATCAACCACTTGAAACTGAATATCCATTCTGTGGCAAAAAATAGGTGTAGTTTGCATTTAAGTGTTTTTGAAAATTGTATCCACTACCAGAATATCTTTATGTAATATTTTCTTGACTGTCACGATCTCTCGTATGGCTTTTGCCAGTGATGTTATACACCAGAGCACGAAAGCTGTAGCGTGATTTTTCAGATGGACTCTGCCTATGAGTACATTCAGGCACCCCCCCGGTAAACATTACTTCTCAGCATCCACCTCCTGAAATTGCCTTTCATATCCAGTTTGTCTCATTGAAAGGGAATTACACCCCAAAGGCTCTGGAGCAGATCTTTGGAAAAAGTACTTCTCCTAGCAAGTCTTGGAGTAATTGCCTCTCAGCAGCCTGAGCACAGTGCCTGGTTTGGCAGTCTGACATTAAACTCTAACCTCTAGTTTTTTATTATCGTTATTGTCATATCTGCTCCTCCATCATTAAGAGACTTTCCAGTTTCACTTTATTCAGCTGGGAGCTTTAAACCCTCTGGCCCATAATTTCCTTTCCTTTTTTTGGCATTTCTTTTTCTCAGTCCTTTCATGAAACTTGTCTGCTGAGTGACATGCCCTCTGTAAAACATAAGCCATAATTACTCTAGGATTGCTCATACTTGGCATAAATACTATACTTGCAAGTATGTAGCTTATAGCAACATGTGTCACATTTAATTAAATTGCAAAGCTACATCTTATGTTGTCCTTCAGGAGAAAGAAAAAAGCAAGAGAGAAGGCAAACTTGTCTAAAAGAATTTTTCATTCTAGCTGCCATGTTTAGGCAACAACCTTGCATAAACTGGGCATATGCATGCGTGGATGACACACACCTTTCTCTTTTCTTAACTGCCAGGATTAAATCCATGCTTTACAGGTAGGACAGTCATACCTTCCTCTTTTTTGTTGTTGCGATCTCTAGAGTCTTCTGACCCAACCGTTGCGGTCTACACCTGAGCTGGAACTGCGTTCTGGCTCCTTGTGTGGGAGAGAAGATGGCACCTTCCTGGTGTGACTCATTTCATCCTAAAATATGTATCTAAAATAGGCCAGATAAATCATGCACTGACACTGCCTCTTTCTCTTGACTGATGGTCTATGCCAGAGGCCCAGGAGGACCAGCTCAGATTTAGGTATCTGCACTACTGATGCCTAAACCTGGATGAGATTAATTCCATCCCCATCATCTTTACTTAAGAAAAGTTACGGTGTTAAGACACAAACTTTATTTTTACCACTGAGGTAACCATTCACATTATACTGCAAAACACTTAGATTTGAGCATCTCAAGTAGTTCCTTAAAAAGAACTCCTGATTTTTTTAATTTTTTGGGGGGGGACGGGGGACGGGGGACGGACTTGCTTATATTGCCTTCATTCTTTTTAGGTTAATAAGAATTGCTCTTCTAAAAAAAGGGCAACAGAAGCATTAGTTTACTGAAAGGTGGAAATTTTATGGAGCTATGCTGCTTCTAAGGCAATTTTCTGATGGAAAATGTTGAAATGAGTTATTTTGAATTTCTGTTTTATCAATTCTGTTTTGTCACTACATGTTAACATAGCAAAAATTAAACATTATTGAGTTGAAAGATTTCAACATTCCCTGGATTATTAGAGCTTTTTTTAAAATCCTGTCAGTGGAAAATTTTTGAAAAACTAATCTTTGGTTCTTACAGGGAATAAAAACAAGCTCAGAAAGAATTCTGTTTTCTGTCTAGCTGTGGATTTCTTTGGACGCTGAAGCCTAAAAATGCTGGCTTAGGGAACTCTACAATTTCAACAAAACCCTTCTGGCTTTATACAAATGCAAACACGATTGAAATCTTGATCTTGGTTAGAGGCCTCTAAGCAGAGTTTTCATTCAAAATCTAGGTCTGCTTAGCTTCCAGACTCTAATGATGTGAAGGCTGCTTGGATCTGTATTGCCATCTTTCAGGCTATCCTTCAACCTGAACTGAACCATAATCTGTAGTAATGCATCAAGAACAACAGGGAGATGGACAGTTTTAACAGCAAATCTCTAGAAGTTTTGTAGTTTTATTTCTGAAAAAAAAGTACTATGGCAGGTAGCTTTTACAGTCTCTTTCAAGTTCAAATTTTAACATAATTTTTATTTTCTCCTGAAAATTCGTAAGTATGACTTTGTTAAAACTTAATGTGAACTTGGCAATTATCAGATATACGTTTATCAATAATACATAGCATTTTGTGATATAGAGCATAACTTTTAAAATATTTTCTAGTGCTTAGTGTATGTTTTCATTAACAGCTGGAAAATGACATCCTAATGTTACTAAATTTGAATCACGTTCATAAATAATTTTGGCCCAGTTCTTACTGTCGCATCAAGCTAGTTATGTGAAAGTAGCTCATGAAGAGGTCATCAAAGATATGTGAAAATTAGAGCAGACTCTTTACTTACTTATAGGACAATGCAAATACTATGGTATTTTAAGCACAGATTTCTCCCAGTTCTCCACTGAATGTGACCAAACTATTCATAATATTTTACTCTTCTCTTCTAAAAAGCATTGGCTGAAATTGTATAAATCCTGTAAATACATATAAATCTGGTATATAAACCTATAAAATGCTATCCATAACAGTTTAGCCCTTGCTATTTTTAAGCAATCCCAGCCTTCGCTATAATTCAGACTTTTCAAGTGTTTTCTTCTTGGTGCTGTTTTCTTGTCTGAGTCCTGTAATTCACATCTCACTAATTCCTTATCATACCTGACAGTTGAAGGATTAGTGGGTGCTTTTTTTTGTACAATTTTAATATGGCTAATTTAAAGAGGCATTTGACACAGAATATGGAAAGAACTATTTCATTATTCAGCAGAACACATTTTCATTACAGCTGCATCTGGCTATGGTAGTTGACCTTTACTTGAATGTAAAAATTAATGCTTTGTCTAAACTAAAACATAGATGATTTCCCTGAAAATTACCAGTAGAGGTCTTTGATAAATAGTCACAGCACTTTAACACAAAATGACTTTGAACATCATGACGATAGGAAAGCAAAATATTTGTTAATATATTTCAATAGTGCATGGGCATTCCATTTTAGTTCTTGTTGGCTGTGGTGTATGGATTCTCTAAAAAATAGTAATTTGGTAGTATTTACAGATCTACTGATATTCATTGAGCACTTTTACAGACTTTTTATTTATCTATTTTTAATACATCTGTCATAAGCATATTTGCAAAATGCATTGACATAAGATCTGTAGCTGGAAGCTGCACTAGCAAGAAAAGTCAACTTGAAAAAAAAATCTTCCCTGAATCTTTCTTGACATATATATAAAATAACTAGTGTTCAGCACTTAAGAGGTTTTCTTTGCTACCTGGATACTCATTATACCTTTATTTCACAAATATTCTGCTTTTCATTTTTTTAATTATTTTGATTTTTTTATGGCTTTGATTTTTTTTTCTAGTTTGGTTATTTTATTATTGATATTGTCACTACTCATCATTGTGATTATTTAATTTATTATTTACATATCATCTAAAGGGTACAGAGATTATATTTTTTTATAGCATGCAGTGAATATTGCTTTGGTGTTTTCTGCTCTGGATAGAAAGCTCACATTCTCTTTCTCTCTCTTACTCTACCCTGTGATCCTTGTACCGTTTGTCCAAGTTCAGTAATTGGATACCAGTACCCTAGTTGTGTACATCTTATCTCAATAATTTCCTATGTTCAGACCATAAAAAACTAACAGAAAATCTGGACTAACACTTACCAGTAGAGTAATTCTGACTGAACAGATCTCACTTTGGATCCAAGTAACACACAGAAGTACACCTCTTCTCCCCTCATGCCTTCATAATAGTACCTCACATTGCAATCACAGCAAGGATTTACAATGATGATTTCTGTTTGACAGAAACAAGCCATGGAACTGGCATTAGGAGAGTAAGATATACTCTGTAGTTCCCAATTCCAGTCACAGCATGGGAAACACTCAGCCTGTGCAAACCAAGTAATATTGACATCAATAGTAGAATAATCCTTTTGAGTCAGATACATAACTAAATGACAAGTAATCTTTTGCTGCTAAGCTTACTCAGAGTCACTCAGACTTATACCTAGTGACTAATAAATATTGTGTATTAACCTCAAGTTATGCAAGCAGAACAAGCTTGTAGCTTCTCTAGCACTCTTTGATCCTTGATTTTTTTGGTCTTGTCTAGGTCTGTCTTTGTCTACAAACCTCTTGGGGTCAGAGACTTTGCTGCTCAGACGTTGTCTGACTGCTTTGGTATGGGATCACCCCAAGGCTCGAGGTACTGGAGCTAATAGTGTTATCACATAGTTCAGGAAAAATATTCCCCTCCCAAATGATTTTAAGCAATTAGACCTATTATCCTGTGCACTTTCTCACTTGTATTAGTCACCTAGCATAGATGTCAAAGCAGTCTTAAAAGACAATCCTCTACTTAGTTTCAGCAGAACTTGAGCTCCTGTGGATTATCGTTGATTACTGGTGGTGGTGATTACTGTTACATTTTGACATTTTGGTATTTTGACTTCTTTTTTTTTAATATAGTGATTAAGGAAACAAAGTTATTTCATCCTTAATGAATGCTTGAAGAATGTCTATGTTGCTTTTACTTTCTAGGCTTATGGCACTTCTGTATTAACATAGGCAGATTTTTATAGCCTGTTCATTGTTATGAAGTTAAAATAGAATTGAATAACATTAGTAAAACTTGTTTAAAAATAAATGGATTGGGGTATTTTAACATACAGGATTATTTCTAGCTGTTCTGTGAAAGTGTGATACTCTCAATAAATCACAGAAGATAACACAGAGTAAAATTGAAGTTAAATGTATCTTATTACGTCTGTGGAATTTGAGCCAAATTCATCCCTGGTAATATTGAATAGGAGATTCCAGGTAGAAATGTTGGTGGAGGGTTAGCCACATAAAATAAAGAAAATAGGGACATTATAGGATTTTTGACGAAAATTCTATTTACTGCTCTGTTACATAATTATAAAATGGGCATGAGCTACTCTGTAATGTGATTGTCTGGAAGCCTTACAAACCATGAGTAATCAACGCCATTCACGACACTGAACTCGCTTGCAGTGAATAGGGCTGATTACAGCTACAGCCCAGAACGTCATTGCTTAGTCAGCTATATAAATTTTTCTAGCTAACATTTTCTAATAGCAATAGGGTGCAGTAGTACAAGATTTGTGTGTCGTTGACCTAAGTCTGTTTGTACTGATGGTAGTTGGCTTCTTTTCTGAGGTTAACAGGGTAGGCATGAGTGAATGCAACAGAGCACGCATCCCATTGCTTAATTATCACATCAGAAATATGGGGTAGCTATATGGGGGGATTTAGCTGTGTGGGGGGATTTAGCTGTCCCATTAATGTCACTGAGCATCATGTGGCTGAATCCCCTTTATATGATTTCAAATATTTACCCCACAGTGAGCAATTGAGTCTGATGATATGGTTGTACTGACTTGTGTTCGCTCAATCTTTTTGTCTGCTAGGGCAGTTCTGTGTTTTCTGTGCCATGGTATTATTTTAAGTGGTTGAAATTACTATATTATTAGCAGAACAATGGCACTGTCACCATTTTCACTATGGATTCTGCCTTTCAAGTTTCATGACTCAGCTGTAAAAATCTGCTCCAGGTGCAGATTTGGTGTATTGTGCAAATACACGAGAAATAATTTTATTTATTTTTATTTGTTCTGCAGAAAAGCTGAGCTGGGCATTTTTCTTAGGTGGATAAGCATTCATCTCATGGGTGGTGATCAAGAAAGAGGGGTTTGGATATCTTCTCACTTTTCCAACTTACCTGCAACTTAGGCACAAGTGTGAGATAAGACACTATAAGACAACTTCCAGAAAACGGAACGAACTGGAGGGATCTCCACAACATTTTGTACCCCAGTTCCTTTTTTGAGCCTCTCTGAGGGAAAGATGTGTTACACACTTCAGCATGCAAAATGTTGCTGTGCCCTTTAACGTCCTAGCAGCACCACCAAAGAATCTTTTTGCAGACACAGTGGCAATTTCTTCTCCGGTGAAAGAGGAGCATGTGAATGTATCCCACACCGAGCTAAAAAAAGAAGATAAAGGAAGAAAAAGAGATTGAGAAAGAGAAAGAGGGAGAGAGAAAGAAGGGAAGGTAGACAGGAAAGGGGGAAAGAGCGAGCAAAAGACAGCAAAAGAGCAAGAGCAAGGGAAAGGGAGAAACTTCTCCATCCATAAAGTTTGAAGGCATCACTGCAATGTAATGGAGGAGGCAAGGTCTGATCCAGTTAGCAGAGACCCTGTCACTTCAGGATTCTGCATTTAGGAGGCAATTACAAAAAAGCTCCCAATGGGACAGTCTGCCTTAAGCACCTTGGTGGCCTCGTTGTCCTCCAGCCTTGCTCCCACCAGCCCAGCTCCCTGGCCCTGCTGCAAGGGAAGAGTGGAGCCACCCTGGTACTATGGCAGCAAAGTGCATGGGCAGACTGGGATGTAGCATCTGCTTTCCTCTGCTTCTTCTTCTCCTGAGCTAAGAGGGAAGCTATGCTTGCTACTTAAAATAAAAGCGTTTCTGTCCCTTCTCTTGTAGGGAAGAGTTTTCTTTAGCAGCTTCTATGCAGACTAATGCAGGGTGTAACTAATTGATAATCACTGCAGGCTGAGATGGACAGGTGTGCATTTAGCACAGGAGCAAGAAAATAGGGCTGAAGATCTGCTTATGACTTTGTTTAAGTTAAAGATCCAATCCTTTATCCTGCTAATTTCATTTTAAGAAGTATGTATATGATGGAGCAAATGAGAACTGGACAGTCTGCACGCTGTGAAACAAGGCTTTCAGAAGCGCTCAGGTTTTTTACTTTAAAGCATCCGCATGTACTGCTGAATCTTTAAGGGCAGACCAGTTTTCCCTGTATTTCTAGAAGTCACACATTACTCAGTCTATTAAGCCACTGTAAGTATATGTATGAGCATATTGTTGTCACAGATTTAAACTTGTTTACTCCTACTTGTCAGAACTTTTCACTGTCTTAATGCCATTTCTGGTAGCATATTAACACTAACTGCCCTGTAGCTGAATTTTTCAGCTTCCATGCTGAGCAGAATCAGTTCTGCTTTCAGACAAAGCTTTTCCACAGTGATTGACATTCCTGTCAAAAAAAGGGTAAAGCACTGTATTGAATAAACAGGCACCAGGAAATTGTCATAGCAGAAATGAGGTTAAAAAACCTGAATCAAAGGTTTGTTGCCAGGATATGGCTGGGGAATTTTGATGGAGGTAGAAAGTCGGAGCCACATTAATATTCAATAAGCAATGCAGAGATGAAAGAAAGAATAATGTTTTCAGTAGCTACTTATAAGTTTAGCTCTTAGCAAGTTTTCAGTCCAAAATGCAGCACTTGCAGGCAGAGGAGGATGCTGAATAGCTGCTCAGATGCAGTTTGGGGAATAAAAAAAATAAGGAGTGCTGGAGGTTGCCATCCCTTTTACCCACCCCAGAGCTCCAGGATCATTCTCCCAGTATTGTCTTTGGGTCACGGAAGCACATTGTTTGTCTCCTAAAGAAAGAGACCTCCCTTGTAACACGGAGCTTACAAAGATGTCCCTGTTAGGAAAGGAAGAAGTTATTTTACATTCTGCCTGGGAAAAAATGGCTTACCTGGGCTCTGACATTGTGACAGCTAGCTGTCTTGGAGCTGTTTTTTTAGCTTTATTTCTTCCATTAATCGAGCAACAGCTACCCACAGACTCATTTCACCTCTGGGTTGCACTTGTTTGTAAGCTATTTATTTCACTGACTTTTTTCCTCCTCCTGCTTTGTCTCCCCTTTGCACTGCAGTTTGGTACTGTTGGCTTCTGGGCCAGAGAAAATATCTGTGTCAAATGAGTAAATTGGTAGTCTCAGCTATTACTCTGAGTCCCACTTAAGAAGATGACGTAGGATTCGTTGGTCCATGAACTGAAAAGAACCTAAAGTAGAGGAGATGTGTTGCCAAAAGAAAAATAAAGAAATGCACGTAACTGAGCAGAGTAACAATGAAAGATGAAATAATAGCTGTAAGGCTGGAAACCTCATCAGTCTCCAGGAAATGTTGACTTTTTCGGTCACCACTACGTTGCTACCAACAACTGTCAACGGGGGTTGCTAAGAGAAGGGTTTGGGGGACACTGTATGAGTATGTTGTAACAGGCATAAGAAAGCCCTGCTAGAAGAGGTTTAGAAAGGAAACTAGCTTTGCTCTTTTCCCTCTGCTCTCCTCACTCTTTTATGTATTTCACTTTTCCCATTTTCTTTTCCATTGTGTTGTGCTCTTCCTCTTTACTTTTCTTGCCAATCGTCATTATAGTCCACCATTTTGTCTTTATTATGAGCCTGGTAAATCCTTTTTACACGTAAAATCATATGCAATACAAATTAGTCTGATTAGAGAAGCAGCTACTGAGCTTTATAAAACATTTAGATCCCAGACCCGCCAGGTGACAACCACCCTTTTCTCTTAGTTATCTCAGTGGAGATGTGGGTGCTTAACAGCTCACAGACTTAATAGCTGAGATTATAGCCCAGAGAGCATGCAGGGAGGCATTTTCACTCAAGAGCTAAATGTTTTCTTGTCTTTATCTGCACATCAACACAATAAGCTATGCATGCATGTACATATATATGCACGTATAAAGAAACAGGAAAAAAAGCAGCATAACTGCAAAGTAAGCCTCCAGACTGCAGCAGTTTTCTCATACTGTTGTTGATCAGGAATAGTCTCCTGCCTGTGAGTGAAAGGAATGATTTGTGACTTGGACCCCATCCCAGTGGATCAGCACATGCATGGTAAATCCTGGTATGTCCTTTGGGGCATTTACAGGATCATGGACTTTCCCACTGTGCCAAGCTGGCCACTGTTGCATGACAAATCATGAAACTCTGACTGTGAAAATTATGGACTCAGTCAAACTGTCAATCCAGTCCTGAAAAACAACTGCTGGTAGAAGTAACCTTGACAAAAATTTGTTCTAAACATGGTATTATTTGTAATCTGCAATAGACGGATTTCAGTGGCAAGATATTCACTAAGCCTCTCCTAGTGACACAATATATTACCTCTATCAGTGTTTGGAAAACACCTGTACTCAGTAGACAGTGTGTGTGATATGATGCTCACATTTCTTTACAATTCTTGACTTTTGAGTTCAAGAAAACCTTCAGTTTGTTGTAGAAAAAACAGTATTATTATGCTGAACTGAATGTACCTTTCATAATTGAAGCTCTACAAGAGTCCATATTCTGTTTGAAATTCAACTTCAATTAGTATATCATAGTTATTTTTCATCCTTTGTGAAGTTCTTACTAGTATTTTTCCTTTTTCCTTTCTTACTAGTATCTTTCCTTCCTTTCTTTCTTTATATTTATTTTAAATATATTCCAGATTTACCAGGACTTCAGTTTTAATAAATACATTTATTTTTAAGAATGTGGAAGTGCAATTGTATGCATATGCTTTTCTACTAATAGGAATATAGATGAAGAACCATCTTTTAAACAAAGAAAAGGAAATGGAATAGCTATAGCATAACAACGTATAACCTAAAGGAATGCTCTTTTGGAGCTGCCGATGCCTGGAGTCTCCTTTCAATATATCAGTGAGAAACACCAGGTTGAGGATTTTACATTCACTACAATAGCTAGCCAACATTTTTTTTTTAACTAAAAGTAACTTTTTTTTTTTTTCCCCCAAGAAAATACAACAAAGCTTTTGATCTTTTTTAATTTGATGGATTTTGTGTAAGTCTGAACTAAAAAAGTACAATTCGGTCTTCTGCTTTATGCTTTCTCCATTTCTCTTTTAAAATCTTTTTTCTATTTCTTATTCATAGCACTAAAAGAAAGTAAGAAAGTGAAAGACAAAACAATGAAACATATATGTTTTAGTGATATAATGGATATTTTATACCTATTGAAAGCATTTTCAGAACTGCAATGATTTTTAATGCTTTCTTATGTTCTCGACTTATCCTTCTTCCAGGATCTACTTTGATGGTACTTTTTTGTCATTTCAGATATGTTTTACAGTGTTCATTGCATGCTCAGATTTTTCTTTTTTCTTTTTTTTCCTTTTTTTTTTGCTAATTCTAAGAGATGTTGACATATTATCATGATTCCAGCAAATATATGGAAGTTATTAACAGCAGTCTGAAGGAATGAAAACTTCATTTGTTCTCAACAGTAAAACAGTCAGTGAAACAGATGTCATGACCGTAGGATTATAATGTGACATTGTGTAAGAAAGAATATAACACGGAGGTCTCTCTAGCTACACCACCCTACTCTGATGAGGTATGTCAGGGCTGGATAGAGACAGTGAAGAGAAAAGTCAGCTTTGAAAGACATAACTTTGGAGTCAGACAAACTTCAGCCTTCACTCATAATTTCTTTCAGAGCAAAGAAAAAGAGTATTAAATTGCGATATACAAAATTATTGCATTATTGTATTATTACAGTATAACATAAAATATTACATTAGAGAAACTGCTGTTGGATGATTAACAAATATCAATTGACTTCAGATTGTTCAAGGTCTCAGACCTGGATGACAAGAAAAAGAATAAGGTTTATTACAGATGATGAAAAGTGTGTGGGAATGGATGAAGGTTAGTACCATAGCCTTGTCTGGAAGCAGTGTGAAAATTATACAGACCTATGGAGAGCTCACAGTAGGTACACTTACTGCTAAGCCATTCTGAAGATTTTTGTGTTTGCTCACTATGGTTTTACTGATAAAGCCATGTCAAAATATTGCGGCTGTGAAAAACCTTTTTAACACCCTTGAAGCAATATTTGTGAGGGAACCTCTCCTACATTTTGTCAGGCCCTTCATAGATGGAATTGGACAACTGGGACCATGCCTAGTCCATGTTTAATCCGTAATTGTAACCTCCAATCTTTAGTCCATCTGGCAGGTTCTAATTGTTATATAGTGGAAGGTGGTTTGAATTATGAGCGCATATGTAGAAAAAGGCCAGAGGCTGACAAAATATTTGTGACTAAACTGTATTTTCTACTGAAGACAGTTTGGTGAGATTTTTTTTCGCTTTTAACTACTTAAAATGTTATGATTATGGAAACATCCCTTAGTCCTGTAATGTTTTAATTTTATAATGGCTTTTATAAACTTTTCATTTTCAAAATATAACTGCCTACAGTAAAGTAAAACCAGGTACTAGTCTACTAGAAATGAAACAGCCACAGTATTTGACATATCGGAAAGCATTCTTCATTAGCACTTGGGTCTGTGTCGGAAAAGGAAAGAAAACAAAGAGCTGACTACAAGCATAGCAGGTCTTGAACATCCTCTTAGTTATTATTTTGCACAGAGTTTGTTCATTTTAATATTGATGTTGATCAACATTCATTAGAGCATGATTTTAAAGCAACACAGTAACAGAAAATGAAAAGAGAATAGTCCCCAAATTGTGACAATGGTTTTACTCTTGTGAGGAGTCACCTGATAATAACCGGAGTCTGGCAGTCCTGTGGAAGCTGATGCAGGTTTGATGCCAGATTCATGCACAGGCTTGGTGCTAGGAGTGTTTTTGTAGTACTGCAATGATGACAGCTGCAGAGGCGAATGTTTTGAGCAAGTTCGAGTCACTGGGATCTTTACTCTCACAACCATGTGAAGCATTTTCTGGCCTTGATTATTTTAACTCATTGGTCTCTGTTAAGGAAAGAGTGGAGACCATCCCCT
Organism: Aviceda cuculoides; assembly: GCA_035590195.1. Classification (NCBI taxonomy): domain Eukaryota; kingdom Metazoa; phylum Chordata; class Aves; order Accipitriformes; family Accipitridae; genus Aviceda; species Aviceda cuculoides. The sequence goes on from JAVJGG010000031.1 coordinate 20,667,180, forward strand.
TCAGATACACCTGTGATTGTGTAACAGCAGGGGACACCGTTTGAATACACACATAAGTCCAGTTTGGGGTTTTATGTCATACTTGACTCTGGGACCAGTTTCAAGCTCTCTCATAAAGCCAAGCATCTCCTCCTGTAATTTCTCCAACAACGGGGCTAGTGCTGGTGGCAGCAGGCAGTGAGCAGTAGTACTGAATAACAGAGACAGCAGTACATCTGACAGTGTGGATTATTCTACAACAAAAAATGGTTTTCATTTTTTATGCTTCCTATTATGAGGCCACCTGTATTCAGTCTGCTCTTGGGCAATAGGAAGCAATAGGAAATATGAGTATGTTGCTCTGAGTGTTGCGTATCTATGCACTCTATGTGTATGTGTACAGAGACATATATAGAGAGGTATGTACCTAGACACATGTAAACATGTATGTGTACATAGACGTGTACAGAGGCATATGATGAAAAACTATAGGGTTTTTTTCCCATGGACAGCAGAAAATTTTGAATTCTGAAATTTGCAGAAACATTTGATCATATTTATTGGTTCTTAAGACAGTTTCATTTTTAAAATATGGTGTCATTTTCTGAGAAGAAGACTTCTTTCTCTATACTGGGGGAGTGGTACTTATTTAATAATTGTGGTAAAAAAAGCAATTGTTTGGTATCCCATAGGATAAGAGAGATTCAAAGCAGCTTGCAGCCATCAGCAGCCATCAGCATGTTTGAATCCAGTTTCCAGGCTAAGTTGTTCTGGTAGCCTCAACTTGCCTAAGAAGCAACAGTGCTGTTTTTGGTACCATCAGTCCTGTCGCTGATACTGGTCCCCCACCCTCACCCAGGTCTCTCCTCTATGAGAGGTTCATGGGACCAGCATGCTGCTTTCTCTGATAGTTTGGGTCAAGGAAGATTTTGCCCCTGTGGATTTAGATATTTTTGCATCACATTAGTCTGTCAAAAAGGTCTGGAGTCTGATGATGTGTGTGATGTGATACTATGAGAAAAGTCATGATTCCAAAGAAAAGGTTCCTGTTTGGTCATAAAATAATATTAAGTAGATATTATTTTCTTAACAAAAGGGAAAACATCAGATGAATGAGCAACAATCCAGAAAGAAGAAACACCACAAACGAAATCCCAGTCATATGGGGTCAGATGCTCAGCTGCTGCTGTAGATGGACAAGTAGAAGGCAAATGCAAGGTAGGTCTGCCAATCCCTCTTCAAGAAAAAAATATGTACAAAACCCAGGAATTTTGACCCTCAGAAACAAAGCTTTTCTGGAGGACAACCTAGAATGTTTGCATTTTACACAGGATCTGCAGGATAAGACTGATCTCCTGCCCATTGTGCCCTTGCAAAGAGGGTTGTCTTTGTTCTCAGTCCAGAAATGTTCTCTAGATTTCTGAAGTACAGAAAACCTCCACACATTAACATCTGGGTCCCTAGGGGTAGATTCTTTTCTGTCTTTTCAAGGTCTAGATGTATACCTGCTGTTGCTTCTTCTTGAATATTTCCCAGTCTCCATCCCACAGTGAGGTCCCTGCGGATGATGTTCCTCCTTTCTGCTCCCTGCCAGCCCAATCTGAGGAGACAGAAATCCTTGCAGCAGCACAGATGCCATGTGCACACACAGGTAAGAATCCATCCAGGAGCCAGAGTACCACAAACCACAGCCTGCCTTTCGGCCAAACACGAGATACCCTCCCAGGGAGCTACCAGCAGCAAATAAAGCTGATGCTTCTTCTGCTAGAGCTGTAACATGGGAGAGTGATGACCCCAGTGCAAACATTTTGATTTTAGGGCTGGAGAGACTGATTTGTGCTTTTTGTACTGGTAAAAAGTTTTCATATCCTAAGCAGGGTGACAAGACTGTAGAGCTTTGTTTTTCAGCCCTTTATCTGTTTTCCTGAAAAGAACTTCTCTGATCGAAGTAGTACAAATAAAATCTAAAATTAAATGAGGGCCAAAACCATTTTAAGATTATGAGGATTTCACTTTGTCGTGGTTTGATCTTTAGTCATTTATCTGACTGAGTATAAAATGACAGCTACAGGCTTCTCTAATTCATGTGTTTCTGAAAATTCAATAGCAGGAAATAAATAGAGAGAAACAAGTACATGGATTAAGATTCAGCACACAAGCCTTTACTTGTGTATTGAACTTGGGAAGGGTGATAGTCACCTGTAGGAATTAACAGATCTGTAGGACAACATAACTGCTTCTTTCACCTTGCATTTCACAGGAATTGCGTGTTGTCCTCTTCACCTCAGTCCCTAGAAGCCCCCAAAAGGAAACGCCTGTCAGACCTTAAAAAAATCTACCCTTAATATTTCAGAAAAAAAAAAAAGAAAAAAATATAGAAAAGGCATTGACAACTACAACAATCAGAGCAAGATCTGTTTTCATAAGAAAGTCAAAACTAAGTGAAGTTCTGGAATGGGATCATGTCTAGGATGTTCTTAAGGTAAAGAATTCAAGAAGAGTGGGTCTGAGTTGGACTAATTTCTCTGAAGTGAGTATTATTTCCTTTTATTGAAATGATTTGTCTTACATTTATACTGATATACATCAGGACTACAATGAGATATAGCCTTATGTGTACAGACTGCGCTGTGGTGAAAAATGTGAGTTTAGCTTACCTGGAAATAAAAGTGTATCTAGCCTTTGAACTAGCCTGAACTAGTTTGACTGTCAGTTTGTTGGGTATAGTAGACCAGAGAGCAGTATGGGCTACCCTTCCTTTAGTTTACCTGGTCTGTGCACTTAACTCCACACTTTGTCTCTACCTGTACCCATACCCAAGCTGGTTAGCTTCAGATTAACTTGGAGACTGCCAAAGAAATTCCTACCACACCTTTAATTGTTATGTAGTATTTCTCTTTTTAAATATAAACCCACTAAAAGTCATCTGTTCAAAAAAGGACTAAGTGATCATCATGTCTTCAGATACAGGCCAGTGCCTCTCTCCTCACACCAAATAGACTCAAACCTGTTGGGCTAACCCAGTCAAAACTCAACTGGGTTAATAATTTTGAAAATTATTAATGCTGCAGAGCTATTTGAAAGTACAAGGCTGGGTGGAGGAAAGAAACTCTGTAATCTCCTTGACTGAAAAAAAATACAACAGCATGAGCTCATACAGTACTAGACTGCAGAGAATCCACACAGGAGATGTTCATTTAAGCAGTCCTACTCACAGAGAAAAGCTTGCATTGGAGTTTACATCATCCTAGATGTGAAAGTCGATAAAACTTAATCCAGGGAAACCAAGCCTCATTAGTTCTACTTTTTTTTTTTCCAGAACAGCAATCTTGGGTCAGGTTTTCTGGCTACACTATTCTGTGAAAATAGTGGTTAATAATATATGAGATGGTAAAATAATAATTGAAGCAGCATTAGTACCGCAATTACAATAAATTAAAAACAGAATGGTGTTTTTTTCTAAATGTTTTTTAGGATATGTTTGATATAACCCTGTGTTGTAAGACCATATCTAGCTTATGTTTTAATTTAAAGCTTTAATCCTGTCTGTGTTTAGCTTTAAAACATCATGGACTAAATCTCCAAATCTTCTTATCTTCAAAATTATGTCAGCAGCTATGACAAAATGACATCTGTTCTGAAGCTGTAACAAGAATACCGCATTACTTGACACTCAGTTCATTCCCGTTACAGTACAATGTCTGCCTCCCACATAACAGATGCAGTGATTCCTCTGCTGAATGTATATGATTCAGCCGATAACCATACTTAGTAGCTGGTTAATAATTAGTATTCGCTGCTTCTGTTCCAGTGGAAAATGTCAATATTTTGTAGATTTGCATTGGTCAGAGGAATGTGAGACCTTTTTCCAAAATAGGGTGCAGCAACACATTTATTTTTTTTCAATATCCAGAACTTGAAGGCTGGAGAATGACACAGCAAAACCGCTCGCCATCTCTCCTCACCATTCATTGTGTGCATTTAGTCTGTCAGAAACGCTCTGCTGTGGCAGTTAACGCTGAGCAGAGGTTGATTGCAGGCTGTTGTTCCACAAGACATGGCTGAGGCAAATAGCTTGTCGGTACTGAAAGGGTGTGGGGGTCCCATTCCCACCTTTCCTATTCCCCCTGGTAATCCTGGCCCTGGCCTCCTGCTCCTTACCTTGTCTGGGGAGTTGACACTGTGGTTTCCTCAGATGCCCCATGTGTCTTTCTTAAGGGGCTAAGGGATGGTGAGCAAACCCTGCAAAAACCTGGGTGGGTCTCTGGCGAAGGGGAAGAGCAAGAGCGGGACGGGCCTTTGCCCTCATGGGAGCAACACGCTTTGGATGAGCTAAGCTGGCTCTGGAGCTGCCCCCCCTTCTGCTAGTGGCACATCTGGCCAATAGTCCCTCCGAATCAGGGGTTTGTATGGTTTTTTGCTTTATGCAGAGTCTGGCTGGTCGCTGCTGTGTGGTGTAACGCTCCCAACAGCTCAACAGCTCTGGTGATTCAGCTCTCCAGCAGCAACATTCTAAAGGTACAGCTTCCCACACCTGCTTTCTGCAGCCAAACCTAGTGATATGAGCTAGTAACAACAAAAAGGATGCTGAGATTTCTCAGACGCGTTCCCTGCTATAAACTGATAACGTTCTTGTAGCCTCTGAAGCGCCATGTGTTGCTTCAGAGACGTACATATGGACTCCAGCAGTGCTATTTTTCTGGTCTCTCCAAGCCCCGAGGCTGAGCAGTGTCAGTCTGTTGTGTCTGACAGAATGGCAGGAACATCACGTCTGGTCTCCCCCACTATCTGCCACTGTGGAAAGGCATATTTGCTTTTCCCAAGTGTGCTTGTGAGACTGGAACAGCAATCTGTGGGCCTCTGGTACTAATTCCTGCGTGCTGCTGCTGTCTGTGACCTTAGGACTACTCACTGTCTTTTGGGGGAGTTAATGGAAGTTTTCTCACCTCCAAATCACAGCAAGAGTTTTGTCTTGTACATCTGGAAGCCTCTCACATAAGTGCAAACATTCTTATTTTCTGATTTCTGTCAAACCAGATGTTATCAGCTTGCCGCCTATATTTCACTGGTCCCAAACTGTAATCTACAACTGCTAAATATGGAGAAAGGTCTGGCTTTAGAGTGTTTTTCCATGTTTCCTATTTAGATTTTCAGCAGATTATGTCAAAACGTGTAATTTGCCAAAAATTGCATAGTCATACCCACTATTTTAGGGATAGTGGGTAGCAAAAGTAACTGTTGAACTGAAGTATTATCTATTAAGGCTATCTGAAGGAAGCGAGTCTAAGTAGTCTAGGACAAGGACATACTTCATTCCAACCAAACAGAAAAATGTCAATGACTACCTGCTAATTTTTTCTAACAAAAGAGCTCCATTCCCGGTTCAATTTTTGCTGTTAAATATATTTTGTATATTTGAGATTAATATAGAACCCTGTAGTCTTCTTTTTATTATTTTCTCTTGTTCCAGTCCCTAATAGAATTTAGATTTTCTTTTAGACTTCTCTATTTCCAATGCCTTACAATCATCCAACTTACCCTCTTCAGGAGAATTCATTACACACTTCATGGTCTCATCCTTTGTGCTACCCTAGGACATTCCTAACACTCAAGGTGTCAGGAGAAAATCTATGGAGAAGGGAAGCATGAAGGAGAAAATCCTTTGTGCTACCTAGGACACTCCTGACACTCAAGGTGTCAGGAGAAAAATCAGTATCAGTTATCTGTCCTTGGCTATTTATCATAGTATGTAGTGAACAAGTTTTATATTTATATATATATTTTATTTTATTTAAAAAAAAAATAACTTTAGTGGTCATGGAGGGTACTGTGTCTCTTGAGCCTTGTCTTTTCTTTCCGTTTCTTGAAGCTTCATTGACTTTAGCACTTGTAGTTCTTCACATCCCTTTAAACATTTGTTGAGATGTTTTCTATGCCTTTTCAATGACTTCTCCAATGGCTTTATCGCACCTTGCAAATTCTACTCGACCAAGGACTGTCATGTTCTTAACTCACAGAAGTATGTGGGTTAAGCCCACATACCTTAATGGTCGTGAACTCTGTCCTTGGTACATTTAACAATTTCTTGCTCTGTTGAAAAAATTAATGCAGCTCTTTCTTCTCACTAAGGGTGGGATATTGCCTTGTCATGTTGCTTTTGCAACAGCATGTGCAATCTTCTGCAGATTCCAGCTTTGCACAGAGTATGAGATTTTTTTTTTAATGAGATGTCTCTTCTTGTAGCATTTTGGATAATGCCTTAATTAGCACTTTCTATCAACTGTTCCTGGCTGATTCAGTCAGAATAACTTCCTTCTTTGTCAAGTTGGGCCTCTCCTTTGGACGAAATTCCAGTTTTGTTCCAGATTCAGTGTGGTTTCTTGTTCCCCTTTACTTTTTCCTAGTTGTGAAATGGTTTTTCAGATATTCAGACATTCATGTGCTTTTAAACAGAGCACAACACAGTGGGGAAAAAAAGCCAAAACACAACTCATTTTATACTGAGTAAGTCTCGTTTATTTAATTGATTTTCATACTTAGTCTTTTTTGCCTGCATTAACTAGAAAACTTTTAAGGAAATTCAGGTACATGGGGAAAGTCATAGCTTTTACCCGAAATAATATCACTCATACCTGAGGTAAGAGCCAGTGCAACTTGAACAAAATCCTCTTAGCAGTGAGGTTGTACAGACTTTTACATGTTGAGAAGTTTTTCAGGAAGATAAAGAATAAGACACTGGGGCGATAAAACATAATAAATTGTTAGAAAAGATATTTTTGTAGCCAGCTGCTCAGGAGTCTTTGGAGTGGGCAGTGTCAATCATTATATAGTTGAGAGGAGCAGGTGAGAGATTTTTTCAGGAAAATGTCACCACAGAGGGTGAATCTTTACTACCCTGCAACAAAGTGTGACTCACTCAAGTCTTATGGCATCATTTTACAAACTTTATAATTATTCTGTATTACAAAGGAAAAAAAAATTGCATTAAAATGACTTTTATATGTATGTACAAATTTTAATATTATAGTTTGCAAATACCTGAACACTTTCTTTATGTATAACATACACCCACTGTTGCTACCAGTGACTTCCAAAATAAATCAGTCAGTAATTTCCAAATCTTTTGATAATCTAGGTATTGTTATGCAACTAATCAAATTGTATCGTGCAGTTGTAATAGCTGAGTTTTGGTGTCCTGTAACTGCAGTGATATTTCTTACTCATTTTTTATATGTCAGTATGTACAACAGATAATTTCTCTTTCCTTCTGGATGTGGACTGAAGCACATAAATACATGCAAAACAGCAGCTCAGGAGGAAAAGCTCTGCCCAAATTAAAGGTATAAAGGGAGGATTTCACACAAATAGTTGTTTTTATTGATGGTATTTTTTTTCCTTCAATGGCCTATTAATTCTGAAGGCCATTTGGGTTAGAATTCTTAATCTGAATTATGTTGTTATTCATGGCCTCATTTTGTGTCTTTTCATCATCTTCTTTGTCTGATGGCTATTTTAAATAAGGCTTTTAAGAACAGGATGGATGGCAACAAAAGAATGTGTTTACTTTATCCATTGTTGTGGCCTGATTCCACTACATTTAGCCTCACTGAGGCATGCATTAGATTTCAAGTGTCCCATTCATCCCAGCGCAACTAATTGCAGAGCAAAATAGACCAAATGTGAATGAAGATTCAAAGAATCCAGTTTTCAGTAATTATTGAAGCAAATAAAAACGTTTTGGTTTGGTGACTTCTCCTTTAGTGCATAAAGGCTAGATGTGAGTCCTATGGGGAGGTCACTATGCACTTGAATATAAAAAGTGACCACTGTATACCAGAAAAGATGTGGTTTGGCAAAAAAGCTGAGCTGATCAGAGAGGATGAGCTCTTATGATACTGGAGTTGAGATTCCTTTATGTGCTAAATACAGCCTAAAGTATTCTCTCAGTTCAGTAACGGGAAATATTTACATAATGGAAATATTTGAAATGGTATTTATTTTGCTTTTCATGAAGGTATACATGGAAAAACCTGGTAAATTTGAAGTTTCCCTCTAGAAATTCCTCAGGAGCTTAGTTTTCTGTCCAACAAATTTTTAGGCAAAGATAGATACCATCTTTTACTAAAACTTCTAGTACAGTTAGCAGAGGAGATAAACTTCTTTGCACATCTTTAAGGTTTGAAATAGAAACAGCAAGCTTCAAATATAAACTGAGTTTAATTAGCTGAATCTTTTAGACCATGAGACAAAAAGTATTATGTCTGTTGGAAATAGAGGGGATGTTACTGAGGGATGGTAAGGTGGAGGAAAACAAAAGGATAGTTCATACCCTCCAGAACTTGAAGATATTAGTAGGAGTGCAAGTGAGCATGAGACAGAGAAAGTTTTTAAATTAATAACTGTATGGAATATGACATTTTTGGTATTCAGTAGGTTTACAAACTCTAGTTCCCAAGCTCATGTCTGGAAATGTTTTGCACATTTTTCTTGAGATCAGGGCTGAGAGATCACTGATAGAGTGGTTGCTTTGTGGGGAAATACTCTCATGTGAGTCGCTGGGGCTTTCTGTCCTTTAGTCATCATCCAGGAATTCATTTTAATGTGTTACTGTCTTGGCGAAGACTTTTGGTGCATTGAGAAATGCAGCTGTCAAACCTTGGGATCCTGATGGCTCTGTTTTGGGGATATTTATTATGATGATTTTAAAGGTGTGTCAGCAAGTTGCCAAAATTTATGATCTGGAATTAGTCAGCACATGTCAGATTGTGACATTCTCCTCCTATATATAAACATGGTTCAGACCCATGAAGAGCTTGCAGTCTAAATAGCTGAAGTAGGCAAAAGACTGCACTAGTATAACTCAGTTTTCTTCTTGCCTCTGAGTAAAATATAGCCTGTGCAATGTAAGACCAGGCATGGAAATAAAAGCTGGCTCTGAACAACACAGCAGGTCAGCGTGGCATGGTTTCTGTGCTCTGCAGACGCAGAACAGCCACTTTGTAATGTAGTAATTACTCAAGGGTGGCACTACATGACGTGGTTATGCTGCATCTGGAACCTCAGCTAAACTGTCTTTAGTCACAGGGTGTCCCTGAACAGTTCTCCCTGCTCTTAATTTACAGTTGTTGCACTCACTCTGCACCTTCTGCAAGGGAGCTCTTTGTCTTGGTAGGGCTGACGGCCACTCCTCCATTAAATCCTTGAGCAAAGCACTCTTCTAACTAGAAGTAATCAGCCCAAGAGAAAGTCACATCCACATCTGATGTAAAATGGATTCTCTCCGTCTGGTTTGGACTCTCCCCTGGTATTTTGCATCTGACTTCTATTATCTGTGTCTGATTTAGAGGATAAACATCCTAGGGCAGTGTTTGCACAGTACCACATGCCATGACAGCAGTCAATAAATTGTAGGAGGAGGTGATCACACGGGATTGTTCCCAGCTTCACATCCCTGATCCCACTATCCACAGATCCCAAGCAATGCAGAGGAGCTGTGTTTTCTGAAGGGGACGGTGTTCTACACTTGAACAGATTTCTCTTTGAACTAGTATTTTCATGCTAAGGGATTTTAAAACATAACCATTCATAATCTAATGAGGGGGGTTTTGCTAGCTATTCACTCCTTAATAACTCAAACCTGTTACAGACATTAAGACATCTAGGACAGTTGTACAGTCAAACAATAACAAAAAAAAAACCCAAACCAAACCAAAAAACCCCAAGCAAATTCCTCACCCTACCTCAAACCCAAATGACTTCAAAACTATTTTTTCTCTCCCTCTTGATCTCTTTTTTTCCCTCCACTCACCACCTGCCTTTGCTTTCATTACACTCCCTTTTCTGTGCTCCTTCCCCACAAACTCATGCTTCTTGTGCACTTCTTGCTTTTCTTGGAAGGCACGGTATAGCCACAAATATCCATAATCATCTCCTTCAATATTTGAAAATACTTAGGCATGACTGTAACACAAAAGAAACCCTCAATTGGGTAGGATATGCTCTTAATTTTGGTTTATTCAAGCTATCTTGCAGAGGCCTGGTTTTTACACCTTCTGAATTTTTATTGTTCTTCCACAGGCACTAATGAAATACAAATACTGTTGATTTGAAAGGCAGCGTTTACATTTAAAGGACAGAATGCACAAGGTCAGCAGAGTCTCTGTCCCTTACAGTTATTTTAACCTTTTTTCCAACTCACCCCTTGGGTTTTATGGTATCCTGTGTTGTTTTCTTCCGTTTCCCATAAACAGTAAGAAAAGCAGATTTTCCCTACCCTCCCCCTCCAATAGAAAACTGCAAAAAAAAATCTATCTGTGTGGATATGTTAAACATTTGCAAATTATTAGGCATGATGTCTAATGGCCTATGCTTCTTATCTGAAATGCATAGATTCCCTTCTATCACAAGTTAAAATCTCAGCATTACTGAAATATACATTCTCTGGTTTTCAGAGACAGTCGGATGGAATGCCTTTCTACTTACTCTGCAGTTCCCATTAAGGTTAACAGGCATATTTCTTTTTGCTTCCATTGGATTCGACTTGATACACATGTGGGATCCTTTGATAATCTTAAAAAGACACCCTTCTTCTTTAAAAGCACTTTAGAGCTTTAATGATCTCACGATGCTTTTTTGTGTCTCTGTGGCCAAAATGTTATCTAATACTTCTTGTAAATAATACAGGATAGCTCTTTACTCTGTAAGTGACCTCTATAGCATATGCTAACCATCTATTTGAATATACCTTGCCCACAGGGTGTTTTGCTGGAGTCACAGGAAAGCATTAGGAAGCAAAGCAGAACTGCCATGCCCTTGCTTTTCCAGAGCTCAGAAACAACTGTGTCTGTTCAACTACTGGGCAAGACAAAACCTGGGAAAGGGAAAGGTGAAAGAGGGAAGAGTTGGTATCGTTATCTTTGCTTTCCAGTTCATCAGTCCAAAGACGTATAGGAGCAAGTAATTTGTCCTGGGGAGCCTCTGAGCAATCCCTATTGCAATGGAGATTTTTTCATATCTGCTTCAAAGGCCACTGTAAACATACCACAGTGAATTGTAATGTGTCTGTGCGTATATTTGTTCCTACTTCTATTTATAGATACAGTATTTAAATCTTTGAGCCCTTAGCTCACATCATATGCTAACTAGTTTCTTTGGGTACTTTTTCCATAAAAAGCATGAAATCAGAGCTTTGGATTCCTTTTTATAGCTACGTTTTAGGTCCGTAGGAAGTGTTAAACAACTGTTGGAATACAGCCTTGTGTGCAGAGCTGTCTGATCTAAAGGCATTCAAAGGAGTGGGCTGCAAGGCTTTAAAGTCCCAGCATGCCCGTGCACTTCACACACTTCAGCATGGCTTTCCCCTGTGAACATTAGGATTTCTGCCATCTGTCAATCACTTTAGCAGGATGGGTTTAGCGGTGGGACATGGGGAGGGCTCAGCTGTTCTCCCTCTGGCTTTGGCCCCCACCCCTGTGGCCCCTCGGCAGCACTTGGAGAGCAGCCCTGCACCCTCCGCTTTGGCCATCAGGCAGCAGCTTTGCATGGCAGCGCAAAAAGCAAGAGAGATGGGGCAAGGGAGAAAAAGCCTCCCTTCCCTGCCTGCAGGCCTATGGGCATGTCCCTGCAGTGGGATCCAGGTGGGAGAGGGCACTCACCGTCACTCTGCACTCTTGAGCCTCCTCCTGCTCCCACCTCATCCTTGGCTGACGGCAATGGTGGTTAAGCCATGTCTTTGGGATCTCCTGAGTAAATGTGGGGTACTCTCCTCTGTAACATGGAGCTGGTGGCTGTTTTACAACTGTCGTCAGTGGAATAGATTGCTTTTGTAAACTAAATAAACCAGGAGGGTGATCAGCATAATTCAGATCCAGGGTCTAATGGAGGAGACTTGAAAGGTTGGCACCTACTGTGCGTCCCTCTGCATGCGTGTCACGCAAGGGACGCTAAACACATGCACGTGGCTTCAGATTACTGCAGTTCTTGAGCTTTGTTTGATGTCAGTAGGAAGTGTGAAAATCTAAAGTAACTGATCATCTGCATGTGTAACATCAGAAAGCAGAGGAGCGAGCTTCCCTTCATTTCTCCAAAGATAGATTCTGTTCTGTTCCTTCTTACTACAGCTGGCCAGATAATTTACATCTATCTTTCCACCATTTTCTGTGTTTCTAGCAGTATCTGAAAGAATTGAACCACCTGAATACTGAGGCTGCTAGCTCACAGTGTCACTCAAATCTTCCCCTCTCTCTAACCTGTACAAAGCTAGTGTGACTATTATCGCATTTAAGACAAATAAGGTTATTAAAAATGTGTTCACCATTTCTGATATGTACAGCGATCCCAGTAAAAACTATGTTTTAACAGTTGGCAAATTCTGGTTGTTGGCGTTTTTTTGGCAGGTACTTGCATACTCAGGCGCTACATTACCATGAATATTCATTTTGGTTGCATTGCACTTCCCCATCAATGACGAAGAGAGATTAGCTAAAACAATATTTTATTTCCTACTTTAATGGTGAGTACATAGCATTAATTATATTATTAATCCAACTAGAAACTCTTGTACAAAGCTATTTCAAGCCATTACTTGCCCTGTTGTAATTGATGGATTACTGCATTGCCATTTAATTTAGTATTGTTTTCAAGGCATTACATTCAGTTTCATTCAAGTTAATTGTATAGCCGAAGAAGGAAAGAACTTGCTTCATGAGCATGAGTGATGCAAGCACGGATTCCTCCTGGTTTCAGATGTATAATGAGATGTGATCCACATAGCAATTCTGTACAAGGCCTTCCAGTTAGCATTACCTTGCAATTTATGGCAACAAGAAATGAGGGAATGGACCAGAAGATTGCATGGCATTTGGATTCAGCATTGTGATAGTCTTCTCTGCAAATGGAAATTAACATCAATTATTCAAATCTAGTTATGCTTTCAACCCTCTTAATTGCAAAGTGTTTTCCATTCAGTGATCAAGCCCAATTCCCTAAACATAATAGCAATTATAACTGTGCATCCAGAGGACAATGTACTCCCTTTGGCCCAATTTTCAGCTCTGATATGACCTCTTTATGCTGCTTTTTACACAGAGGGGCTGTTAAGCTGGAGCAACTGTTCTTTTTGCATAGAACATATCCCAGGGCTGTTGAGAAACATAGACTATAATCTTTTTTACTGCCCCAGCATAAAACCAGAGAAAACATAATAGGTGGGATTCAGCTGCCTAGACACAAATATGTAGACCATTTTAGATAGAAGCCCTTAGGTACCTGAGACACCTTCACAAGGGTAGCGAATGTGGTGTAGGACTGGGGAGGGTCTGTGGCAGCTGGAGGCAAGGCTGGAGGCAATACTCTAGGGTATCAAAAATAGCACAGTGGTTACTTGCCTGAATTACCCTGGTTTTGCCTGGCAACTGGGACAGCTCTTCTGGGCTATGCAAGGCTAAATGTAAATGATGTTATTCTTAAAGCTGAAAATTGCTTCATGCACTGGATTGCGGAAGGGCATAATGAAGTTTCTTTCTCCTTAGTGCAATTCCTATTTTTTATTAGAGTAACTTCAGGCAACTACTGTCCATTTTCTAGCTTTTCTGTGGCAGAAATGATGATTCTGTTGCATTCTTTGAGTGTTTAGTCCATATGGGTTTCAGAATTTGAAAATACTGCACACTTTACTGCAAATAAACAATAATGCACAGTGTGTCTCTCGAACTACAGTCAGATCTTTACTGAGTGGACAATAAACACCAAGGCTCAATATGAAGTCCCAGTCCTCTGGTTAACCACAGTAAGAACTTGGTCGAAATGTGCCATGTCTCCTTCCCAGGCACCTTCCCTGATTATGTATCTGTAACATGAGAGTAGAAAGGCCAGGGGGCAGCTGGTGATATGTTTGGCATAGAGAAGGTGTCTTGTCTGATACTCAGGGACAATTCCAAGTCTCTCATTCCTTTGCTTATAGTAAACAGTTGCATGTGACATCAAAAATCAATGACGTGTCTACTGACAGAGAAGAAAACATTAACTTTTTTGAACCAAGTGGTTAGCTGAAGTTGGTGTCCTGTGGATTCTATTTATTAGAGATAGAAACAGTTGATGGAGCCAGGTAATTCCTGGCTGCATTCTCCTTTGATTAAAAAAAAAAAATGAAAACAAAAAAAGAAAAAAAAAAAAAAGTCTCAGTCTTCTGAACTCTTTAGGAACCAAATCTGGGATTCATTATCCTTGGTTACAGTTCACTATTTCATACCGGTATCTAATGTAGAGCCCTCCTTCTCCAGGTTTTACCACTTGTGCTTTTGAGAAACAAATTATTTTCTCGCTGCCTTTTCCATTCCCTGATGTGATGTTTTGGATTCATCCTAAAACAAACACACAAACAAACAAACAAATTCAGTCATATCTCTTTGGTTAGATTTCAGCCAGTACTGATTGGCCTGCATTTGGGCAGTGACTCCTGGTTCAGCTCTCTCTGAGAGAGAAATGTGGTTTATATATTTGTTCTGAGCAAAGGTGGGTTGCTTTTTCAACCATCTAAATTATAACTTCCTAGTAAAACAGTGCAGAGGTATGAATAGTCAATGACAGGGATGGGCTTCAACCTGAAAAGGTAGGATCCTCCTTTTGGAAACTCCTGTTTTGGGTGTGTTTAGATAGGAGATTTTGTTGGCTACAGCAGTTTACCCTTCTAAAACAGAAAGGCTGCTTCCTAAATGTATCAGAGGTTGGAACAAGGATCAGTCTTATATCTCCAATAACAACCTGTAGAGACTGGGGAAGCTGCGACGGTTGATGCCACTTTTTCCTTGTTTTCAAAGTTAGTCCTTCACATCCAGAGGATTGGCCCAAGATCTATGCAACACCTCCTGCAATGTAAGCTTCATTTTTAGGGATTAGGGAGGTTTTTACTTGTGCTCAGAGGATTTCTGTTTTGTTTCTCTACAGAGGCATGATTTTCAAGCTTTGAAAGAAGTGGAAATGCTGCTTGACAGAAGGAAGCTTGAACACCTTGCTAACACTTATGCAGAGTCCACTCCTTTTATGAAAGGCTGCTGTTCATGTATACTGAAAGCTTTGTTTTGTATTACTCTACAGGTGCCTATGGTAGGTTATTCTATTTATTATAATTGGAGTCTAGATGTAATGATAGACATAGTGAGATTATAGTTTATCTCATCTTATAACTTACCACGGGTTGTATATATGTGTATATTTCTGGTGGAGCGTATCACTGGTATCTGGACACTGATCCACAAGAAATGAGATGCATTAACTGCAATAATCAGACTGTTCTCCTGAAACCCATTCGGTATGGTCTGTTCATTCTAATAGATACCTTTTTATTCATTATTACTTTAGAATGAATCTCTCATTCAAGGAAAAAAGAAAAGAAGGAAAAACCTGCAACACAGAAAAATTACTCTAATGGTGATAAGACATGGAAACATTTGCCATGGGCACTGGTTGGAGTAGTTGTAATATATTTATGTCATGATATAATGGCGTACTGTAGGCTGTTCTTGTATGCATTGTCATTCTAAGCTCATTTGTCACTTGTCTGTGTAAATTCAACATCTTCCTCATCTGGGGCAGTTTATATATCTCCTTGCAGTTGACTGTAAACAAATTGCAAGTGCTGCTTGGCAGGTGACAGATAGATCCAGTTGGTTAGGTAAGGCTGTTGCAGTCTCAGTGCAATATGAAAAATTTACACATTTGAGAAACTCCAGGCTGCTGCTTCCTAGTGTAAAATTTGGGACATGACAGCAGATGTCAGATTTAAAAAGGAGAAGAATGAGATTCTGTGGGGGATTGAACTAGCTTGTTTTCTTCTTAGGAAAAAAAAAAGTCCAGACACTTAGCTGGCTTGCTGCTGTAATTGGTTGCTTTATGCACACTGTGTGAAATGAGCCCATATGTGTGGACTGTGTTGCTACACTCTGCTAAGGTAGAGTTTGGTTTCTGATTTTCAGCATATGACAGCCTCTGAGCCTTACATGGCAGTCAAGCAAAGGCTCCATTGTGTATGACTGCATTGAGGTGCTTGGATCCTCCCCAGCTTCAGATTGGCTGCGCACACACTCTGCCGTAGAGCTCACTGCAGCCCTGGGGCCTCAGCATATCTCTGCCTTGGATGATGGAAAACTTTAATAACACATACGAAATTAATTTGGACCTTCTGCTAACACAAGTCTTTGAAGTCAGTGGGAAGCACTGAGGATTTTTGGCATGCCAGTTCTTTATTTCTCTATATTCAGCTACTATACCTATTGATTTCAGTTGATGTGAGTCACTGTTGTTTCCACAAGCACCTCTTTTAATATGTAAAAGCCATATGTATTTGTTACTTCTCGGTGAGCAGCCTCTCACCTCTCAGTTTGGTGAAAGGTGCTATGCAAAAAGAATAAATTGGTACCATCGCTCTTTATGCCTTGCTAAGATAAGACGCTAACCATATGGCTCCAGTGCTGGGCTCTGAGAAAGCAGCTGAGAGCTGGGAGGTTTGGAGGGGGTTGGTTTGTTTGTTTGGTTTGGGTTTAGTAGGCACTTCTTTTAATTATTTCTTTTTTCCTCTGCTCACTTAGAGCCAAAACCTTGTGGTTCTGTATGTAATCGTGCTAGTCTTTATTCAGGAGAAATCCTATGGTAGTCTATAAGAGCATAGGAAAGGTTCCTGGGGTTGTCAAGGGCAGCCACAGCCTGCCTTGTGTTATCTAATGACATTCACAGATTCACTGAATTCCCTTTTCAGTTAGGCTCCTTGTGCTGCCTATTACTTCTACTAGAAATTTGCTTAAAAACTTCACTTCTCTGGAAATCTCCTCATTTTCTGTGCAAGATTATTCCTGGCTATGTTTTCCTCCTCTTTGTGTGCAAAAGACTACACTGTCTTTCAGTGTAAATAGCTTTTCTTCTGAATATTTATCCCTCTCTTCCCATAACACACACAGAGGCACATTTGAAAAATATACATATCAACTTACACTAACAGTAATTTTTTCTCTAAGTGAACAAATGAAGCCCTTTTAGTCCTCATATTAACCTAGACACCCTTTTTTCTTTCTATTCCAGTTTGAATCTGTCTTCCTTGACTGTACATGACTGGAACTACACAAAGTATCCCTATAGTATTCTACATAAATTGTCATCAGGATCTTATACAATAGAGTTAATATTGCATCTCCCTATGGAAATATTTGGTTTGCATTGTCGTACAATCATATTAGCTTCTTTAAAATAAAAAAATGCACCAATGGTTCATGTTCATCCTGCTTATATATTCACCATCTAGTTTATGCAGCTAATATACCTGTGTTTCTCCTCAGTCATTTAGAAATGCTGATTGTGCATAATAAATTAAAAACCAAGATGGACAGAATAATAGAAAAATATGTAATCCAGCACATAGCATATGGAGTTGGAGGGTCTAGCACCTGGTCTCAGCAATTTTTTTCCCCAAAGACAAAGCATATAGAAAAGGTCTCTTCCGGCTGCTTTTTGAAAATGCAAATTGGAACTCAAGTTAACAGGTTAACCATTTTTAATACTATTGTATAGTTGACACGAATCAACCCAATTCTTACTTCATTAGTTGAAAAAAGGTTTAGTAACTGCATTCTATATAACTTTGAAATATCATGAAGGTCAAAACAAAGGGCATTTTCATTAGTGATCACTCTGCATCAGCATTTCAGTGCAAATATTCAGGAATATTTGCATTATAGGATGAAAAGATCTTAGAGATTTCCTTATTATAAATAATGCTATTGTATTGGAATCCATCTATTCTTAGTACTAACATCTGTTCAGTTCAATAATGTGTGTAATTGTCATTTTTATAAGACTAACTTACATCTTGAATTTACTTTCCATTTTAACCTTTACAAATATTATCCATAAACAGAAGTGTACAGCTCATTGGCTCAATAGTCATACCAATCTCTGTATTAATTTTGTCCCCTTTGTTTATATTAAATATTTTAAAATAGGTTTTCATTATGATTTTGAATTATCAGAAATATGATTTGAACAGATCCATTATAACCTTCTATATTTGCATATTATTCTAGAAACACATTCTTAGCATGAAAAAAAATACATAGCCAAAAAAATTGTGATATCCTCAATCTTTTTTTTTTATTCTCTGCCTGTAATTTTGAAACCTCTGCAAATCAGCATTGTTTAATGTGCTGACCATTACTTTTGGTGAGAAAGTGCATATTTGTGTGCATATATCTAGATAAATAAGGGTAGCTACCCAAAGGACTAGCTATGGATACATTATTTATTATGAGTTACTGATGATCTTATAGCTCATGAGTGACAGAGCGAAACAGAATGACGAGGTGGTATGAAAGCTCATCAATAACTTGAAGCAATAAATAATGTATTTGTCGTCTGCCAATTGAATATGGTTTTTATGCATTAGTAATTTTTTTCATGTGTTTAGTAATTATTTTGGAATGAGATAAGGAATTGCATCATCTAGATTCAAGGAAGTATTTAAAAAATCTCATTTTATTCTGTGGCACACCTTTGGTTTTGTTTAAATCATACAGAGAGATACTAGAGATGAGCAACTAGTCTCAATGAATAATTTATCTGAATTTAACCTCCTTTTCTACTATTGGAATATTCAAACAATAAGCCACAACTTATTCTGATTCATATGTTATTAAAATTTTATTTGACAGATGTCTTTCTGAGTTTTTATTTCATGTCTTGACAGTGATTATTTAGAAATGGAGCTATGTACTCTATCTCTGCTGAAATAAATGGATACTTTTTATCTGATCCCTGATTAGCTGCAATTGGCCTCATGAATCCCATGGTACTTTGTGCCCTGGCTGCATGAAAACACAAGCAGTTCGTACATGAGCATTTTATGTACAAATGAAAATGTCAGTTTCTGCCAATTCTCAGGCATATGACTTTGAAGTTGCTTTCAAAGAACATATGGGTCAACTGTGAAAAGCTACTGCAGATATGGAATGAAATAACTTCCTCTAAAATTTCAAACATTTTTCTCCTGCAGGTTTTTAACTAAGTTCACCACCGAGGCTCCGCGGTTTACATCATTTTCTCTACTCTGTATGATGTGATCTGCCTTTTCCTGATGTTCACCTGCCCAGTCCTGAGACAATGATCTTCCAGTAGCTGCGTCTTTCACTGTGGAGTGGAGGTGAAACTAAATGTTAAAGGTGAGTCACAAAAAAATTTAGGTGCTATAGTACTCAATCTACTCTTATTCCTCTTGTGTTTTCTATAAAGACAGATCATTAAATTAACATATATGAGTGAAAGTATAATCCACAAATCCCTGTCAAACAGAAATTTATAATCCCAGATGCCTTCTACCTAATTCCAGACATGTAACTGGGGATCTTATGTGAGGTGAGCCTCACTCTCAAAATGTTTATTTCATAATAGCCACCAGTTTTGGCTCCCTTTCCATCACTACAGAGAAAGAGACAGGAAACACACAAGGACAATTCCGATCACAAATACTCTGGATTGTTCTCTAGATCATCTTGCTTGTTCTCATTGCTGAGCCCAGTGGAAGACCAGGAGGCCAAAACCAGGTTTTATCTAACTGAAATGTAGAGGACACCAGTGAAACAGGCATTTCTAGACACTGATAAACTTTATCCTATAGCAGCACGATGCCAAGGTAGTTAGCTCAAGGGGAAATTTCTACATTGCAGCTATCTGAATTTAAGTTAAATGAATCTTGGCTTATGTTATGTGCCTAAATATAGTGAGGTAATCTACATGACAGACTTTTTCAATGCGGTAGAGTATGTGAGTTTGGATAGTAACAATAAGCACTCAATTCTGCCTGAAAAGCAAAATTCCTGTTGCTTCACTGGGAGCAGCTCTGCTACCCACCTCACTTCTGCTTATTAAGGTTTTCATTATGTGTTGCATGTTAGATATATTCCTTGTCTGAAGTCCAGGCCAAATTTCTGATTTGATTTTTACTCAAAACCTCAGAACAAGGCTTTGAAGGGAAGTAAAATGGCCCCATGCTGACTCCCTGGTCCGGGGCATTTCTTCTTGGTATGTGACAGTTCCAGGCTGTCTTGATAAGCCCCTGCTTCACTGGGGCATTTGTTCACAATTAATATGAAGTAATACAAAAGATCTCATAAAAATGAACTCAGGCATATGCCCCTTTTTCACAGATTTCCACAAATAGTTTGAGAAGATATATTTTGGGGAATATTGGTGACAGGCAGCCTAATAATGTCATTTTATTTTCTGACAGAACAACGTTTGTGGAATCTCAAAGGCAGACTCCCAGGTAGCATAATTTGCCATCTCTCCCTTGGATCGCTACTGTTTTATTGCAGCTCAGGAATCTGGCCCATGACTCTTGTTCCACTCCAACTTTTGCGATTCTTATGTGCCCCATATATCCCTATTTTATTAAACCAAACAGAGAAGGAGGGGTGGGTATCCTTTGTGCCACTCCAGAAATACAAAACAACTTAATTAGCCAGAGCAGGCAGGTTTACAGCTGCTTTATGTTGACAAAAAGGCACAAAGGAGCCAGCAGCTACTACTGAAACAAGGTCTGTACCTGATAATGGCAAAAAGTATAAAGGAGTGTATGAATCGTAAATACATTTAGATTTGACAATAAGTCTTTTCATGGCCCTTTCCTAGAGCTGGATTCTATTTCAGTGCTCTTATTCAATGGAAGAAAAAAATACTTCTTTGGGGAAAAGTTCTGTTCTGAACTGACATCAGGGCTCAGCTCTCTGCGGTGTGATGCAGACTGTTCGCCCTCCATTGCCAAAAGAGCTGGGAAGTCAGAGAATCTGCAGTAAAAGCCTGATCAGTGTATATTTGAGTTGTAGTAACATAATGGTCAATCCTGACAGTAGTTTCATGCAGCTGAAAGATGCTGCTTTGAAGAGCCTAAAGCACTTGTGGACACTAAGAGCTCCTACCTGAAGCCCTGCTGTCTTTAAGGACCTTTTCTTTGGAGGAAGTCCTTTTAATTAGGCTTTGCTCCAATTCTCAGATATTACCTTTCAGAATACTGAAAATAAGTATTCTGAGAATCAGAAGTGCATATGCTACTTTGGCATTTTCTTTATTCATAACACTGCTGCAACCACCCTCCTCAAAAAAAACCCCAAAACAAAACCAAAAAAACCCAAGCAACCAAAAAAACCCAAACAAAAACCCCAAACAACCTTATAGCAGCAAATATAACTAATTGCATTAGGGGAAGAACTTTCTGATCAGTCATAATTTATTTTTCATGACACTATTTAACTAATATTCCCTCCCTCTACTCCCCCCGCCTAACCCTCAAAAGAAAAAAGGTGAAGGGAGGATGGGAAGGAGTTCACAAGCGAATGAACCTCTGCATCTTGAAAAGACTGCAGTTACTGAGGTTACAAATCACTTTAGTCCCCAAACAACACGGAGGATGCATTTGCCACGAGCAGCAGTGGGGTTAATAAAAATATGTTCTTCTGTATCTAGCTTATTTTATAAATGTCTTCTGCTTTTTCAAAATTTCTGTAATGAGCATGTTGTGCCTGTCAAGGGTTGGTTTCCTCAGTGAAACCTTCACAGTCACTTTTATCCCCAAAGTCTCAAACTTCTTGTCAAAACCTATAATTACCTCCCAGAGTCAAACCTGCCATTAATCATCTCAGAAAGACTTTTGCTAAGCCTTAGCACTCAGAGTGCTGAAAATTAGTAGGGACCTCCTGTATCTGTGGCACCTCTCTGGACTGTGTTGTCCTGTTTTGGGAAAATTGAGAATTAACTAAAATAAGTTTGCTGAAATGACAAGGCTTTCAAATGATAATACTGTATAATGTGAAGGCAATCCAGATGTCTTTCTTCCTCTTTCACTCCTTCCTTTTCTTTCATCAAAGGTAGACAAGCACCTTCTATCCTTTGCAACAAGACAGCTATAACAATTAGAGGGGGCATAATGTGTGAAATGTTTTTCCCAGTGTCTGTATTTTGCAGAAGGGACCCAGCCAAAAGGCTAAGAAGAGGATTTTTTTTTTCCTGTTTGGCTATAAAAAATCAATGTAAAAGCTGTTATCAGTATTAAATATTCCAGGGAGGGGAAAGGAACTTATTTAGGAAAAAAAAAGACACTGCATCTTTAATCAGAGGTGATTCTTCTTTTCCTTTTATTTTTCTTCCCTGTTCTTTTTCATTTCCATATTTCACTTTTTTTCACTGAGGAAAAAAAATCTGTGGGAGAAAAAGAAAGGAGAAATACTGATTGTTTAAAATAAAGTTCACAAAGCCTCCAGAAAATGACAAAAAATAAACTTTTTTTTTTTTTTTAAGAAAAAAAGCTTGTACTTGAAAAGAGAAATATATATTTGTTCTAAAATGTCAGGTAGCCTGAATATTAACATCAAAATAAATACACAGCTATTTTAATGATTATAAAAGCAGAGGAACACCTCCTTCTCTGTATCTTTAACCCCAATGTACACATTGAATTAAAATGACTAAGAAACTGAGAGTTTCAAGGACAGTAACATTTTGGTATTATAAGTATTCATCTACTTGATGTGGATAATTTGCCAGCATAGGTAAAAAAAACCATGTGGACAATTAATGTCATTTTCAGGTCATCTGCAGACTGAGAGCTCCATGGTCTTGTCTACACCATGATCATCATGTAAACAAAGACCAGTGATAAAAAGGAGTCCTGATGATTCTTCCTTACCAGCTAGCATTTTTCTCAGCACGTGGCAAATTATTTGATTTAACTAGGGTAGATTAAAGGCAAAGTTATATATTTTTTTTTTCAATCAGCTTTTTTTTTTTTCCCTTCATTTTTTTCTGGAAGAAGTGAACTAAGCTCCATGGAAGACATTTATATTATTTGAGACATTTATCATTTTTTTCCCCACTATATTTGAGACTACTATTGGTTGGTTAAACCAAAATAAAGTGAAAAGGTGTGATGGAGGAGCATGGATGGTAGACCACAGATGATCAAGCTCTGGAATAGGGAAAAAAAGGCTACCTATCCATCTAGCCTCTGGTGCTCCTCTCCAGGTACTGCTGTGCACCTGCATGCTGTCAAGAGAAGAGCTGACTTCAATGTAAAGACATCAAATTGGTTTTGGTGGATCATTGTGAAGAAGATTGGGTTCAAAGAAGCAAGTGGACACGTTTTTGGGTCCACTTTGTTTGTACTGATGCTGGTCTGGCATCCTAATAGTTGAGTGTAGCTACACATCTCAGTTGTGCCCTGTGTAGCTGGATACTGGGCTCAGGAGAATATGCTTTGGGCAAGAGCTAGTTCCTCAAGGGCCACAATGTTAAATCTTCCCATAGGTTTTCTGTACTCCAATTTAAGCCATTACAGAGGAATGCAATGGTAACCCATATATTCATCCTGCCCCACACTGGATATCCCAAGTAGGGGGTCCCCAGTGCTGAAATTCCCTGAGTGTATTTCTAAGCTGTTCTTTTCCCATAGAACACATGGGGATTTTAAAGACCTAAAAGCTAAAGGTGGTGCCATCAGTTTGGGACATGTGGGTCCTAATGTGAATGATCTGATAGTTCCCTGAAATTCAGAACTCATCTGAAGCTTTATTTCCAAATCCATCACTATCACTGGATTCTAAGAAGACACTAGTTAGAAACATGATATAAAAAACTTCACCGTCCAAGTGGCTAAAGGTTTTGTAGCCATTTGTAGGTAACTCAGAGGAAGTGGATGCACGCAGTGAAGGAAGAAAAGAAGGGCATTATGTCATAAACCAAGATGGACACTATGGAAGTTCTGCTAGAATAGAGCTAAATGATTTGCGTTTGGATAAGCATTTAAGTCAGAAGTGTAAGGCTAATTGGAAAATGATTATTCAGCACAGGCCAAATGATAGTGAAGATAATGAGAAGGCTGGTTAGTGAGTTGAGAGAAATTAGAAGGATGAACCTGCTGCAGTTTGTTGTGATTCCTGGAATGAATATCACATGGGAAATATACAACTGGAAATATTTTAGAAATTCATGTGTAGAATTGTATCTGTAAAAATGAAAAGGAGTATAAAATAATTTTCTCATATTTGCTGATGGTAGGTGAAGTGAAAAAAGAAAAAAAGCTTTAATTTAGGGAAGAATCATGGGATCACAGAGTACATAATTCCAACCATTTTTATCAGCTGCTGAAATTTGTCTCATTCTTTGCTGAATCCTGCACAAAGACCCTTGATTTTGTGCAGGCTTTTCATCCTACCTATCCAGGTAACTTCCCTGCAATTCCAGCTGTCCTTACACTCTTCCACTGCCTGAGATGGTGTTGGAGTTTCAGAAACTCTTCTGGTTTTTTTTCTGTTAAAGGAATTTTTCCCCATACGGGTTGCTAAGGGGACAAATGGCTGAGTACTTAAGATAAACAAAGGCTGGCTATGGGGTGGGGGTGCATCGGACTTTTTTTTTGTTT
>JAVJGG010000031.1:20691706-20721692 GCA_035590195.1 Aviceda cuculoides
GGAAGGGGGGTTGCATCTGCCATTCCAGGGGGGGCTCCTGCCTTCCTTGGCAGACACCTGTCTTTCAAACTAAGACAGATGGCTTTCAGTTACTGCCTTGCTTCAGTGACTGGGATATTTTTCTTATCGCTGGTATTCCTCTCTCCATACCCCAACTCCCTCACTGGTGCCTTGCACTGAGAGCTGCACCCCCATTTTTCAATGACTCTGAGATCTAAAAATCTAATCAAACTGTTTTCTAATCTCTGTTTCTCAGTTTGTGTGATCTATCAAGACCCATTTTCCACTTGAAAGGGTAAACAGATAACCATCTCTACCAACAGCATTTTTACTGACAGCAAGGGACAATCATGAGCCTGTGACTACAAAATCTGTAACTCGACTAAGGAAGTTAGGCAGACTTTCGCATGGCTATCAAATTCAGTTCTGAAGCAGTTACGCAAATTCTTTTCTGTTGTTTGTATGCATCGTGCCAATATGTTTCTGTGCACTTATATTATGCTTTTATGTTTTGGATGCTTTTTATGTATTTATAATTTTTAAGTAGGATACATTTTTAAATAATTTTACAAAGACATATCTTATAATATGAAAAATACAGAATCTGCCAAGGGGTTAAGTAAATTAAAGCAGTAGGCAAAAGTGAACTGGTTAGGCAGAACATTGATTTGTGAAGAGAAATATTATGGCTGATACAGAAATCTGTATAGGAATTAGAGCCATAAAATGGTAAGTTGATTCTAGGGTGCTACAGACAGAGTTTACATCTCTAGGGTAGTTAAAATAAAATAACACAGAATCAGCAAATGTTTTTATACGTTGGAGAATCCTATAACAAGGCAGGATATTTGATCCTGGCAGAGTTTTAATTACTCAGATGTTGATTTGGATGCCACTCAATACAAAAATGAAGAGGAGGAACACATTTTGAGAGGTATTTCAGGATTGCTTTCTTCCACAGCTTATTGAAGCATTCAGATGGTTAGAGGCTGTTTTGGACCAAGTCCTAGAAAATATACCAAATATGATTAATAGGACTGAAGCAAAGAAACACCCAGGACATCACAATATTATTAGTTCAAAATATTCTTGGGCGTTGGTGGAAGCAAAGTGAGCATTCTGGACCACAGGAAAGCTGAGTTTGAGAAAACATGAAATGCCCTAACACGTTTTGGTTAGTACTTTATTGGTCAAGATTTTATTATGCAGAGTGAATCTAGTGGAGACTCTAGGAAGTGTTTTAGAAACAGTTGGTGATGCAATTAAAATCCATCCTGGTTCAGTCTAGAGGGAAAAAAGACAACAGATGCAAGTTTGTTTAAGTGGCAATGTAAAAATAATTATAAACAGAAGGCTTCTTTAAAAATATATACAAAAAGTAGTGAGGGGTGGATTGGGAAATCTCTAAAAATAAGCATAAGCAAGTCAAGAACATAATTAGCAGTACTGAATGTTGAATTGTAAAGGGTATTTCAACTAACAAAGGATTCTGCTGCTGTTTCTACAGTAAATGAAAAATAAAATGGGAAAGTGATCTACTTAAAAGGGAGATTGGGGAACCCAAAAAAGCCTAATAAAATAACAGATTTTGAAAAGAGAAGGGAGATGACAAGCTGCTCAGGGCAAGGATTACATTTCCTAATTAAACCAATTATCAACACTTAGCGTTGCATTTAACACATTCAGAGCTCTGCACTACCTGCTAACAGATGCAGGGGAGTAATCATGTAATCAGAGTAATCGTGACTCCATTTTACAGACAGGGAAGCAGAGGCAGAGATGAGCTAAGGCTGGTGCAGAGCAAATTGGTAGCACTGGTGAAATTAAGTCTTTTTGATTGACAGTTCCCTGTCTCTCTGTTCCCATTCTTATTGGATTGCCAAATTCAGATTATAGGCAGGGGGACATAACAAAATGGCTCAGCAAAGCAAGAGAACAGGAAGAAAATTAACCCTCCAGTTTTACAAACCCTTCCACACTGGCAGGCACTTTTCCCAGCCACAGTGAAGCCAGCTGTGGCACAGGTTTCCACCTAACTGGAATACTTTGCATGAGGGGGTCTAGGGTTCCTGTAGGTATCAGGAACATGTGGAATAATTTGGGATATCCGAGGAGGCAAGGACCTGGACACACTCACTAGGGGAGAGATCACATTCATGTTCATGTCATACAGAACCCAACCTGTATGCCTAGGCTACAAACAGGCTTCCTTCTATCCTTCCTTCTTTCTGTCCTTCCATCCTTCCTTCTGTGCTCCTGCCGCTGGCTGACTTGTACACTCCAAGAGAAAAAATTTGGACACCAGCTTGTAGAATACGTATGACTTAAAATTATAAATGTTTCCAGCGGTTTCAAAAGACCACTCATCTACTTGAAGCTGAGAACAAGTTTAAGTTATTAAATGATTCAGGGCCATGGTCTTCATGATGTAGACCTGATCATAAAGGAAAATTTCTAGTTTCTTGAGGAAAGAGAAATACTAGAATGCAAATAATTCATAGCTATGGAAGTTCAAGAAAATGAAGACAGAAACAGATGAAGTCTTCAGTAAATTACTTTCCAAGTTCCTTGATGAGAACACTGAAAACCTGCAAACATAATGTCATTAGTCTGAGATAGGTCTGAGACATCAGTTATGGAAAAATATTAGCAAAAATGTATAGGGTCATTGATGGAGCATGCTGTGGTACTTAATTTCTTTAGAGACAAGTAACATAAATTTATGGGAGTCTGGCATTGCTTAATTCAACTGTCATTTTCCCCCCAGGTCCTTTCCAACCTAAATGGTTCTATGATTCTATGATTCTATGATTCTATTATGTGGTATTGTCTGCATTCAGTATAGGAAGAACTGACGTAATTTTATTTTTTTAATGTATACCATTTTCACCCCTGACAGTGATTAATTTAATGAAGCACTTGGTGAAGAAGGCAAAGATATTCTTATCCTTTTCCTTTGAAGACTGAGCCTGTTCCCACCATTTCATGAGGTGGTGCTTCTAGATATATGGTTTGCATTTGCCCCTTCCTCTGTTCTGGCTGTGGCAGAGAGGTAAGATGAGCTGGCCCTTCTGTGGGGCTCTGTGTGGCCACAGCTCGGCTCCTTGCGTCAGATGCTGCTGAAACACATTGCTTCTGGCTTTGACATATTACACATCACTTTTGAAAGTGGGACTGAAGCTTTTGGGTCAATTATTCTTCATCAGAGGTAGTGCTATTTTTCTGTGTGATGATTTTGTGGTTTTCAAACTGCTCAAATAGTTTCTGGAAAATATCAGCAAAAAGGTTACTACTGAAGGAACACAATTCTGGATTAAGACCAGCCAAACAGAAGCGTCCAAACAAATATGTCAAAATAATTTAGATTTTGAGACAGATTTTGCTTGTAATCTGCTTTATGATGTATTTCTTTTTTTCAGTTCTTTTCTTTCCTTTCCTTCTCTTCAGTAAATTTTCTAAAAGCCTGATGATATGATTTCACGGATGGAGTCACGCACTTCACTCATAAGAGAGAAGTATCAATATGTTTATTGATATAAAACAGTGATTTAACAAAGTTTGATAGTAAATGTCACAGTGGTTTAACTGATATTTGCTGCATAGAGGACAGGGTCAGACAAAACTGTCAGGGACACTTTCCTGTTGAGTCACGAGGTTCAGAAAGGACACCCTTGTGTTCTAAACTCCTTCTCAGAGAGGAGTCTAGGTGTGTCTGGATGCACTCCTAGTCCCAGACTTGGTCAATGGTTTATGTCTAAAGGATTATATATGCATAATCAATCCTTTATAT
Source organism: Aviceda cuculoides (assembly GCA_035590195.1). Classification (NCBI taxonomy): domain Eukaryota; kingdom Metazoa; phylum Chordata; class Aves; order Accipitriformes; family Accipitridae; genus Aviceda; species Aviceda cuculoides. The sequence continues at coordinate 20,695,497 of JAVJGG010000031.1, forward strand.
CACTTAGCTAAGATTTCAAAGTTTAGCATGCTATTAATCACTTATTGAGAATCTGTTGCGGCAAGGAATCTCTCGACCTTGAGGAGTAACCTTGAGAGGTGTCCCTACTCAAGGGGAGATCCTGGCGTGCAGCCCACTGCCATGCAGGGGAGCTCAACAGGCCCTGGGCTGTCCACTATTTATGGAGTAAGATGATTGACTCATAGTCATATTTACATACTGACTACAGTTGTTAGTTTCTTCCAGATCTGGCCTGAGTCAGACATTGACCAGCGCTGTGGTTAGGTGGGCACCTTGTTCAATTTAGCCCTTGGCTATTGTGTTGTTATCTGTCTCCCCCAAATCCACTTTGAGCCAGATGCAGCCATCATGACCAGACCACCACTGGTGGTTATCGCTTTAGCAGGGCTATGGGAAATACAGGTCAGGTTGGGGGAGGCGGGGGAGGGGAGCATACCATCACATATGGTTTACACAGGTCTTGAGGAAGGGGTTTTCTCTGTCTGTCAAACAGCAGAATGGTACTGAGGTTTCAGAAGACTTTTGCCTTCACCAGCACTCTCACAAGGTTGTAGAGTACTGAACATATAGCTGTTCAACAGGTGTATAGTCTTCTTGGTCAAGGACTGCTACCTGTGCAATAGTAATCCTGGAGTTAAGTGACTGTTGCAGGATTACTGTTTCAGTTAGAAGCCAGATTCATCTATAAATATTCACTGCAGTGTCTGGAAAATCAGACTTACAGTCTATTAGCAAGTTATTTGCTATTCATATAAATATCTTACTCTTTATTCAATCTACCTGATACTGTGTTCCCTTTCTCTTAAACTGTGGCTCTTTCGCATGCAGCGTTAGGGTTTGTGCCTGAGGAAGCAGTATGTTTCAGGAACACACAAACAAAATATCAAGGTAATTCTGGAAATACAATGTGATGACTCAGCCAGTGACTTCACTTGCAAAAGTGATTCCTAAGTGTCGGAGCCTGGCTTTGCTGCTGAGGAATGCACTGAGCAGTATCTTACCCATGGAGCTTGTGATTCCACTTGCTTTGCCAGTTCCACATCCTGAGCTTTCTCCAGCTGCTTGCACACATTGACTTCTACTTTCTATAGTATGTGGCTCACTGAGGATACAAAAATCCTTTAATGATGATAAATATCTACCTTACAAAGGCTTCATGACCCAGTTAGACACTGCATTTCACCCTAGTGTCAGTTGAGTCTCTTACTAAAATCCTTGAGTAGTTGTGTTTTAGTCATGAGTATGAATTATTGACCGACACACACTGAACTAAAAGGATTTTTGAATCTAATCAAAAAGAAAGTACAGAATATCTCTGAGAGATGTGAAAATGCTTATAAGACTCAACCAGTTGTATTCCCATGTACTGTCTCTGGCCTGAACCCCACTTAGTAGCATCTTCAGGTTTTGTAAGTAGGGGCTACCTCTTCCACGTGACTGATGAACACTGGCTAGTCGTAATACTGGTCATTCTAGCACAGTTTACTAATGGTAACATATCTCTAAGCAAAGCAAATTTTAAGGAATTGTTTGCAATGGGATCAGAAGCTGTCATGTTACTGGACCAGATGAAAATGTCAGTTGACTTATTTAGTTAGAATACCAAAATTACTATTTTTTTATTAGCATCCAGGAAGTTTGCAACATTTTTTGTCTTCAGAAAACTTTGTAATAGTGAATATGGCCTTGATATCCCCTCAGTTTCTGAAGCTGCCATAAGTAGGCTGAAGTGCATGCTTGTGTGAGTAGGAGGAAATGGACGACAAATAATAACAGCTATAGGAAATTGAAGACACAAGTGACAAAAGGGGGGTTTTATTGTTTAACGGTCCTTGAATTCCTGACTGCATGTAATGGCAATGGAAAAGACAAGCAAGATATAGAGGCACCTCCATAGGGAAATTGGAATTGAAGTGCTATTGTTTGCAATATAGGCTACTGGCCAGACTTCAGCTCGTTCATTGTATTTGGTTTCAGTGACCTTTTCAAGCAAAAGAGTAGTGCCCTGCTGAAGGTACAAAGCATGACATCAAGGATAATTCAAAGTGATGGGAAGAAGATGTTCTTTATGGTATATAATAAATAGCAGGACTATCCCTGGGTGGCTATATTGTGGATAGTTATATTTATGACCCAGTACCAGTCCCTGACATGTATGTTTGTGGGGCACTTTTTAGGAGGAAGCCATTTGCTAACTAAATGGAAATTACTCTTACTGGAAAAGACTGAAGGAAAAATACAAATGAAGCTTCCTTTTATATTCTTCATTGGATAAAGCATCTAATAGCTGAACATTTCTATGCTCCAAAAAGATATTCATAGGTTTTAAGCTCCTGACCCAGGAAAGTCATTAAACACATTGTTTAACTTGAAGCACGTGAGTTGCATTTTGAGTTCAGTAGGTTTACTTGAAGCTGTATATTTATTTAAGTGCATGGCTGGACTGGGACCAAAGCTCTGGGGAGAAGGATTTGTAACTTTTTGTTGTTGATATTACTGCAATGCAAATAGTAAGTAGTAGTAATTATTGTGCTGTTTCACAGTCATTATTAAAATAAAACTTTATGTAGCTTCTTGGCTCTTTTGGTTAAAGAGCATCTTTTCAGTAATTTGAATTATACAGATTTGCCTCATTCATTCAAGTTTCTGCAACAATGTTAATAAAACATTTCCTTGGAGTTTCTTTTCTTTTGTTCTTAACGAGCATCTTATATGTAGCAATTACTTAGTGGGACAACTAAAGAAGGAGACAGCTAGCAGTAAAAATTAGCAATGGTAAAGATAAACTAAGACATTTAAAAATAACTGGTAGCTTCTACTTCAAAAGTTAAGGTTTGATAGGATTGTCTTTTTTCTCCCCTGTAAATGGCATTACCTCACATAACATACCTCATGTATGTAGAGCTGCATGTTGGCATGAGACATCCAACTGAAATTTGCTATCCAATACTAGAAATTAAAAATGAAAAAAAGAATTTCTATTAGGTAAAAGGCTCTCTGACTTCTGTGTCAGATTTCTACCACAGAAGAAGGTGTTCATGTAACATGACATATTAATAGTGTTTCACGTGTCTGGGAGTGATTAGGCATGCAGTGCTTGCTCCATACAATTGATCTGACTTAGACAGACTAACCTACAAGAAGTGCACTCCAGGACCCCATAATCACATTTATTGCTCGTATGCATGCAGTCTGCATCAATTCTGAGTTGCACTCACAAGTGAGACTTCTGCATCTCTGGGGCAGTTCACACATGTATGATGACTATTTGCCTAGGATTTTGTGTGAGCTACCTTCTTTCAATTAAATTAATAAAAAAGTCACTAGCCGAAGGGGTACACTGAAAGGTAAAATCTGCATGTTAACTCACAGTGTTTTCGTAGTAAACCCATTAAAGCTGTGTCCTGCAATTACTTTCCAACAGTTCATTGCTTCAGTTCATTCCCTGGGGAATGGCTTAGTGCAAAAAGCAGCAATATATTTGACAATAACTAATTATTTTCAATTAATAAAACAATTGACAATTAAATCAAACATGGTAACAATTTTGCATGGCAGATCCTTCATATGCAAGCATGGTGCAAGCAGGCATTCCATCTTATGTGCCCCCACAGTTGAGATATAGTCAATTACAGCAGCAGACATTTTTTGGAAAGGGAAATTTTATTTGACTGGGTGAAAACTTGGAATATGTACTTATCTAAATATAACACAAAGGAAGGCTCTCCAAGTAGCTTGCAAATGGAAGGGAAGCAAATTTTTGTCCGGATGGTGCACCTGGAAAAAATATTGAGGTGAGAACCATGAGATAAAATTGTGAGCTGCTGACAGCCTTAAAAATTGCCCTAATTGAGAATGAGACTGTAAGGCACATCTAACTATTGCTAGGACCTTGAAAGGACTGGCACTCAATCTTCTAATTCCTTATTATAGAGCAAACCTGCAATGTTTGTGACCTTGCAAAATCAGTTTGAGCCCAGCTGACTTTTAAAGCCTTAAATCAAGATCCCGCCGGAATGAGATGATTCTTATAAGAATGATAACCCACAGATAAGGCAAAATGAAATCTAGTTGGCTCTCGAAATGACTTGGACAAACTCTGGCAGTGGAAATGTCAATCACATGGCCTCCTGCCAAGGTTAAATCTCAACTTCCCTGTGCTTCAACAGTCTGGACACCTTGGCAATTGTTTCCAACACGAATACCATAGAAAAGCAAGAAATTTCTCTTAACAGCTGGTGTGAGGTGACTTGAAATAGGCTTTTAGCTTTACTTGGGAAGTAAGTGTTAGAAAAAGAGGAGAAAGTGATTGTTTTGGACAGTAACTGGTCTCCAGACATATAGACCCAAAATATTTCTCTGCTTGCTCATATATTTGAAATGTAGAGCCAAGTCAGAGGGCTGTAATTCCCAGCTAAAACTGGGAGATTGACAAATGCTTTAAACTGAACCTGTTCATTCCGGGTTCTAGGTAAACTGTCTTTTTCAAATCCTTACCATAAATGCCAAACATCACATTTCCCCCACTGACATTTTGTTCCATATTTCCTCCCTGCTCCTAAATTAGACATGCCGATTTTTAAAATGTGAAGACATGAGAACTGCTAATTTACAAGGAGAGTATATTAATAGACTACCATTGCTGTTTACCCCAAGACTATACAGTATCCTAGTATTTCTAGAACAATGACATCTATTGCTTGCTTCTAAGTGTGAGGCAATGACATATGTTCTTCCTCATGTTCCTGGCCATATCCGCTATGCTATAACTAAAAGCACCTTTCTCTTAAATGAAATGAAATTACAGCACAGAAAAAGTTTCTGGCTGGATTCCAAACAATTTCATTGAAGCATGGCATTGTCTTTCATTATAAATAAAAGCAGAGAGGAACCTAGGACTCATTCCGATGCCATGGCACCTAGTTTCAAATCATGTATTTATCTTTGTGAGGTAAGAAGGGTAGGTAACAGAAGTAATCAATATGTTTATTGGCAACTTTTAAATTCCTATTCCAGAGGTGGATTTGATATTAGATATGTTTTCACACTTAGTGGGGAATAAAGTTCGCATGGCAAGGAAAACTGTCAACACAGGTGGTCCAGGTTTATGTTATCTTCCCTTGCAGGTCTTTACAGAACAGGTTACACATACCACAATATCCTGTAATTCCTAAACTTGGAGAGGTTCGTTAGTTTCTAACGAGGGTTTTTGCTTTTACCAGCCAGGCTCCTCTCAGCACTACAGATCCAGGTTCCCCACCATAGCCCACTGTTCTTTCTCTTCTCTGCCACTTCTACCACTTCTCTACCATACATCTTTTAATCTTTACAATACTCACACAAATGGAGTGCTTAAATCATTTGAGCCTTTCTTGGGTAACGGCTGGCCAGTGTGGATCTTTAATGTTCCCTCCTATACCTCAGCCAGGCATGTCACAGATGCAACACCTTCCTAGAAATATGCTTCTCTCCCATTTCCTTCCTCCCCTGTAATTTCATGCTGATACCCTGTAGAGTATATTTCCCGGGGAATGCTTTTAACCTTTTGCTGCTCTGTTTCCACTTCTTTGGTAAATCTGTTCTAAGCAGATCAAATCTGATAGATAACTGATGTTATAGAAGGAACTCTGCTGGAGTTTTCTGAGAGGCAGACAGTAGTGCAGATCTGTACGAAAATAGAAAATCTGCAAGGCAGTTTTGCTGGTTCAAAATAATTTTGTCTGTAATGTCTTTTTAAGTATCTGTACAAAGAATTCTGTTGGGCCATTTGATCTGGGATAAGAAGTAACAGAGACAGTATGGATCAGTGAATTTGTTCTCTTTAGGGATACTTGATTGAGAACTCTCCACAAAACACTTTATGTTTTGTTTTTTCCAGGTACCTATACTGTCATGTTTGATGTTTCCCTGTCATTCACAGCAGAAGGTTTGTCATTTGTTTCCAGGATTTGGAATATGTGCTATGCCTTCTGTAATAAAAAACAACTGCAAAAGATTATTGATATGCCTCAACACGGGCCTTTTTGTTTTGAGAATAATACTTCCACCACTGCATGGAATCAGAGTGAAATCTACTTTAGAAGGTTAGTTCTTTGTTTCATAGCATTTGTGCAAACCCTTGTTCCAGTTGGAATGTATTTGAAAAAAACCACCAAAAGCCTAAAAAATGAAGGGAAAAAAAAAAAAAAAAAAGATTCAGGAATACATCACAGATGAGAAAAAAACACCTGATTTTCTCAAAAGGTAGGTGAATCCTAGAAAAAAAGTGGGAGCTAAGTTTTATGAAAATAAACTAGTATATCCCACACCCTTCTCATCCTTGGAAGAACTACATGCTTATATCTGTGCTAGTAAACTGAATGTGAACAGGAGCGTTCCTGGGCATGGATCCCAGCTTTCAGAGAATGATCCAAGTCTTTGCTTGTAAAATGCCTTATTCTCACACCATGGTTGGCTGCATGCAAGCTGCCTACCAGTACCAGTTCTGGAAGGACATAGTTCCTCGGCTGTACCTGAGATTTGCTTGGAAAAGAATAAGGGGAGCATTGACAAAAGGTGACCTGGCTCTTCTAACAGTATAACAGTATTAAACACCATATTTCAGTTGCCAAGCAGTGCTTTGTTTTGCTATATATATGTATATATCTCTCTCTCCCCTCTGGTTCTAAATGGCAAAGAAAGCCACAGCTTTTCTTCACCTGCCACTAAAACACCAAAAATTCTCTCTTTACAGGGCAGACCATTCTCCTCACTAAACCCTTTGACAAAAGTAATTTTCTGTATCATCTAATTTAAAGATGAATAAACTGACCATAAAATGAGGATGGATTAACATCTTGCCGAAATTCTTCATAGAAATTATACAAGGTTGGGATTAATCTCCTACAAGCTTTATGAAGAAAAATCAAGTTTAAAAGCTGTATTTTCAGTGTGTGCTTCCTTATCTCTTATCAGATATTGTACGCAATATGTGTGCTGAATTATACTCATTATTTTATTTCCTGCTTTAGATGCTGGCAGTGATTTAGATCAGGATGGCCAACTTGCATGCAGCTTATGAACTGCTCAAGTGCAATTTCTTTAACTTCTGTGCTTCAGTTAACCCCTCTCAGAGATCATCTCTTTGGTCTCTGAAGTATGTGGGATGTGTGAAATGGCCCTCAATCTTGTGATGGTTTTGGTAAGAATTTCACATGGCTAGAAGGGTTGTCTGTCTCTGGTTGGGTTATAAGATGTCTTGGCAAGGAGAAGAGGTGCACAAAAAACCTTTCCATCTTTCCCCTGCGCAACAATAGGAGACACTGGCATGGTGACTGTCATTGTACATTGTCCCTGCCTCTCCCTTCAGGGAACAAAATATTGAGAACTGGATAGGAAGTGTGAAGAGCAGGCGTGATCTCCAAAGCATTGCTTAATTGCGTTTTAAATATAGGTGCTCTACGTTTTCATATGGGGTGGATTTTCTGGTTGAAAAAATATACTATTAAAAACATAGAATTAAATTATTAATATTACATTTTGACTGACTATTTTGTGCTCTTTCTGGGTTAATTCTGAGCTGCTTAGTGAAAATATGATTGCAACAGTTATTGAAATGTGTCATTTTTCAAACACTATTTCAGTAAATTAAAAATATTGATCATAAGTCAGTTTCAAAAAAGAACGAAAAATAGAAATGAGCATGACTTCAGTTTCAAATGCCTTGAACTAAAAAAAGAAAAGATATTTATTCTTTAGCACTGGTTCTAAATACCCAAAGCAATGAAACACTTACCAACACCCCTGGGAATATTCTGTGTAGCTGAATCAATTTTATTCTCTAGTGTTTTCCTGAAATTCAGTGTAAATTATCCTTTTCTTAATATCACTCTATAATTCCTACATGTGTTCAGTTTTCTTTTGAGGTATTTGCCATGAAGCTTCAGATACACCTATTACTAGGTCTCTTTTTCAATGATAAAAAGCATGCTCTGTGCAAGTCAAATTTTCCATTAAAGCCTGGTTAATGTTGGCTCTGTTGGCCTTGGATTAGACCCTAAAAGATAAACTGTGGATTGAGTGAGTAGGTGGAGAGGAGGAGTGAAATTCTGTGCAAAAACATAGTTTCTCATTTTTTGTTCCTGAAAATTTGGAGAGAAATTATTTGTAATCTCCTGGGCCAGTGTTCTCAGATAAAGCACTAACTTGTCCTCAAACAGAGATGACAATAAAGTACTGTGAACATCTATTACACTGAAGCTGTTTTATTAAAAAAATAGCTAAATCTCTGTTCTGTTGGGTCTTAAATCTGAGTAATGTTTAAAGTTTCATGCTATAAGATTCAAATATCTTAAAGATTGCCATCTATAAATTTTGTTCCAAGCTCAAAATATTTTGCATGCAATGTGGAAGTAATCCAGTATTAGCTCTCATCCTGACAAAGAATCTTTTATCTTGAAGTGTTGAGAACATCATAAAAAAAGTGTCACAGAATTACAAATTCAGGAAGCTGAGTCACAGTGGTTATCCCATTGAAAATGAGCTCCCACTAAAAATTATGGCAAAAAAATGCCAATGGGATTGTTTAGAGCAGAAATCTGGGAAACTAGTGAGCGGTATAGATTTTTCTATCATTGAGAATAAACATTTCTGGAATGCTTAAGTTTAGAGTCCACTCCTGAAGAAAATAGTTAAATACTGGAGAAGGTCCAAATAAGAATAAAGAAAATCATTAAAGAAAATAGATTGTTTTGAGGGATTCCACATGTTCTATTTAGTTTAGCAAACAGACATTTAACCTCATGTCCATTTTTCAGTGAGGAACAAAAATTTGGTAAAGAACTCTTCAGTGTAACTGAAAAGAGCTGAACAAGATCCCTTGATTGGAATCTATAAAAAAACAATTGGAGATTCCATTTTAATATGGATGACAATTTGTCACTTGGAACATGGAACACCACGTATTGTTTGGCATTCCCTAACAATTTCCATCAGGAATTTAAGGGACATAACTTTGTTCACATTTAGCTATTCAACTGAAAGTAGAATTTGATACAGTCCACTGTATAGTTTCACAGATAGATGTGATCCCAGATCATTAATTAGAAAGCTTTAAAGTTCCAATACTGAGCACAGTTTGTGTGGTCACCATATTTTAAAATAACAGCAAAATAGAATGGAAAATGGCACCTCAAGGTGCTTCCCTATTCAGCTTTTTTAACGTGACATTTATCCTGGCAGGGCAATTTTTTACCTTTCAACTTTTCATAGGAGTGTGTTGTGGTATTTTTAAAACTTTATGTCTCTCCCTCTCTTGTCATCCCCCTCCTCCTCTTTTTTCTTTTTTTTTAAACCACAAAAATGATTAACTACTTATTTGTGCTCAGCAGTTTCAGCAGAAAAGTGTGCCTTTAGTATTTTGCAGAATGATTGCAACAAAAGTGTTCAAGGGAATGTGAGTAAATAATGACAGTCTGCAGGCACAAGTGATGCTATGTTTAAACTTCAAATGCTCAATTGTATCATCACTGATAACGAAGACATATAGAAATATTGATATATAGAGATATACTGTGATGCACTTACAGTTTGTTTTCAAATGTGCCTCAGAAAATCAAAATGTAATGGTTGCTCAAAAGAAGAGTGAAAAGTCTCCATGCCATTCATATTGCACATGAAGCAAATGCCATTATGAAAACTTCATTAATATGTAAATTGCAACATTTTGATTAGCACTTGCAGACCCCTTTTGTTAAGAAAAGAGACAGAAGGAGCTAACCAGATTGCAAAAATTTACATAATAACTCATTGGTGGCAATGCCACCAAGAAGAGAACCTAAGGAAGGCTATAATATGTTTTTTAATAGCTTAACACAGTATTAAAACACATTATACAAAAGGAAGGAAAATATTTTTCTTTAAACACAAACTCTTTTGGGGAGTAGTGGGATATACTAAAGAAATGCTGAAGTTTATTTTAAAATAAAAGGATGTACTTTTTCTCAACAAAGAAATACCAATACTTTTGGTCATTATATGGTGGTCTGAAGCCAAATGACGGGTATTTTTTTGTTACTTGGTGTTGTGTGTTTCTCTACAGTGGGTTTGCAATGTGCCTGATCCTGTCCTTTTGGGAAGCAATGAAAATTTGTCCATTGACTTCAATAGCCTCAAGATTTATTTCTGTGCTCTTAGTTTTCAAACTGGAGTACGTCAGTAGGACATGTAAATCTCTCACTCAGGTGATCAAATCACAGTGTCATAACTGTACAAGATGGCATTAGAATTTCTAAATTCTGATATATGCATCCAGATACGCTCTTTTCTGGTGAGATCTGTCAGTGGGATTTATAAGTATACTAGATTTTGAGTTGCTTGAGCACTATAAGAAAGCTAGTATGTTATGGTTTTGCATATTACTTATACTTCAGGTATTCAGAGCAATAAGTTAATGAAGTCTCTCTTTAAGTATCAGCATTTTACTTCTTCTATTACTGGTCATTTGAAAGATGTTTTGATATTTTGACACCCTAAAGATAGCTCAATAGCAGTCGTGTTTGCTCGGCTCTTTGGGCCACTGACTGTCAAGAGGCAGTGAAGCACCTACAGCTGGCTGACAACAGCATGGCTTTTGTAGTGGTAACCCAGAAGATGGCTAGTAACAGAAGAAAGAAAATAGTGGGGATTCTGAGGACTTTCATATACTCACCAAAGTTCAGAGACCTTGGGGCAAAACAGGAGAAAGAAAAGAAAAGAAGATACTTGAAAAGCAAAGTTCAACAGCTCTGCTTGGTGCTACTTGAAAGTATATTACAGGCATCACACTAGATTTATCAGAAAAATAACTGTGATCTTTTAAAATTAGTGAGCCAGGTGGCATAACTGTTACAGTTCCATAGGGGATTTTTTTCTCCCAGTTGATTTCATAAAAAGGGCTTCGTTATGATGTAACTAAAGCAAATATTGGTCTAAGAGTTAAGAATAACAATACAGCTTTTTGCTATTAAAAGGATACTCTGTTACCCTGGGAAAAGAGTTTCTACGAAGCAGTGTGCCCACAGGGAACTTCAGAATACGAATGGATGAACCTGGAGAGATTTTTTTTTATTTGGCTTTGTTAAATCTTTAAAACATTTATAGAGATTTTTAATGTTTTAGAGCCCATTGTAAAAAGCATGAAACTTTTGTTAAACTTTTTAAAGGTATTCAGGACACAATTAAAGAAAATACCCAAAGTAACTGGTCATGCTTATAGGAAGGACTGGGCTTTCAGCTGGTGATCAGCCTTGCTCCATTGAATTCAGTAACCTTACACTGACCGTCTGGCATTGCAGGTATCTGCAGGAAGGAGTCTATCACAAAAGCATTAGCCTAGCTCCAGCTAATGAAATATTTTTTGAGTTGATGGGATAAGGCTGATTTGCAACAGATAAGTATCTGGCATATAGGATGCATGTGAGTACGCATGAAGAAATTACCTAAAACATTCCTAAATGGAATTACTAGATATTATTGACCTTTTAAGACCAGTAAATTTTGATTTGTCTGTGTATCATTAGTGTTTGTGTTATGAACTCCTAAACAGATTAGTGGATTCTTTTAAATGGATAACCCTATCGCCTTTTTGGTTTAAGTATTTTAACAAGCATGTAGCATTTTTAGTCCCCCTAACAGTTATGAGCTGTTATGTAATAAACAAGTCTTGATAATTGGCACTTGATCAATGTGTTTACAGGAAAACCAGCACCAAGTCCCCTATTGTACCTCCTTGAAAGCAACAGTTCCTAAAAAGTTCATCAGCTGAGGCCGAGCAGCAGTTGGTGACACAGAGTGCCTGGTACCCTCCCCTCCTAGGCAGGAGGTGACCAGACCTTTTTAGCTGTCTGGCCCAGAGTGAGAGACAGTCTCTGGTTTGCCTGAACCGTGCTTCATGCAGGCTCAGAAGGGAAAATGTGACATTTCAGTTATCTTTCTGCTCCTTCTTTCAGGACCTGCCAGGTGCCAGTTAAATCTTTGCCATAAAACATTTATCCTCAGGCTTGTCTGTTTTATGACCGGCAACCCATAGCTGCTGGGACTATTCCAGTATCAAGAGACTAGGAACTCCAACATGCAGGAGACCAAACAATGTCTTCTTTTCAGCTGCATTCGTGCTGGAAAAGTGGATGTTTTAGGAGCTATTGTGTTACTGTATATGCAAAGGGGTAAGACTCTAATGAGGGACCAGGATGAATCAGACTTGCTAATCAGGTCTTCTGTCCACATTGCCAGAGCTGCTGCTTCATGATAGCATAAACAGTTCTGCTAGCAATTATGTGCATGTAACAGAGGTGGCTGGGATTGTCTTAGCATTTTCTTTGTAATAGGGCTAGAACTGTTCTGAAGCAAACTGCAGATCCTCCTACCTTACCAAGCATGTTTGGTTCACAGGGTTAGTCTGGTGCGTGTAAATCTGAATCCTTTCAAGGGAAACTATGCTGGAAGTTCACACCAAATGTGTTCCAACCCTTGTGGAGGACACAGGCATGCAACACAATGACTGGTTCACAACAGCACAAGGGCATCCTGTGCATGCCAAGCATGCACGTGCCACTTGAAGATTTACAAACCAATGAGAGCTCCTGCAATGTTCAGAACAGCTCCTTTATGGAATGCTAAGATCCATAAGACATATGATCCTTCACATTTGCAGTCAGTCGTACAGCCTTCTCTTTGTTCAAGATCCTCTCCCTTCTTTAACTGCTTTATCTCCAGTTGCTGAACTCTTTTTGTATTCTAGCACCATTTTAAAGAACTATAGCTCCTTTCTTCCTGCTCAGTGTGGAAATGGAAACATATCCCCCTTTATTCTCACAGAAGTTCCAGAAATGTGCTCCAGTGACACTGACATCAGCCTGTGCCCTAAAGGGCCAAAACTCTTCTTATGGCAGGATAACATGTTTCATTATCAACAATCCAAGAAATCCACTAACCTCGTGACTGCAATCGTATACACAATGACCAGCAAAGTGATACATTACATTCAAGAAGATGAAGCCCCTTTTATTGAAGACATGGGACAACAGTCTCCCTTTGGAAGTCGCAACATAACTATGTCTCTACTACAGAGACTTCGTACAGACGGTCAGGTGAGAAAACCCAGCTTGGACGTTGAACGAACTCAGAGTAAGAAAGGAGACTGGGAAGAAGGCACCAGAAGTTAGCAGGAAGAGAAATAAGGGTTGTGGCTGCATGTGAGACTTTACAGGCAATCATGAGGGGAGTAGTGACATGCTTCATTCTTCTGCATGAAGCAGGCAAGAAGACCATAGAAGGCTTCCTAGACTTGCGTGTATAGGGACCTACATCCAAGAAAGGCAAGATTTTGGGATTGCTTTACTGTGAGTGTTCTATGTGTGTGTATTTTTGGCCTTATTGAAGCAGCCTAATCTGGTCTGAAGTATACTGCAAAAAATAGATGCTGCAAATGTAAGGGTGTAATCACCTACCAGTCTATTAATCTGCTCCTGTGCCACCAAACTGCTTGAACTTGGCTTTAAGTGACTTGTTTTCAGGTCCTTCCCTTTAGTGATCTTTTAGGGAGATCTGGCTAGTCCCAGAGGGTGGCATGTAGAGTGATCCCAGACTCATGCCTATCACACAGCTTTCTGTATCTCACCCATAGGCCTCTCTGGCCTATTGTATATTCAGTGCACAAAATTTGCCTGTTCCATACTTTTCACATATCCATACTAGGTTTCATGATGGGCCTTCAAGAGGGGTGCTTTTAGTTTTTCGGGTTTGAGTGGTACTGCCCTGAAATTCTCAGCAGCAAGCTGAGCTGGTACATTGTGCTTGTAATGAAGGCTCTTGCAGTTATGAACGCCTCTTCCTTCCACCTACACACTCCCAGTTCTGGGGTGGTTTGAGGCACGAGCTTCCTGGCCCTGCCTAGCATTCTCTGATCCTGAGATGTTTTTGCTATTTTAAGGTATTTTAGTAATTGATACTTCTTTGCAGTGGGCCAGAGATGAAAGCCTTTTGCATTTGTGTTCTGGTAACACGACACTTCAGGTTGTGCCTGCGGCAGGGCATGCCAAGAGGATGTGCAAGGATGCAAGACCTGTTAGCATCATAGGACAGGTCTCTACAGCAGGAGAAAAACCCAGTGCAGACCTACCTGTAGTGCCCATCTGAGCAGTGACTGGGCTGATCTAGCCATGGCACCATGCCTAAGTTTTACCTGGTGAGAGGAACTTTGCTGTTTTTCTCCAGAAGGGACCCCGCAGGCATGCAGCAAGGCTGGTCACAGCAACAAGGCACTGAAATGAAACAAAGAGTAATCTGAATTGACAGTGTAAGTTCAACTAATGTGTCTACTAGCTGTGATCCAGGGGGATTTATCCAAGACGTGCAGATGGTGCAAATGCAGTGAGGATAAGAATAAGTTAAATGTTCTTAGTCGGCTCTTAATTTCTAATTTCATGTACCTCTATATAATTATTTTCTCTAAGAAAATTCATTGTAATCTCAGCAATGAATGTCCTGAATTTCAGCCAATGTTATTTTCTGTTATTGAAACATTCCATTAATTCTCTTTCCCCTCCTCATCCCACAATACTGATATGTTTACAGCAAGCCAGGTATAATGAGAGGGTCTTAATTGTTTCTCTTTCAGTGTAGGAAATTATCCTCAGTCTTCTATTTTTATTGTGAAACTTGAAAAAGCCTATCTATATTAATTGTAGCATTGTGCCATATATAAATATAATGCTGATTATGCTGATGAAATATTATTTTCAGCATCTCAAACAGTCATTGTACAACTGAGTCTTTTCAAGTGAGGAGTGGTGCTCATGTGAAAGCAAATTGTGGTGAACAACACTCAAAAAACGTTAATGTGTGTGAAGCAACTTAAAGCAATAACTGTGGCCTTGGACACACAGGCAATCATTCACTTGGACTACAAAGCAATCATTTTGTCCAAGAAGAGAGAAAAATAGGTTGGAGTAACTATTTGTTCCTAAAAAAAATTGGAATCAGTTAATCAATTTGCAGTAACTATCTGATTTATTTGTGTAATAACATGACTGACAATTTACAGCCTTTTCCAATAAATCTTAAAGCCATGATTTGCTGCAGCCATAAGCCATTTGTTTTATAAAGATGACCTTTAATCTCTCTGACGATTGATTAATCAGTATATCATAAATAGAGTTGTGAGAGATGAAGAAAGATTTGCTTGATGATGACCAATCTTCTGATTCTAAAGAGCTCTGCAGGTGTATCCAGCACACAGAGAACCTCATTAAAGACAGTGGAGGACTGAAAGTGGTATGTGGTGTAGCACTGAGAGAAGATGAAAACAATAGGATTGCTTAATATTTGTTCATTAAAAAAAGCCATGATGAACAAAATAATCCTCCAGTCATAAAGAGCTAGCTTGTTGCTTTACAACACATCCTACACAAGAGGGAGATGGGTGTTTAGCCCCTGGAGAGAAAAAAGAATGATCTGTGGCTGTGATTTCAGCATCCTCTTAACCTTCCCAACTCTGGGGTGCTAAGTAGGTGCTTTAGGCCATCTAGTAAACACAGTTTTCAGCTGTTCTACCTAATGACCAGAGAGAGAGAGAGATTACCAGAGCTTCTCCCACTTGTCTTTTTCTCCACTTCTGCTCCCTAGCCATGCACTTGGAACAGTGAATAGCAGGCAAGTATCACTTATCCTCCTGACTGTTTAGCTAAGTCTGTAGGATCATCCCCCACCCTCTGGAGGTGTGTTTTAGTGACATGACTTCAGCTAATGTAATTGCTTGTCATCTCTGAAAAGGGGTTTCCCCCTCCCTCACATCCAGCTGTCCCCTGTCAGGCTCACACTTCTGTTCTTTCTCTTCAGTATGGTGTGGCACTCAGGTGAGCTTGCAGTAACTGTCCCTAAAAGAAAGGGAGGGAAATAGTTGGGGGGAAAAAGTGAGTTTGTTTTTTTCACTCAGCAATAATTCATGTACTAGCAATTGGGTGAATGTCAGAGCCAGTACAAGGGGGAGGGTGGGGGTGGTAAGACCACCACATAGCCTCTGAAATGCTGTTACTGTGGATCCTTTGCTCCTCGGTTGTATCCCCCTTGCCTCCTTTGTGCCTGCGGTCACACGGGCAGCTGTGTCAGCATGCTGACGTGGGTGCCCATGGCCAGCCCTTGTCCTAACACAGAGGAGAAGACAGGAAGGAGCAAAAGGCTCTGGGGAGATGTGTGATCAATTGATGGAATTAAGCTTGAACAAAAGGTGCAAGTGGCTCATCCAAAGTCTTTGTCCCTTTTAAATGTGTGGGGGTTTTTTTTTTTTTTTTTTGGTCAAAAGTCAGTTTCTCACTTCCAAACTTTGTGTTACAGATTTGTTCATAAAGCACTACTAAAATTAAATAAAAATACCTGCTACCTTGTTTTCACTTGATTTGTAGAGCTGCAAATGACTCTGCCAGAAGTGATACAGTGAGGAATCAGGACCATAGTGTATTAAAATGCTACTCATGAGTGATAGTTGAGGAAAGCCTGGTGATAGCTGGCGAGATGGTCTGTGATGTTGTTCCAGGGCACTCTCCCATTCCTGGATTGCAATTTCTTTATCTGTATGAGTCATGCAGGTGGCAGATTCGATATTCTTCTATGCCTTAGGCACTGTCTGTACGTGGATGGTCTCTAGAAACAGTATCGTAGTAAGTCTTCTGAAAGAAATGAGAAAGAGTACAAGCTTCTGAGCTGGGAAAGGAGACAGACTAAGGGTGCATGTCCCAAGGAAAAGCAGGGCAGGGAGTAAAACCCAAGCCATGACCTGGCCCATGCTTTCCTTTCTTTCAAAAAGTCCAGCAGGCCATTTAGACCTCTGCAACATTAGTGGTCAGTCTGTGGGGTGTCTGATCATTTTTCTTCCCAAGCCTACAATATTTCTGCTACTCAGCTTTCAAATGGGGCAGATGGATTCTGATGGCACAATCTTCCCAGGTTCTTCCAGCTTTACAGAGACTTATTTAGTAGCATTTGAGTCTCTGGTGAATGGCTCTCTGCAGCTTTATTCATGCATGTCCTAAGCAATCACTTAGTGATTCACTGGATTGGGTGCTCTGCTAGAGGCTAGATGAAGTGACGGTATCCTTTTTGTGCCATGATTTCCACAGGCATTTCAAATCTGCTTATTTCACTAATATATATACCTCCCAGAAGAATCACAAATCTATCTCACAGGGTTTTGGATTAAAAAGGCATGCAGAACTTTGGTTAAAAGTCACAGATGTTTTGATTGTTATGAATGGTGATGTTGTTATATTTATTTTCCAAAAACATCCTCTACAATAGCTGTGTACCATTTTGTGGTTTACATGTGCTAGAAGACTGAATTTGATCTGAAAAAAACCTGAATCTCAGGCTTTGGGTTAACAAAGTCCAATATCTGAAACTCAGGAACACAAGCAGGGATGGCCTGAAATTCAGTGATTTTTGCAACTCCACCTCCTCTCCAGCAGAGTGTATGTTTCCACCATATAATTAACTTTCGATTTCTCCTCATTTAGCCTGTATTTTCAGTGAAAAGAAATAATATTATTGTCAGTCCCATCAAACAGACACTACCATAGGCTCAACAATGCAATGGAGCAAAGCATTAAGAGATGACAGAATTGCTTTATTTGGAGGCTTAGGAGGAGGAGGGAATCATCAAGTCATTGGGATTTTTTTAACGTATGTATTAAGTTGGCTGGCAGAACATTTCAACAGGGATGCCAAGCCAGCCAAAAGGCCTAGCCCGTAACCTCTAATCTTATGGAACTGAACTGTTATTTGCCATTAAAATTAGATGTTACCGAGTTGTACCAGATGTCTTCGGCAGGCGCATTTTTATTATTGAAGAAGTTTAGGTAAATGGAAACTGAGCCCCAAATTTTATTTTGTAGATTATGGGACTGCTGTGCTTTGTGGTTGAAGCTGGCATTTTAAACATGAATTATAAAAGCTTTTAGAAACCACACACTAATTGATGTCACAGCAGTTCTGCTGAATCACAATAAGAACATAGGCTGCCATAAAAATAAAAAAGGTTGCAATAACTAGTAACCCAACACACTAGCTTATTTTTTGCACAATGACTGACACTAGTTAGTGGGTCCATGTTGTGCATCTCCGTGGAAGTATTTTAATCAACTGTTCTGAATAAGCAAGGAAGGGGGTAAGATGAAAATCTTCCCAAAGACCTTTAATAAAAAACCATCTGGAAGATGCACAATGGGATATGAAACATCTTTATGAATATGCACCAGCACAGGTGTTTGAATAAAAACAAGAGGGATTAAGACAGTCTCTGTATTTGTAACAGTTCAACAAAAAAAGGTCAGAAACCACAGCAAAACTTGTTTTGACAAAGCCATTTAAGCTAGGATATTGCATTAGTGTGAAACCGCCCTCTTCAACTTGAAATGTCTAATATAAATCTGAATATATTAATCTTCTGCAGCACGTGGATATGGTTCCATGTGCCTCTAGCACTGGATTAGAGACCCTGGCTTCAAGAGTGCAGTGATATTCTTTTTCCAATTTAACAATACTATTCAAAGGCACTAGACAGTAAAATGAACTTAATCATTTCAATAATATTCCTCTCTCCCTGAAGGTACAAGGGGAATAGACACTTAAATATATGGATCATGTTTGCTTTATGAACTTTTCAGGAAAGGGTTTGCTGTTTCTCCCTATTTTGCCTTAGGCACACTACTTCAATGATGGTAGAGGTAAAGGCATAATTAAAGAAAAGAGGGTCTTTTTGGTGTTCTGCTTTCCGCGTGTGCTTCAGTGTGATAGCAATGGTAGTGAGAAATCTGGACTTTGTGACTTTGTGAGCCCTGAATGATGATACTGTGAATGTTATTGAAAATAAACTTTTTCATTCTTCTAGAATTATTTGTGTTACCTTCATAACCAAGTCTAAGTTACAAAACAGAGTGTAAAATATGGTGCTGGATATAGTATGTACTTCTGTAGTATTTAAAAGAGTGAAATAATAAAACTTCCATAAAAGTGAAAAATATCTTGGTTTTACTTTCAAAAACCTGCTACCATGGAGGTCAATCAAATAAGTTAGTGAGGTTATTTGTGAAGTAAATCATCATGAATGAGGTGAGGAACATTGCCCCAGGGAAGGATTTCTATCTTCTTTTCTGTAGTATCCTGGACCAATCAAGGATGTAGTCACTGCATGTGAACCTCTTACATTACTCTGGCAGTGTAATTAAAATAATCGTTTTGCACCTTGACACAATTAATTGTTGTTTTTAATTGCCATGGTGGATAGAACAGAAAAATAATGTATTTTCCATCCTCAATTACCTTCACTAAGCAAGCACTTTATGCAGAAGTATATACTACTCCTGTACTGCTTTAGAGAAACAGTATCTGCTGGTTTTAAACTCAAAACCATTTGTGACTTGGAGGAGGTTGTAAAGGATGTGTTTGTCAGGGAGCATATTTCAGTGTGCTTAAAATGGCCTTAGGAAACATTTATTCTCTGAACAGTTTATGAGCGATGGCTTTGTAAATACATATTAGATGTAATCTGCCTTATTTTTCCATGTCTTGTACATGGTACTATGAACTCACTGCCGGTGTTTTTAAATAGACTTGACCCATAAATCTATGACTTGAAGAAATCATGGTTTGAAGAGTGTATTCCCAAAAGCTTCGATGGTTTTTTCCAGCTTTATTAGTTAGCCTCATAAAAGATTTTGTCTCTCCTTATGAAATGGCCCATTCATTAAGGACTGAGGTTTGATTTATGGTAACATTGTATTATTTTCTCCAATAGCAGGAAATAACTTTGCAAAACTTAGGAGTGTTTTGTGCAGTACATGCATTTTCTGGCTGGGTAGAAAGTGGGACAAGGCAAATGCATTGCCTTAACTTTTGGATACAAGGGGAGATACAGACTGAGTCTTTCCTTTCCCATCTGGAGCAGGAAGACAGAAGGGAACTAGGAGCCTCACTGCTCTTGTGGAGGGCATCAGCATTTGAAAACTTGCACTCTCTCAGCTATAAGCTCTTTAATCACACGGGGAGCTGTATGTTGAAGAGTGTCTGGCATGAAGTTGAATTTGGCTTGCACTGAATGAAGGAGATCATTGTTAAAGCCCTTGGCTATAAGCAGTTGACGTCTTCTGAAAAATTAGTAGCTGGGTAGGCAAGAGACAGCTTCAGTATGTGTCTCCCTGTTGGCAGCCAAAGTCCTTGCCTTGGCTATTCTGAACTGCTTCTTGGTGTTCAAGAGTGAAAACAGAGCAGAGACCTGTCAGCTCAGCTCTGCCAAGAGGGAGCACTCCCCTTCCACTGCTGCTGCATTCTCCTGTCTTATCCAAGATGGAGTGATGGAGAAAGAGCAATACAGAGAATAAAAAGTAACATAGAGATGTAGAGGTGCTGCTGACCAATGGAGTTATAGCATCTTGGGGTCCAAAGAGCTGAATTGTGATTGGAGATGGCAGTGAAAGAGTGCAGGTAGGTGACTAAGGGGAGGAGCTTGGGGATGGCACAGGTTTGTTGGGGCTTTGGGGAGGATACACAAGGAGGTGGTATCTTTCAATTTCTAAAATTGAAAAGGAAAAAACTCTCTCATTTTTCCATGCAGTCCCAATCCTTCCCCTTCTTAAAGAAGCCTTTATAGATTTCTGCTTTCTCCTGTGGTAAAGAAATGAGTGTGTTGCTACAGCACTTCATTGAATGTGGAGGTCTTAGGGAATGAGAAGGGTGTATGACTTTTGGCAAAGTTGTCTCTGCTGTGGCCTGAGTGGGCCCAAGAAATACCAGGCCTGTTGCTCTTCCCATGTTGCCACAGAGCAACATACAACTTGGCTGAAAAGGCTTCATCTCTACAGAGACTGAGCTGCCGTTGTCCAGGCGCTTCTTTCTCAATGGGCCTGGGTATTGAGTTGCTCCTTTCCTTCTCAGATGAATTGTACATCTGATCATGATTTGCTTTCACTGGATTTAGGTTAAGGCCTTAATGCTTAAGTCCAGATTCATTCAGTAGTCTAAATTTACATTATATTAATTGAGGAAAAAATTGGCCATTAGGGTAGACAGTAGGTTTCTTTCTGCAGGGGCCGGGGGGGTAGGGGGAACCCAGAGGGCTATTGTCATTGTGCAGAAGATCTTATTTGCACTTAACTAGCCTAATTCCTTTAGAATATTTGTAAATATCTTTTGTATTTTTAATTGTTTTAATTTCAGTATTAAAAAGAGTATTTTTAATTGTCAGGTTAATCATAAATAACTTAGAAACACTGACGGACAGGCACTGTATTCACCAAGATATTTAAAACCTCTGTTTTGATTAATCATTTAAAATTAAATAACAGTACTCCTTTTTGCCATCAGCTGAAGTACAGTCTTTACATACAATTATTCTGCAGTCATATAATTAGTAGTTCAATAGTGCACGTATACAAAGAGGGGGAGTTAAGGTTGAACATACAGCCCTAAATTTGTCGTTTTCTGACTTTCCAGTCCTTGACTCAATAACTTGAATGCTCATCTTTTAAGGTAAGTTTCGTGGGGAATATGCTTAAATTTTCTGTTTCATGACCTAGTTCCTTTGTTCTGAAGACTCAGTGCTGAGGCAAACTGTCAGAGCCCTGACAGCTGGCACCGCAATTGAAATGCTGGCATTTTTGAAGCTTATCTCATAGATTAACTCCTCAAAGACCTTGCACACCTGAATGGCAGGCCCTTCCAGGTTCCACTTCGTCGCAGTCAACGCTTGGACTTCTGCAGAGCAGAGATTGCTTTGAATTCATTTGTTCTCTGCCATGTTTTTCAATACATAAAGCTGAATTTCTAGCCAATTCTTTCTGGAAATGTCTTTTTCCTGGCTAGAAACTGTAAGAATTGTAGCCCTGGCTGGTGTGGCACCCTGGGTAGGAACTGTAGTGGGACAGCTGAAGATTTCAGTAGCTCTGAAGCCTGCTTCTGTAGGTTTAACATAAATTGCTTTAAGATGATTGATGAATTGTTTTTCCAGACCAGGGCTAAAGGGAAGAAAGCAAAATCTTAGCTGTGCAATATTTGTATATATGTAATTATGAAATGCATACAACATCCTCAACTGTTGTATGTCATCAGAGAATGGTATGGTAACATTTCTATCTGCCTCCAAAACTGAGCAATTTGGGTGTGATTAGGTGCAAATATGCAAGGTGAACGATGTACTCCTAAAAACTGAAAAACAGGAGTTCCTACCTCGGCAAAGGTTGGGTACCACGGTAAATGTGCATTTCAGTGTAATACGCTGGTCGTGATTTCTTTGTTTGAACTGTATGTTACCCTATTACTGAACTAGAGAAATAGCTCTTTAGTCTTTTTACTTTCTAATTTTCCTTTTGTCCACCAGCTTTTTTCTCACCCTTTCAACCCAACTAATTCTTTAACCTGGAATGAATACATTACTCTGCTGAAATTTGAACAGAAGGCTAATTCCTAATCAAAATAGGCACTAATTTCTTTCAGTGCAAATTATCATCATTCATTGCAAATTTTCTCTCCTTGAGCTATGCCAACATGTTGTATGAATTTCAGCACTTGGAGCCAGCTTCTTATATACATCAAATCAAATAATATACTATTGGCTTTTTATTATTTCTGCTGCATATTTTCATGAAAATAATAATCTCGAAGACTTACTAAATAAATATTGTACTGCTACTGTTATGGTGAAAAGAAATGTTTAAACTTTTGGGGGGTTCTTATTCTAATAACAGATTGTTCCATAAAAAAAAAAAAATTATAATATTGAAAATTCACCTGAAAATGCAGAGAAACTAAACAACATGACACATTGTTTATCTCTTCCTTGCTGAAACAGATCATCCATAGGAAATAGAGAGCTTTCAGGAAAAAGATACTGCTGAGGTACCAGTGGAGGTCTTTATTGCTATACCCAACAGGTATTATTTTACAAGCATTGCAAAGATGTCATCTGATATTACAAAAAAGACATACCTATCATCCATCCTGGGAAACTGGGCCTCCCAGTTGGTGTGCTTATCTATTTTACATAGCTTTTGTGGCCTTCTAGGTGTCAACACATGTATGCCTACACATATACTATGTCTTCAAACACCTCTTCCCAGAAACAATTGTGTTTTATAGCACCATCTGTTCAAAGGGTGGATTTCATAGATTTATAATAATGCCATCAGGCAAATAGCTTTGTAAATTGCAAATATGGTTAAAATATACACAAAAGATACAAACATTAAACAGAGCAATTATGGTTTTTTTTCAGTCTTGGAATGTGTATGTCTCTGGATACAATTACTTTTTGCTGTTGCTGAGGTGTAGTGCATATCTGTATGCAAACAGGATTTGGAAGATTTTGTTAATCATAGTTTTTATTCTTTTGTTTGCTGGTTTCTCTTGCAAGATAGAAATCTCTAGTCCAATATAGTGTTCCTTACATGTGAAAAACATTGATTATAGTATAAATGAAATAATTGAAAATATAAAGTATATGAAATCTAATTACCTGCAGCCAAAATATGTCCTCCAAGTAGTCTAGCACTGGAGCTGTGTTAGTCAAGGGACTTACTTTTTAGAAGGAAGAAACTGCAAAAAGGGGGGAACCATATATGCCAGCAGTTAAAACCATCTTGGAGTGAGATACCTAAAACTGAACTTCTACCCTCCTTCAATTACATTATATTAAAATAATAACATATTTTCCACTAGGATATTCATACAATGCCTTTGATTTTTTTGCTTTTAAGTCCAGGTTTTGGAAAGCCCCCAAACAAAGCACATAATGTGTATACAGCTACCTGAAAATGTGGGGAATGATCTTCACTGTAAAAGGAGAGAGCAGTGAGTTATTTCCTAAATCCAACCGTGAATGCCAAATCACAAAACGGCAAGGCTGTATTCCACTTGACAATAAGATGATCTTAAATGCTATAATTAAAAACAAGAGTTACTTTCATTAAATACTGAACCCCCATTGTGCCGATTATCCTCATAATACTTTGCATAATGCTTGTGAATCTATAATGCTTAAAGATACAAGATGAAACACACTGTAAAGACAGTGAGGGACAAAACCCCACCAACCATTAAAACATTAATTGAGGTTTTCCTTTTGTTGTGTTCTTTGGCTTCCATCAGGTGAGGCTGAAGAGCTGAACACTTAATGTTACCTGTGAATATATGACCCTGTGATCAATTGTGATCACTAGTGAAACTTGGATATCAAACAAGTGAATTCAGTTGCTATATGTAAGAATTAAGTTGCTGTATATGAGGGCTATAGTCAGCTACTAAATCTAACACTGTTTCCTGGGCCAAGCACTGAGAGAAGGACTTGGAGTCAGCATGCTACCTTTCTTGATGTGGGCATCGCTTACAATGGATAGTTGCAACATGGTCTCTGGAGCTGGCCCTAGTCATTCAGGCTGCAAGCTGCAGCTGTCTCCTGCTGTTTCTTCTGAATGGGAACCATCTTGTGCCAGGTGGTGTGCAAGGGCAGAGTAAAAATGCACTTGCCTTGCACTATCAGACAAGTGATAAAAGGGATGCCAGAAAATCTCATTGACAGGCTATTCTGTTGTGTCAGAATAGCAGCAGCTGAGGTATAGCCAAGGTGTTCATTGGCATCAAGACACATGCGAGTTCTTGGGGGGGCATCTAAAGAACCATGAGATGGCATTGTGGTGTTTTACAGAGAGCTCCTCTGAGGAATAAGGATTCACATGGCAGAAAGCATAAAGATGTTTGGTGAACTAAAAGCTACTGTCCTTACTAGAAATGAGAAAAATTTTCAATACTAGCAAATAAATGCTCAGCAAGGTAGGAATGGACTTGGAAAAAACTCAGGTTTTGGAACAATATAGGAGAATCAGTGATGCAATGGATAGGCATGGTTATGAGCTTTCTAGATAACTGACAGGAAACTCCTAGCTACCTGTTTGCCTGTAATAAAGATGAATATTTACTAAGAAGAACAAAACAACTTTCCCATGTTACAGCCACAGAGAAATTTTGCAGGAAGGAGAAATCAGAGATTTATTGTATTTTTCTGGTTTGGTAATGTGGTTTTTTTTTTTGGCGGTGTGTGTGTGTGTGTGTCTGCCTATATTTAAGAATTCTTTCTGCATCTTTGGGTGGAGAGACTACAGCACCTTTTTTTTTTTTTTTTAAGCTGAATCAAAATACTGTGTTAGATTCATATCTATGCAGTAGTCACATATCGAGGAGATCGGGCTTCCTTTGTTGGTCTCATCATAACGGCTTTAATTCCTTCTTCTTGCATGATGCAAGAATATGGCCAGGCACAAGGATTTGAGCCCAGGACAAAGCACACAGCTGGTCCTTGGATAATGGGAAAATCCCACTGGAATATTAGTGGCTTGACTAAGAGAAGACTTTGGATGCCATCTGAATTTACAGTGGGTTTAAGCTGCTCTGCTTTGTGCTGCCAGCACTGCTCATGCCAGTAAGTCCCCACACTGGGATGTCACTAACAGTTTCCCTGCTTACCTTTGAGCTCATGCCAGCCAAGCTGCCATAAGAGACCTGAAGTATCATGTTTATAATTGTGGTGGGTTGACCCTGGCTGGACACCAGGTACCCACCAAATCTGCTCTATCACTCCCCTCCCAGACACAACTCCACTCCCGGTTGTCTCTACCTCCTCCCCACCGGTGGTGCAGGGGGACAGGGAATGGGGGTTGGGGTCAGTTTGTCACACTTTGTCTCTGCTGCTCCCTCCTCCTCAGGGGCAGGACTCCTCACACTCTTCCCTTGCTTCAGCATGGGGTCCCTCCCACAGGAGACAGTCCTACGTGATCTTCTCCAACATGAGTCCTTCCCATGGGCTGCAGTTCTCCATGAACAGCTCCAGCATGGGTTCCTTCCATGGGCTGCAGTCCTTCAGACACAGGCTGCTCCAGTGTAGGTCCTCCATGGGGTCACAAGTCCTGCCAGAAAACCTGCTCCAGCATGGGCTCTTCTCTCCATGGGACCACTGGTCCTGCCAGGAGCCTGCTCCAGCACAGGCTTCCCATGGGGTCACAGCCTCCTTCGAGCACCCACCTGCTCTGGCGTGGGGTCCTCCACAGGCTGCAGGTGGATATCTGCTCCACTGTGGGCCTCCCTGGGCTGCAGGGGGACAGCCTGCCTCACCATGGTCTTCCC
>JAVJGG010000031.1:20721792-20738356 GCA_035590195.1 Aviceda cuculoides
CCTGCTCTGGCGTGGGGTCCTCCACAGGCTGCAGGTGGATATCTGCTCCACTGGGGGCCTCCCTGGGCTGCAGGGGGACAGCCTGCCTCACCATGGTCTTCCCCACAGGCTGCAGGGGAAGCTCTGCTCCAGTGCCGGGAGCACCTCCTCCCCCTCCTTCTTCACTGACCTTGGCGTCTGCAAGATTGTTTCTCTTCCATGTTCTCACTCCTTTCTCTGACTGCAGTTGCCCAGTTTTTTTTCCCCCTTCTTAAATACGTTATCCCAGAGGTGTTATCACCACAGTCACTGATGGGCTTGGCCTTGGCCAGCAGTGGGTTTGTCTTGGAGCCGGCTGGCGTTGGCTCTGCTAGACATGGGGGAAGCTTCTAGCAGCTTCTCACAGAAGCCACCCTTGTAACCCTCCTGCTGCTAAAACCTTGCCATTCAAACCCAAGACAATGAGTGATTAGGAAGGTACCAGCAGATGGAGAGCTCTTTAGGGAAAGAACAACGGTGTCACAGGCCTGACTATGCATAGAGACTATCTTATTCAGTGTTTTGTGCTCCATCTTAAAAAGCCCCAAACAGCAAAGGGATAGAGATGACCATAGCTAGAACTTGTTCAGAAAACAGTAAGCAGGAAAGGGAGTCTTAGGACGATGCAAGAGGAGCAATATTGTGAAACTGAGCAAAAATAATATCTAGGTGGTAAAGACATTTCCAGTGGTGAGCTGGAAGTGACCGCTGTAACAAATGCTGCAGTAGCATTGATCTCCGTGGCACCCAGTAAGCTGCAGATTTTGTTCCTATCACAAATGAGAAGGGGAGCTGGGCCCCTGGAGCAGGAGAGGGAAAGCTGTAACCTGACTCACAGCTGTCATGTCTGTGACCACAGCTGCCAACATGCTGTTGGCTCTCATGTCATATAAGACGAGCTCCCTTCTCTTGGCTTGCTCTCCACTTTCTGCTATCAATAGGCCCATGGCCAGCTTATATTCCAGTAACTTGCAGGATAAATCTTCTCATCATCCCTATCATTGCCTTGCACTCTCCAGTCATTCATATTTTTAGGTATATGTGCTTTTGGCTAATCTGCACTGTCTAAGGCACGAGCCCTTTGTGTTCTTTTTCACTGTAATCAAAAGGAGCCTGAACCCAGAAGATGCCAAAAGACATCAGTTTCCCTTGTAGGCGGTGTAAGCTGAGTGTGCTCATTGCCTCCAAAGATGTTAACACACTTCTAAGATGGGGCCCTGAGTACCTGTTTATCCAAGTCCAGTGCTCACAGGGCAGAGAGTTGCATTTCATTTTTATTGTCAATTAATATTATATTTCAAAATGAATTTGCTCCAGAAACAGTGAATTTTGAGACCATAAGGAATGCACTTTGTCCTAAAATTGAACTCACTATGTTGACTAGTTCGGATGAAGTCCACAGAATTGCAGGCAGCCTAAACCAGCCTCGTCAATGGAATCCATTAAAACCTAAGGAAATGGTTGTAGGCGCCTTTTTCTTTAAAATAACTCCCTGATTTTATATATATATGTTTTTTTAATAGCATCTTCCACACATCCTGTCACTCCGCTTTGTTCGTTTTTTTCACTAGACAGCATTAGCAATATTAACCTGGTCGTGTCAATGTTTTGTGGTGTACCAATGTTTAATTTTATTTACAGGAAAAAAAGATAATTTAATAATCTGCATACAGTGGCATACAGGTTGGTACATGTTGACAGTGGCTACAGCCTGTATACATAGCTATGACAGCAGAGGTGTTTGTATGTATGTATGTATCGGTATACATGTGCATGAAGAATTCCATAAATACTAGCACTCTTACTTCATGTACAGAATATTTTGCCTGTGTGAGTGTGTTTGTACAAATGTCTGTGTGTATTTCTCATTGTGATATGATAATAATAGCTTTAGAATAGCAGCACTGCAACTGCCTGCTACTAGAATATGATTCCGTGTTGGATTATCAATGTTGCAAGTACAGAAATGCAGTGTTGCGGCATGCCAAAATATCTTCAACAAGGAACCTCATTTTACCTCTCTGAGTATCTAAATAAATTATGAAAAATATAAAGTACAATTCATGGAATACATGAGAGAAGTGCCTACAAAGCATGGCAGATCTCAAGGAAATGTTGATGTTTTTAGTACTGTCATCCATCACCATAATGAGTGCCAAAACTCCTTTGAAAATTAGCTCTCTGTGATTAGGCAGGCTTCAGAGTGCAGGTTGTTTCTGTATCTGATTCTGAAATACATTAATATGAATGTTATGTTAATTTGTCTACTTTTGACCTAGAGCTTATCTCAAAGATTCAAGAGGATATTGCCTCATTAACTAACTCACTTGCAAAGTAAAACTACCTTCACCTTCATTAGATGGAATTTTTACTTTTCTTCTTTTGGGGAAGAGTGAATAAACAAGAGTCCTTCAAGATGTGTTGTGTATTTCAATCTCAAGTATAGTTGTCTTGTGCATACATAATAGAGGTATTAAAATTAGTATTCAGATCTAATTCTCTTCAGTCTAACTGATAGTGTTTTGATGAGTTTTGGAGTTCCTGTTCTGTCTGGGAATTTCAGTGATGAGGTAAGGCAGACAGACGGCAGCTTGGTTTTCGTAAGCTTAGTTGACCTTGCAGGACACAGAAACAGAAAATGTTTATTGTGAAACTGAATAAATGTTCCTAATAGGCAGGAGTATGCATAAATGAAGAGGAAAACACAGACACCTTTATAAATATCCCAGACTGATGAGGAATTTGTACTATTACATTTCTGCAGGACAAAATCACCCCTCTCAGAATGTAAGATAAGTCACATTTATTTTTAATATTTTAATTTTGATCTCTGCATTTTCCTGACATTGCAGAGAGGACATTTCTCCCCTGCAACCAGCGGGAGAATTTAGCTGGATTGTATTAAATTCCTCCCTCCTACCTGCCCCCAACTGTAGTTTGGGGCATATTTACTGGAGAGGGCTGAAAAGTGGAATTTATATCCATACTCTGATCTAAATTTGCCTAAAATTATCGTGTGTTGAATTCAGTGATTCTAGTTTGAACCTTTCAAATTTTTATTCAAAACCTAAAATAAATACTAGAGGAGTATAATATCTTTTTCATATCCTCATCATCTCTTTTTAACTCTTCTCTAAGTCCTATCTTTGGATGCAAATTTAACTTAAAAAAATTACACAGAAGGCTCTTTCAGCATTTTACCACTACCATTAAAAACAAGGTGTGCAAGCAACCCCTCTAAAAGACTTCCTTATCTTTTCAGCTCCATTGTAGGTCTGTTCAACTATTGCACAACCAGACCAGTTCCTTTCTTTGACTTCTGGCCTGTCCAACATCCTCAGTCATCCCTTAGTCTTTCTGAAGGCAATTCTCTAGGGCTGGGGATGCGCCCTAATTTTGATTTACTTCTGGCAACAGCCACAGAAATCCAGGGACTCTAAGTGCACCCCTCGTCCCTAAACTCTGGAATGATTGTTTATATCATTCGATTTAGCCCAGTGAATAGCCCAAAGAAGATTAAAATGATTCCTTCTGCCTATCTGAGAAATACTGCTTTGCTGAAATATGTCACTGTCCTCTTCTGCTGATCTGTAATATGGAGGCTAATAGCCCTTATAACTGTTATCCTACCTAGTGTAACTGCAAAGGTACTGTACTTCTTCATATGTTTCAAGTGGTTTGGTGTGCCTTATTTTTTTCCTTTTAATCTGAGTAAAACACCTTCATGCAATCTCCTAAAGGTAATATCTCATCTCTGCTCCAATCCAATCAAATAGGCCTTTATTTTTTCCTTCTTACAGCTGTGCAGCTAACACAAGTAGTTTGGGTAGAAATTACTTATAGGTTCCTACGCCTGCCTTCAGCCAGTGGATGCTCTCAAGTTACAGAAATGTCCTACTGCTACCCAAGCAGAGGTGGGACCCTCCTGCTAGCCAACTCATCCTTCCGTAGTGGGGTGGTTCAGGAAAGGTTCAGGAGCAAACCTCTCTGGAAGAGTTTAAACGCAGTTGGATATGTCCATGTATTTGTTTGAACCAGTGGATCAAATACTTGCTGTTTCCAGTCCTGCAGTACTCAAACATCCTAGGGATGTTTTGAATCAGAAATGTGCCTCATCCCAGTAGTAACACAAATTTCCAGTCAATACTTTAAAGATTGTATTTTGTCCTGAGATTACTTATGAATAATTCAGTCACTGAGAGATCTGTGTAGGTGCACCTGAGCGAAAGTGTGTTGCCCTGCTTTACCGTGAGGGCAAATGTAGACCTATGTAAAGCTACTGTATAGAAAGACTAATATTTTCTAATTCTGTAAAACTTGGCCTGTATTCTGTGAAGGGGTCTTGGCAGTACAGCAAAGTAAATGGTTGAAGGTCATTGTATGAATGATAAATATCACACCATATAGATAGCAGCAGAAACCCCTGATGGAATTGGAGCAGTGCTTATCTATGCACACTACAATGCTGTTGTTTATATTTGGGATAAAAACTAAATTACTTGTATATCCTCTTGGCTATCCCTTCCTTCATGTGCTCACATATTTCTTATGGCTTTTATGGCACAGAACAACAATGTTAAGAGATAAGAGTATATAAATCTTATTTGGGCCACTGGAGAGAGAGAGTATTTGCATACTTTTTTTTTTTTTCATTGCTGTGTGTTAAGTAAGATAATGTAAAGCAGAAATGCAAATACTTTCACAAATTAATAATTTCTTAAGAAAAACAACCAACAAAATCAAAACAAAACACAGTAAGTAGGCAATATATAAACCAAGGCTATGTCCTGGCTTGGCAGCAGTCAGTTAGTGTTTCAGTCTCAGATTTTATGTGGAATCTGCCAGTGCAGCCAGGGGTAATATTTGCTAAGAAGTCAGTCGGATGTCAGCTTCAGCTTCTTAAAATTGCTATATGTGCTGCTGAGAATGATGGCACAAATCCGATCCTCTCTTTCATTATTTACAGTTCACAAAAATTTGTGCTGTTTTAATGATCTGTCCACTGTATAAAATTTGTGTTGCCATATTCTGGAATCCAAATTTTTGAATGATACATCAATTAATTAGATGTTATTTTCAGGACATGGGGGTGGGGGGCAGAGGTGCTGATTGATGGAGGGAGTCACTAGTGTTTCTCTTAGCAAAGTAACAATGCCTGGTACTTGTTACCCTCCTATTTCTTCTTGGTGCTTTGCAATATGTTCTAAGGAGCAGACGTTATTTACTATAGAAACTTAAATGTCTTTATTGACAAATAGCAGGAGACAGACCCTCGGGAAGAGTGGCTTCATTAGCATGCAGCTTATACTATTTTTCAAGAATATGTTTGAGTCTGTACACGTTTTTTGGAACACTAAAATGTTGATAGTAAATGACAGTGGGAATAAGTGCAGCTGGCAGGATAAAACCGATGGTTTAAAAAGCCTCAATCTGTTTTCTTGATCTGTTTTCACCATGTGTGATATAGTCTTAAAAGCTATACATTTTAAAAGATGGATGCAGTATTTATAGTAGTGATTTTTGTATTTCCTTTTGCCAAGGAAGGGCAAAGAACTTAATTTTATATCACACAGTTTACAAGCAAGGTATCACAAAGTTCTTTTCCAAAGAACTGCTACGGGGTGAGGACAGAAGCTGTGTGAACATGACTGCAGTGGTAACTGCTTCATTTTAAATCTTCAGCTTCATTTTAAGAGCCCCATTTTATGTAGACTTTTTATAGGTGCAAAATGTCAGAAGAGAAAGAGGATGGAAAGAGTGCCAGAAGGGGTTTTCCCTGGCTTGCGTGGGCAGTTACAGCCCCTGTGCTCAGTGAGGAGCAGGAATTACTTCCACATTTTTCCTTGGGGCGAGTCCCACAGGCCAAGGACAGCAGCGGCACTCCAAGGGGTGTGCCGCGCAGCTCTCTGTGGCACGGTCTGCTTTCCTCAGGCAGATTTTGTTCCCCCCAGCAGAGTGCTGAGGGGTTATAGTAGAGGTGGAAGGAATACTGTGAGTACTTTCAAGGATGTTTTTTTCACACTGGAGACAAACTGAACTAGAAACCTAAGGACACTGGCCTTCTCACAGTATTTTTAAACTGATTAACTTAAGGTTTAGGAGTAAATGCTGAACAATTGCAAAAATAAATGAAAACTGTCTCATGCAGACCTTTGAAAATCCCTGCTGAAAAGAATTGCTTAGTTTTGTACAAGATAAGGAGAATGTGTTTGTTTGCAATTGTGCATTCAGGCTACTCAAAGCTATGATTGTAAAGCTAAGCTTGAAATCCCCTCTATGCATTAAACAATATTCCCCTTTTACTTACAGAGGAATAGAAAATATGATGCACAGCTTCAATTGCATAAAATGGTAAATTAATTTACATTATTAAGACAGGAAAACATAACAGAATTTTCTTTTTGTATGGGGAGGATGATAGTAAAAAAGATAGGATCTTATTTACTTCCTTTATAGGTTGTAGGTTATGAGATAAAATGTTACTATTTATAAAGTTTACACCATCAGAGGTCTGACACTCTGCTTGTGAAAGTTAATTAAAGACTGGCCACTGAGCTTTAGATTATCCATTAAATCTGTGAGAACTGTACCATTACTGCTAATACTGAAGCTGGCAATTTTGAAAAGCAAGTAACTTCTTTTAGCATTATTGATTAAAATTACATACATCTACAGTCAAAGCAATGAAGGCTGCTTGGCATGCAGCCTTAGTATGACATTTAATGGATGGTATATCTTTTGCATTTTATCTCCTATATTTTTAATTCTGGGAGCAGTCAATGAGTTGTGAGAACATCAGCTCAAGTATGTTTAGAGTTGCAAGGGTAGGAATGGTTACAGTGATAGTTTTCTCACTGATATTTTATCAATCTAATATATTGAAGTTGGGACACAGTCACACTTATTGATATTGTAACTGTAAGATGTATCAGCTATATTAATATGTTTAGCTTAAGACACATTTACTCTTATTGATGTCATGTCAGTATAATATAATGACAGAGAAGTGATTGTATCTTAATTTTGAGTTTTCCAGAGGATAGTGATTCTGTTTGACACTGAAACTTCCCAAGCTTTGAAATGTTTTTATAATTTTGTATGGAGTTTAACATATTGACCATTTGGGAGAAATACAAAATTGCGCTGAGATGTCCCTATTTTTATGTGAAGAAAAACAAGTTCCTCAGTTTTGGATGACATTTTTGGTACATAGTTTGTCCACTTCCATGTGAACGCACTTGACCTTTTTTTGATAAAGACAAAAATTTCATTACCCAAAACAGTGCTTTCTCAAAACAACAACAACAATGAATAATATTTTTTGGAAAAAAGATAACATAACTCTATGACTGGTTTCAAACCAATGTTTTTCCTATTTATCCGATAATGGCTAAATATGTTCCTCTACTTGCTGTTCTGCTTTAATTCAACCTACTAATCGTCCAGCAATTTGGACTTCTTGGATTCTTGCTTGATAGTCTCTGATTTAAGAAACAAAATAAAAACAAGTAATCAAGCCCTTTCTATATATGTATACATCTGTGTCAGGTAGGCACAAATGGTATTTTTTAAATTTTTAGGTTCTCACAGGGCAGGTAGGTAAATGAGAGCATTTTGCTTGACAGCACAGAACAAACTGATATAATATAAATATGTGTATTTAGATGTTACCATCCTCTTCTGTTACTGATTTGTGATGTTCCATCTGCTAATGATGTATTTGTTTACAGCAAGTTTTTCCATTCATCTTTAACATATTAGTGGGCTTTGAGAATTTTTGGCATGTGGGCAGTTAATCCAGAGGTCTCATGGCAGCAGCTGGAGTCTCTGGAGTGTCTCTGCAGCCTAGAGACAATTTCCAGATATTTCATTTCTTTCTCGTATATTGAAGTGGAAAAAATCTTTCTTAGCGGCTAGTCATGAGAGTATCTTTGACATCAACTACTTTCTGAGTACACAAGGACACAATAATATGGATAATGGTGAATATCAAGTGTTTTTCAAGGGCTGGCACCCTGCCTCATCAACGCATCTACCAAGATCAGACTTCTTAACATCAAGAGAAACAGCCTATTTATAGAGTACAGAGATTTGCTTGCTTTCTGCAAGCACAAATGAACACAAACGAATAGAGAGCATTGCAAACACAGAACCATTGTGCTTCTCTTTATGCATATGTTACATCTTAAGATGTTCGTAGGCAACGGCATTTGATGTAGCTATTTAAATCAGTGCAAATGGGAGAAGGCCCTTTATGTATGGATACAACTTTTTACCCTGTCCTTAGGCATGAATTCTACATTTCTTTCAGTTTTTGAATAAAAGGAATTCCAAGTCACCTTCACATTCATTCATCAGTGCAGTCCAGATGACTCCACAGTCTCAAAGTCTGTAATTTTGAAATGGAAATCCATAGTTTATTAATCTCATTTTAAATTGAATTCACCCATGTTCACCCCTTTCAAGGTTATTTTCTGCAATCAGCTCTTCTTTTCTGTCCTTGCCATTTACCAAAACCTCATCTAAAAATAGCATAAAATTGTCTCTTGCTGACTGAGTAGGTATTTGGTGAATAAATCTGTTTACTATTATATCATGAAATAGCTGCACTTTACAATTGTACTTAGCATTAATTATTCAGTCTATATCAGTTATCCTGTTTCTTCTATTTTCACATTTTACTTTCTCATGCACATAACCTTTGTTATTTGTGTTATAATTAAGCTTCTTAGGATTAGATTTTGCATTTTTCTTGAAAATTATGTGTTAAAACCAAGATTTGATTGCTGATACTTATTGGTGATTGTAATTTCTGGGCAGTTTTGTCCTTTCTTCCCTGCAAGAACTTTGGAGACCCAGAACTTCCTCTCCAGGAGTCCGTAGTCATTGCTGTATTGTCCAGAAACTATAACCATGAAATAGGTATTGTAAAAACTCAGAGACAGACAAGCACAGCACAAAAACAGTGTTTACTGACCTTAACCCATTAAAAATAAATCCTACAAAGCTTGCTTATAGTTCTGTTTCTTTAGTATCTGCTCTTCCATCTTATACTGGTATTTCATTTTGCTGCTTCATTTACACCGTACATTAGTTCACAAACATCTCAGATATTTCTCACTGTCCCTACCAATTTCTGTCTTTCAGCTCATTGATATTCCTTTATTCATTGCTGAATCTCTATTTAGCTGTTATTTTTCTTTTCTTTTTCTTTTGCCAGATGGAGATTTGCCTGAATTTTTTCTAACCTTCCACTACTACTTTGTTTCTTTTTGTCATTTAAACCTCATTAAATGCTATTTAGTTGGATAATTTATTTTTTATTTGTTCTTGGCATTTGTGCAAAGGTGCATTTGTTGGCATTTCAGATGGAGACCTGGACTATTGGGACATGCATTTTTTAATGAGCAGCCTGTGTGAATATATGGTAAATACATACCAAAAATAAATCAGTTGAATGCATTTAGAAATCAATTTTATTATGAGCATTTTTTTTTCCTCCAGGCACCTTCCCTTTTTATTCAGTCAGACTAACTTTGCAATCACTCTGTCACTCAGAGTACCTAGTGTTAAATTATTGCATTTTCTTTCTAAACAGTTAATGCTAGAGCTCCATTCAGTGTTTGGAACCAATGGTGTTTGGAATTAAGAATATTTTCATGAAGATTTTTCCTTTATATTCAATCCTGGCTGGCACAAAGGCAGACTAAGTGGCACATACCTTCTGCAACGTAGACCTCAGAGAGGAATGTACAGCTAATTAGTACAGAGAAAAAATTAAGTTCAAATTATAATGCTTTAATGTACCAGTTCTCCACAAATCCAACCTCTTTTTTCTCTTTTCTCTTTTTCCTTGCTTTTTGTATTTATACCAAAGACCAACCTCAATTGCAACACTGAAGGCTGCTTAGGTCTGTTAGCTTAGTTCATGCTGGCATGTAGCGTTGCTACATATTATGGTGCTGCGACTTGATCACTGGTTGGCCCGGACCAGGGAAGAGACAGATAGCACACACGGTGTGTGTGTCAACTTCCATGTTTATTGCGCAGTTAACTCTTTATATACTAGCAAAGGTAGGAGGGATTACACATGTGCCACAGGGAGGCGGTGATCAATTCTCTCTCTTTCCGTGACATCGCGAGATCTTCCGAATGCTGCACCCTACACTGGCATATTCTGTTATGCACAGAACAAGAGAAATAAATTATCTGGGCATTCTTGTTTCTTTGCTGGTTTTCTTTTCCTTTTTTTTTTTTTTTTTAATGAAGGAGTAAAACTATGAAAGAACTAATGGATGCTTTGTTTTTAAGACTGTATTGAAAAGTATGGGGAACAAGATATTTTTTGCCTATGGCCTCAAATACTGAAAAAAAAGGGATCACCTTTAAAATACACAATATTTTTAAAAACAATGCATTTGGGATCCTCTTTATATGACTGCTACCTACTAGGTTTTTCTGTTCCAATGTGAGGACCACAAAGACATTTTTAAAAGAATGTGAATGTAGTAAGATATTTATTCATATTTATTTTATTGTGGCCTAAGTTATGATTTCTGAATATTTAATGTTTTAAGTCCTGGAGGTAGTTAGAGGTATAAATGTATTTATAATATTGTAGATTTCAGAAAATGAACTATGGAAGTATGAGGAAAAATAAGCCAAAACGTTGTGGAGAACATGCAGACCACAAGCCATAGTTCTTAAGAGAACAGAGTCCATGGGTTTCTTTTTTCTGATTTTTACCTTTTCCATTAGGTTAGACAGTTTTCTAGACTGAGCATTGTTAGAGCAGTAGTAGCCCAAGGCAGTTGGTTCAAGATGAGACATCATAAAATCTGCAAGATATAAAGAGAAAAATGACTGAGGAATTTAAATCACAAAGGTTTTGTTGGTAGCTGTAGCTGAACTTGTTCAAAGTAATGTAGTCAGATGTAATATGTGAGCAGTGTGTCCAGACAGAACATTCAAACAACAAGGCTGAATATTTACTTTGTGCTCTGTGTTAAGGATAAATGAGTTCTCTGCTGTCAGCTTTTCTCATGTTATTGTGAAATCAAATCAGTGCCCAGTATTCCCAACATGCCTAAATACAGAAGAATTTTCAAACACACACATTTTATTCTTTACTTTTTTGTTTCTATTTATTAGCTTATTAATCTGGGACAGGAGATAATTTAAAAGAGAGACAAGGCAGCATCATAGCATGAAGTTCCCAGATATTCGAACACAAAAGAGATATATACCTGCATAAACCCATTCTTCTCTTCATATTAAATGTAAAAATCTACCAATCTGACCATCCAACTACACATACCCACACTTAAAGCCTTGTAAATCCATTATACAGTAATTTGTATGACAAATACAGTACTTATAGATTATTATTGTACAGTATCTATAGATTATTAATATAAATTAATATGTATCTTGGTGTTGTGAATACTTTCACATGCACATTTGAATCCATAATCTATGTATAGGCATTTTATGGGTAATAATCCATAAAATTGTTTTGCAGTGTTCCAAGGCTAATTTTGAGAAGTCCCCCATTAATGCAGTGCTACTGTACAAAACCCACAGAAATTAGGAACTGAAAATTACAGAACAGCAGTGGGATATATAACCTAATAAAAATGGCCTTCATCCAGAAACAGGCCTTTTTCCCAGAGCTCCTGGTTCAATGTTATGTATGTGTATGTATTTATACTGTAGTAAGCAAGGCTCATGTGACTTCGTTCTACAATGTTCATATTTCCATAAACACAAATATATTAAAAATATATAACTGTATAGAATCTCTTCTCCTCTGATCTCCTTCCACAACAAGGTGACCTGCTTAGTGGATGAGGGAAAGGCTGTGAATGTTGTTTACCTAGATTTTAGTAAAGCCTTTGATACCACTTCCCACTGCATTCTCCTGGAGAAACTGGCTGCTCATGGCTTGGATGGGCATACTCTTAGCTGGGTAAAAACTCGGCTGGGTGGCCAAGCCCAAAGAGTGGTGGTGAATGGAGTTAAATCCATCTGGCAGCCGGTCACAAGTGTTGTTCCCCAGGGCTCAGTACTGGGTCCAGTTCTGTTTAATATCTTTATCAATTATCTGGATGAGGGGATCTAATACACCTCAGTAAGTCTGCAGATGACACCAAACTGGGCAGAAGTGTTGATCTCCTTGGGGATAGGAAGGCTCTACAGACGGATCTCAACAGGCTGGATAAATGGGCTGAGGCCAGTTGTACAAGATTCAGCAAGGCCAAGTGCCGGGTCCTGCACTTGGGTCACAACAACCCCAATGTAACGCTATAGGCTTGGGGAAGAGTGGCTGGAAAGCTGCCTGGTGGAAAAGGACCTGGGGGTGCTGGTTGACAACCAGCTGAATACAAGTCAGCAGTGTGCCCAGGTGGGCAAGAAGGCCAATGGCATCCTGGCCTGTATCAGAAATAGTGTGGCCAGCAGGAGCAGGGAGGTGATTGTTCCCCTGTACTGGGCACTGGTGAGGCCGAACCTCGAGTACTGTGTTCAGTTTTGGGCCCCTCACTACAGGAAAGACATTGAGGTATTGGAGCATGTCCAGAGAAGGGCAACTAAGTTGGTGAGGGGCCTGGAGCACAATCTTCTGAGGAGCAGCTGAGGGAGCTGGGGCTGTTTAGTCTGGAGAAGAGGAGGCTGAGGGGAGACTTTATTGCTCTCTACCACTATCTGAAGGGGGGTTGTAGTGAGATGGGTGCTGGTCTCTTCTGTTGGGTGGCTAGAGATGGGATGAGAGGAAATGGCCTCAAGTTGAGGCAAGGGAGATTTAGGCTGGATATCAGGAAAAATTTCTTTACTGAGAGGATTGTCAGACATTGGAATAGGCTGCCTAGGGAAGCAGTTGAGTCACCATCCCTGCAGGTATTAAAAAACCACGTAGACAAGGTACTCCATAACATGGTTTAGTGGCCATGGATGATGGTTGGACTTGATGATCTTGAAGGTCTTTTCCAACCTAAATGATTCTATGATTCATTAGCTCACATGTAACTAGATTCTTAAATAACTGATTATGAGATAGGTCAATGTGATGAGTTATACTGTTGGGATAGTTGTCCTGGTTTTGGCTGGGATAGAGTTAATTGTCTTCCTAGTAGCTTGTATAGTGTTATGTTTTGGATTTAGTAGGAGAAGAATGTTGATAACACACTGATGCTTTCAGTTGTTGCTAAGTAGTGTTTAGACTAAGTCAAGGACTTTTCAGCTTCTCATGCCCAGCCAGTGAGAAGGCTGGAGGGGAACAAGAAATTGGGAGGGGACACAGCCAGGGCAGCTGACCCAAACTGGCCAAAGGAATATTCCATACCATGTGATGTCATGTCCACTATTATAAACTGTGCGGATTTGGTCTGGGAGGATCGCTGCTTGGGAACTAACTGGGCATTGGTTGGCAAGTGGTGAACAATTGCGTTGTGCATCACTTGTTTTGTATATTCCAATTCTTTTCTTAGTATTGTAATTTTATTTGTTTCATTATTATTATCATTATTAGTTTCTTCCTTTCTGTCCTATTAAGCTGTTCTTATCTCAACCCATGAGTTCTACCTTTTGCCTCCTGATGATACTCTCCCCCATCCCATTGGGTTAGGGGGAAGTGAGTGAGCAGCTGTGGTGCTTAGTTGCTGGCTGGGGTTAAACCATGTTGGGTAGCACAGAAGATCCCTCATTTCTTTCTAAGGAAGAAAGGGCAACTCATTTTTTTTTTTAAAGTCAAAACCCCCAAATGATTATCTAAATCCCACTACTGTAGAATGTTTCTGTGTTATTAAAAAACTGTAGTATTATTTTTAATGAATTATACTGTTATAAGCTGCTCAAAAAAGCACACTGCTATACTAAGTGATTATCTTACAGCATGTGTTTTTTGGTTTAAAACACATAGACAAAAAAAACCTTCATGGAACTTCCAAAGCATATTATTTCAAAAACTAGTTATTTAGATTTTACATAAGTGTGTAGTCTCAAGGATTTTCCAATTCTAATAAATAAAACATATGTATATTAAAAGCATTTTAAACAGCTCTTTGCTTATAAACTTAAAATGGTAATTTGTTGTCTGAACTCCTTCTGAGTCTGTGTTAAGAAGAATAAAAGCATTATATAACTGTTTAACTATTTTTACTGCAGCATACCTTGCAGGAGTAACTTTGTCATATTTCTGTATCATGCATTAAGAAAATCCTCTTTCTTCCATGCACACTTATTCTAAATTAGAAAGGAGGGTTTCATTTGTCTTTTGGTAACAGATTACTTTATTCAAGGAGTACAGGATATTAGTCCAGATTTCTAACTCTGTCTTAATATGTGAGGTAAGGTAAAAACCCAGACTTTTCTAACACTGTGTTTTGTAGGGAGTGATATGGGTTGAAAGTGCAACTTTAAGTTGCATGCAAGATGTAAGTATGTGTTCAGATATGGGCACTGTTGTTCACTTTCTGTCCTGCTTCCAGCATTCATATCCTCCCTGTCACTAAAACTTTCTGCCATGTAACTCCTCATTTGTAGTCCCTGACTTTGACTTTTCCAATAGATGTTCTTGGTGCTCACATAGGAAGGGAGACTGCTCTGGGCTCCTGCTAACAGAGGGGAGAAGGGGACTGGATAATAAGCTTGTGATCATGACCAAAATTGCAATATTTTTTCATGCATTGTGTAGGGTTTGACAGTGCTGAAATATATTGGAACGCTATGAGCACAGAGAACAGAGGTTAAAGCATGAAATCAGTGAAATCGGCTCTGTAAGGATCCCTCAAGGCCTTTTAACTGGCTTGAGCAAACAAACCCCACTAAACATGAGGTCAAGAAGTACTGTTAAAGTAGAGTTTGTTTAGTGGTTTTCATTAGTCTGTTTTATGGTATTGTTGGAAAAAATATCCTGGTGCCATCACCCCATGGACATTTTAAAGAATAAAGTTAACTATAATTCCAGCAGAGGCATGTCTGGGATGATGTCAGAAATGTAAATAGATCCTTCACCTTATTTATATTTGCTTCCTTAATAACCAAGATTAAAAATAATACACAAGGAGGTACTTGTCATAGTTGTCAGCAATGCAAGGAAAAAAAAGGTGTCTATGGGGGGGTGGGACCATCACAATCGGGTCCTGAATAACAGCTACACAAGTAAGAGCTTAAAGTCAAAGCCAGGAAGAATTCAAAACTTGATAAAACTGACAAATGTGAGATACTTGGCTTTAAGGTAATCTTTAAAATTATATTCACTATTTCTGTCTTTGTAGTCATTGCAAGGGTTTTCTTCCCAGGTGGGTGAACTCAGTATGTCATATAAACAATTTGTCCAAGCCTGTGCAAGTAGCCAGTATGAGAATCTGCCTTTCTTTAAGTCAATGTTTAGTTAAGAGGATGTATTGTGACAAAAAACCAGTAGGTTTTTTTAAGGTCACTTGATAGACTGTTTCTATATTTCCTTGGGGTAACCACTTTTCTGCTATGTTTTCTCTAAGTTAATTTAAAAATGAGTCAAGATTCTGAGTTGCAGCAAGCCTTTAATAAATGCAATGTGGCCATATACTTTGCTTAGGGACCAATCAGGGAAAACAGACCAAACAAAATAGGAGCATCTCTCTATTTCACTTTAAAAATTTAAATAAAATCAATGGGAGGCAGACTACATAAATTTTGAAGCAATGTATTTAATATGTGGGTAATGGAGAACATTTTAAAAGTCTAAATGTTTAAAATAAATAAACTGTAAACAGCTAACCAGAATAACCATGTATGTATACAAATTCAGTACAGTAACACCACCTCTGCAGTAGCAGCCACATAAAAAGTGCATGGAATTTCCCCTCTTGAACATGTCTAATCTAAGTCTCAAAAGCTAGTGGTTAAAAGTGAGTAGTTGTATTATCCAATGCTATTATTGAACATTAGAAAGAGGGAAAAAAAAAAGAGGAACCCACTGTGTTGACAAAAAAAGACAAATGGATTGATGAATGCTGATGAATAAATTAACAAAAATGTGCAAAGTAGTCCTGAGGACACATCGCATTAGTGGAATTGTCTTGCACTTCTGTTTGCTCTTACCTTTTTGTGGCAAGTTTGGTGTTAAACTTTCATTAGACATCTAATGAAAGCCAAGTAATTAAGAATGGGGCTTAGCTGGGGCAAATAATCACTTATTCTTATAACATTGAACCTAGTGATACTAGGTATAACAATGGTTGGCTCATAACTGGATGATAATTCCTCTTGATTGGGACTCTTCTCAGTATTGCTTCTCCTATTTCGCAGCCTCTGATACTTACCACTGTGTTACATGTGGGGAGGCTGGAAAGTAAACCAGTGTCGTGGTTTAACCCCAGCCAGCAATTAAGCACCACGCAGCTGCTCACTCACTTCCCCCCGCCCCCCAGTGGGATGGGGGAGGAAATCAGGAAAAGAAGTAAAACTCGTGGGTTGAGATAAGAACAGTATAATAGAACAGAAAAGAAGAAACTAATAATGATAATGATAACACTAATAAAATGACAACAGTAATAATAAAAGGATT